>JAPSGF010000011.1:1909641-2066075 GCA_035772895.1 Perdix hodgsoniae
TATTTTATTTTATTTTATTTTATTTTATTTTATTTTATTTTATTTTAATACTCTTTCCATTTTCACCCTGGATCCTAAACCTAAAAGAAGCTACCGGAATAACAAAAGAGTGAGGTAAGTTCCTGGCCAGGTTTTAGGTTCAAATTTTCTCCTTATATGGCTAAAGCTTATTAAACCACACATCTGTCTTTAGGTAATGGGGACATAACGTGTACACTGAATGCTGACAAAGCCAGGTTAGTTTATTTTCACAGAATATTTGAGACTGCTCTTTCTTGTATGGAAATGTCAGTGAATACCCTTCCTGAAAATTTTATTCTTTCCTCCTATTTTCCTTAAAATTAAAGCAATTTAAAGGTCTGCCTTCCAGATTCTTTAATATTATTAGACTGAAGAAACCTGCCAAAAATTTATATTGTCCACTATTCTGAATAGCAAGCCAGGCAATGCTTATCACCTGATGTATTTGTTATTCTGCCCATCTGCTCTTGCACATATAAAATGGCCATAAAAATCAAACAAATTCTCCAAGGTGAATGGAAGATTTTAAAACAGGTTTATTTTCATACACATTTAAAAAATGTATTTACTTCCAAAGTTCCGAATATAAAAAATGCCGCTTAAAATGTAGTCTCCAAAAACACAACTGGCAAGGTGGCAATGACAAGCAGAATGAAGTGGGAATAAATGTTACAATAAGATTAAATATTGCATAAGAGGGGGAAAAAGTATCTTAAAGTGTCAAAATATCTGCCAAATACCAGAGTATCCTTCGGCTGTGTTGAATTTGAACAATTTCCCATTGTATCACATCATCCATTTCTAGGCCACCTATAATTTTTAAGTTGGCTTGTTGAGTAAAGCACACAACAACAACTCAATAAAATTGAGTAATTCCCTGGAAATATTTTTCAGTTCCTTCCCTGTTCCTTTCCTTTCACTGCTCTCTTTTAGAAAATAGGGAAATGAAACAAATTTAGGACCATGTTTTCCTTCAGAGCAGTAAGCTGTAAATACCAGGTCTTAAAGACCTGTCATCTGTTTGGTTTTTTTTTAAAGGTTCAGAGAATTATATTTACCACAGACATTGAAATAATTGCCATTTAAAGCCTTAAAAAAAATAATAAAATAAAATAAAAAAATCACTCCAGAGCATTAAACCCATAGGACTTTAAAAATGGTCTGTGTAGAGGGTTGAACACTGAAATATTTATTAGCAACAGAGCTTGACATCTACTAAAATTTTTTTGTTGTTGTTGGTTTAAACCATCATTCAACATTTATGGTGGTCACAAGGATGATTTCTGTGGATGATTCCTCCTACTGCTTCCACCCTGCAGGGAGCCCTGTGAGTCTCTATGTATTATCACATGCACAGCACCAGAGAGACTCCCAGGGCACAGGGAATGTCAGTATCCCATCAGGGCTTCCCAGCTCCTGAGCACTACTCTTGCTCTGCGTGGAAACATGAACATAAGAATCGCACAGAATCAAAGAATGGGCAGGGTTGGAAGGGACCTCAAGGATCATGAAGCTCCAACCCCCCTGCCACATGCAGGGCCACTAACCGCCCCATTTAATACTAGACTAGGCTGCCCAGGGCCCCATCCAACCTGGCCTCGAACACCTCCAGGGACGGAGCATCCACAGCCCCTCTGGGCAGCCTGTTCCAGCACCTCACCACTCTCTTTGTAAAGAACTTCCCCCTGACACCCAACCTAAATCTTCCCTCCTTCAACTTAAAACCATTTTCCCTTGTCCTGCATTTATATACTCTTGTCAAGAGTTTACTCCCTTCCTGTTTGTAGGCTCCCTTTAGATACTGAAAGGCTGCAATGAGGTCACCCCGCAGCCTTCTTTTCTCCAGGCTGAACAAGCCCTGGTCCCTCAGCCTGTCTTCACAGGGGAGGCTCTCCAGTCTCTTTTGCGGCCCTCCTCTGGACCCTCTCCAACAGCTCTCTATCTTTTACTGGGGTTTCCAGACCTGGACACAGTACTCCAGATAGGGCCTCACAAGAGCAGAGCAGAGGGGAACAATCACCTCCCTGTCCCTACTGGCCGTGCCTCTTCTGATGGAGCCCAGGATACCATTTGCCTTCTGAGTCGCAAGAGCACACTGCTGGCTCATGCTAAGCTTTTCATCCATCAAGACCCCCAGGTCCTTCTCTGCAGGGCTACTCTCAAGGACCGCTCCTTCCAGTCTCTATAGATGACTGGAATTCCTCCAGCCCAAGTGCAAAACCTTGCACTTTGCTGTGTTGAACCTCATTAGGTTCACCCGGGTCCACCTTTCAAGCCTGTCCCTCTGAATGGCATCCCTTCCTTACACTGTGCCAACCGCACCACTCAGCTTGGTGTCATCAGCAAACTTGCTGAGGGTGCACTTGATTCCGTCATCGATGTCATTGATAAAGATATTAAAGAGCACCAATTTCAAGACAGACCGCTGGGGGACGCTGTTCATTACCGGCCTTCACCTGGACATAGAGCCATTGATGACCACTCTCTGTCTGTGACCTTTCAACCAGTTTCTTATCCATCGAGTAGTCCACCCATCAAATCCCCATCCCTCCAATTTGGAGATAAGGTGGGGGACAATGACAAAGGCCTTCCTCAAGTCCATATAAAGTCCAAGTAAATTACATCGGTCGCCTTTCCCTTGTCCACCATTGCTGTCACTCCATCCTGTCCTTCCACAGAAGGCCACCAGGTTGGTTAAGCATGACCTTCCTCTGGTGAAGCCGTGCTGGCTGTCACGGATCACATGCCCATTCCTCATGGGATCTGGAATGTCATCCAGGAGGATCTGTTCCATCATCTTCCCAGGCACAGAGGAGAGACTCACCGGCCTTTAGTTCCCTGGGTCCTCCTTGCTCCCTTTCTTGTAAATGGGAGTGATGTGACCCTTCCTCCAGTCATCTGGGACCTCACCTGACAGCCAACTACTTTTCAAATATGATGGAGAGCAGCTCGGCAACCACCTCAGCCAGCTCCTTCAGAACCCTGGGATGCACACCATCTGGCCCCATGGATCTGTACACATTCAGTCTCATGAGGTGGTCTCAGACTTGGCAGGGGCTTGGCTCAGAGCTGTGAAAGCCTCTGCAATGCAGCTGGGTTGTGTGTTGAGCACGGAACTGGAGGAGTGTGGCCCACCAGCAGAACAGGCTCCTTGTATACCATTCCAGGGTGGCTTCCACCTGCTGAGCTGTTATCTGCCTGTCATTTCATACATGCCTAAGTGAGATATGAGTATTCAGGAGGGACTAGAAGGAGAAGGAAGATTGCAGGCTTCAAGGGGACTGTCTATGCATGCGTAATGCTGCAAGTTCAAGAGCACAGTCACATCTCACCTTTAACCCTGCAAGCTTTGCTGTAGCAGTGTTAGCATGCTAAGTGGATGTGTAGGAGTGGGGGGTACAAGCTAAGAGAAAACCTACATCATGTACATGCAATCCTTTACAGCACTGGAATGAAAAAAACGGAGAACATCTTGCTCTGTTGAAGGCATAACTGCTGTACACCTTCATTGCTGTAACCGGTCTGAAAGGAACAGCTAAGGTTTTTACTAACACTATCTCTGCCACCATTGTTGTTGTTGTTTTTTTTTTTTAATAACTCCATCTTCTTTCTTTTTCTAGTGCTTGATGCAGCTTTTAAATACAGGCAAAGACTGAACCTATAGAAATACGTCACCCAGTGATCACAGCTGTCCTATCCTACATTCTTATTTCTCTGCTCTAGAAAAGAATCTCCAAACATTGCACTCAAATCATTGGCATCATTAATTTCAATTTGTCACTGAAATCCAGACAAGTTGTTTGTATATGCATTAATGTCACCAAGCACTAAACTAAAGTTAAATAAATACTTAAAATCTATATCTGCTCCAGTCTGTCGTTCACTGATGAGAAATGTACAGTCTCAAACTGTACCTGTCTTCTGGAGTATTATATTCTTTTTCCATTGGTGCTAACTTGTTTAAATCTGCTGTATTGACCAGGAGAAACTATAGCTTGGTGTTCAGATAGGGAGGAGATGACAATGTCCTTTCAGTTTATGCTGATATGTTTCTGGAAGAAAAAAATCTGCTCTACTTAAGTTTAAAAGGAGTAAGTGCTGAAGTGTTGAAAAATACATTGCTTCATAGTTCATAGAAGTGTAGTGTAGTAACGAGACAATTTTGCCAATCAATATATTTTTCATAAACACAGTTTTATGGAAAAATAATATTTTTTAGGAAGAATAAGAGACAAAAAACAAGTAGTTTTTTTTAAAATAAAAACATGAGATGTAATTCAGTTCAAACAAAATATGAATTCCTTTTCTAATGTGAAAAGAAACACTTTGGGAAATGGTTATTACTATTACTTTTAAACCCTCTTAAAAAGACTGGCTAGATACTCTCTATATTCTCAGTATTTGAATACTGCCACCAAGGTGGAAGGATGGACCCTTATTAAATGGAGCTTAATTAGAAAAATGGAGAAAGACTAATATTTCAAAATACGAATATAAATCCCATTTTAAGAACTGGTGACCTAAGGTGGATTCAAATTAAGCAATACAGGACACATTAATTATATACAAAATGCACTAATCTGAGGAAAGAATATTAGACTTTAAACTGACAATTCTTGTCAACAAAATACAAGTCTTACCCTAAAACAAAAACATGATTCTAACACTAGTCAGCATAGATACTGGATATGCGTTTACTTACTTTTATTTGGTTGAGCCATTCAAAAGTCACATCAATATCACTTGCATTGGCTGAGGAGAAGATCAATATTCATATAGACATTTGGTTTCTTATAGGTCTATAAGCATTCAATATTCTTTTGGTTTATTCTGGGAATGTGTACTATTTGTTGCATATAGAGGAAAGGAATCTGAATACGAGCTTTACCTCTGGAGTTAAAGTTCAGGAGGAAAATGGAATTGGGAGTTTTAGTAGAGAACACTAGTGCTGTAATACTTTCTAAAACTGCAAATGCAATTTTTAATTCTTGGATGGACTTCCCATGTTATGTTAAAGCAATTTACCCCCACGCACCATGCTCCTTATTGTCACTTGATGCATCCTTATTACTTCTCCAGGTATTAAAGGGGTACGATATGTTTTCATTTCATTAATCTTCTCTCAGGGGGCAGTGATGAGTTCATCCAACTCTCTGCTCTCAAGACTGAAAATTCTTTTCAATTAAAAAATCATCTCCACAGATGGTACTGGCATTAGCAGCAGCCCATTCTGTCTACAACAACAAATATTGAGATATTTCAGGAATTACCCTATAAATCACTGGACATGGAATGATCTCCAGGATTTAAAAAAAAAAAGAAAAAAAAAGAAAGAAAAGAAAACCGCAACCAGAAGTTAAGATTATGAGAATCTGGCACATATGGTTTATTGTCTCGTCAATGTATCAGTTTCATCACTGTGTCTGGACAATTTAATTGCATGTTAAGGTGAAATATAGTGAAAAATTTAACAAAGCTATTAACTGTAAATATGTTACCCAAAACATCAGGATCACAAAGGTGATAATAGAAATGGTTTAAACTCAGGGAAAAAGCTCTGTTAAAGGGGATTAAAGAGACCATTTATGAATAGGATGGATTTCTTCCAACCCCCTATGTGCAGAAAGCATGCAGTGCGTGAATAATTCATCCAGAAATTCTATCGTGAAGTTGTATCAGTTTCCACAGTAAAACCTGGCTGTGGAGGAGGAAAATACATCAACATCTGTGACAGGCCCTATGAAGAGACAGTTGCAAAGCCTTTCAGGCACCAGGAGCAAACCAAAATATAATAAATTCACTGAGTGTCAAATTTGTGTCGGCTGAATAGTGACACCATATGTCTGGGTTGCTGTGTCACTGTGGGCTGCCCCACAACAGCAGCCCCTGCACCTCCCATTCTCACCCCAAAGACACCCCCACAGTTTCATAAAGCACACCTTGGCAGGGGAAGTGCTTTAGCTACCGTTTTCCACTCCTAAGATGGATAGAGACCCACTTGATAAATGTGATGCCTGACTGTTCTTTTAAATCAGAGCTCGACCATGTATTTCTATCCCCATCTCCTTCTAGGTGAAACGGTCACTTCCAGTCCAAGGCAAATCCTCTAATTTATTGTGTGATGAAACAGAGGCATCTGGGCCTGAAAAGATGGTTAGCATTCCAGGAGAGACAGGCTTTTCTCAGCCTGAGGGGCATGAAACAAACCTTAAAACTTCAGCTGGAACTGGCTGACAGGGCTGGTGGCAAAGCATCGCTGCCCTGCATGAGGCTCCCTCTTGGATGCAGACATCTTCCCTGCAGTGAATAAAGACAATAAATTCTGGTCTGGTGCTTGTGCCCCAGAAAAAGGTGCTGACTGCACTGTTCCTACTGTCTGATCCCTGCTGGCAACTGCCAGACAAATAAAACAGGGGAAAGGGAAGGGGCGGGGGGTGGGGAAAACACTAAGTTTTATGCTGTTAAATTGGGTTTGCTCAACAACAACAACAAAAAAGGACTAAAGAGTGAGAACTCAGTGTTTCCCTGGACTATCTGTGCTAACAGGTGAAATCAATCCAGATGACATATATGATTGAAACCCTTGGAAAAGCACCTGAACTTCTCCCAAGTTCTTCTACAAATTGTCTCAGAAGCAGCCAGCTTGCATTCTGTTTCGGAAAGCTCTCTTTTTGTCAGTAAAAGCCTCCCCGTTTCAGTGCTGTGCCTGTGGTTCCTTACACCAGAGCCACCTTGCCCTAGCTGTTGCATTTAACAATTCTGTTTCATAAAGCTCCATTTAAGAACTGAAGGTAAAACATTTTCTGGCCTGTATGAAGATGATGAGAAAATAGACTGTTATTTAGTGTGTCACAGCTAGCATATTATCCAATATGGTGACAGAGACAGATGAGAGCTCTTAAGACAATATCAAGGAGCTATTATCCTCCCTTGTTAAGCAGAAGAATATCAAATAAACATAAAATGAGACCAGCTGCAATAAAAATTTTGGATTTAGCAAATTCAAGCAAGTGTGAATCTATGCAGGAGAGAAGAAAAACCTTGTAGGAAACTTTACTGCCAGCAAAATCCTGCATTTTTGACATCTGGCCGGTGAAAATAATCCCTAAATACCTAAATACACTTGCTGTGGAGAAGGGGGAACAAAGTCAGTAGAAAAAAGCAAAAAGAAACAGCTACGAGAGCAAGTGAAATCCACTGTGGGTTGTTCAGTTACAGACATCTATCTGTCATCATTGCTTTTATGAACATCAGAATCAATGACAAGTCTGTCAATAGCAGTAGGGGAAAATGAAACCGTGTCTTTAAACTAGAGGGGAAATATATCGCACGTTTATCTGTGGGCTGTCAAACTAGCATGCACATAGAAAATGAAAATCAAATTGCCCTCTAAGCAGATTATTGAAGTGGGGAGAATAAACTCGTACTGGAATTATTTTGGTTTGTACCTTTTGCTCATTTAATGAAGAAATGGAGATGTATTAATAAAACTTTGGTTGCAAGAAAAGCCAAAGATAAGTTTGATATTTGGTTGAAGATCAACTTGTAACTTGCAGTGAATAATTTTTTGGATATACCTAAACTCTTGTTGGCTGATTGCTATTTTTTTAAAAAACTGCTTTATTTAACTGATCATACAACAATAATCAATGTTACTAATAAACTACTGGACCAATTTCTTATAACTAAATAAATGAAATTCCTGTAAAAATCTGCTGGGCTGTTCAGTAGAAACTTTTGGACACAGGGCATACAAAGGTGTGACTGGTGAATTTTATCAAGTTAAGATTTTTTCTTTGTACCAACTTTGGTTAGTACCAGCTTTGTACCAACTAGGTACAAAGATATGCTTCTTAAAAATGTAGGTAAATGTCAGGTTTATTGAATAAAGAGAGAGTAAAAGGGTATCTTATCATCTTACTTACGCACAGCATCTGTGTAAGTGCAAGTATTGTAGAAGAAAGGTCACATTTTTGCCACACTGATTGCCTTTTTTCAATTGAAGGAGTAGCCATTCCTATACACTCAAAAGTTCAACAAATTCAACCTCTGTAAACATTTCTATTGCCAGGGCTTACAGTATGAGTTCTCTAAGTCCTTGCATCAGTAAGACCTGGCTGTGAAAACAGACATTGTAGTAGTTGTGAATAGTAATAATTAATCACAGAATCACAGAATGGTCAGGGTTGGAAGGGACCTCAAGGACCATGAATCTCCAACCCCCTGCCACAGGCAGGGCTACTAGCTTCCCCATTTAATACTAGACCAGGCTGCCCAGGGCCCCATCCAATCTGGCCTTAAACACTTCCAGGGACACCACAGCCTCTCTGGGCAGCCTGTTCCAGCAGCAAAGAAATTAATAAATAATAATTAAATAATTACTGTTTCAGTTTGAACTAAATTAACTCTTGACAAGTTTATCAAGAAGTATTGGCAGTAGAGTTTACTAACTGGCAGCAGCAGTAGTAACTTCTTTCCAGAATCAGACTTTTGCTAGCATGCTCATCTCTAGTTTGTCTCCTCCTGCCTTCTTTCCTGCTTCTTTAACTCTCGTATCAATTTACACAAGAGCTTTCTCATTTTGTCTCCAAGCACTTCAGCTCATGCTGACATGACAGAAGTTAGCCAGTGCACATCATGCTCTTCTCTATTCTCCATGGCTTGGTCTCAGGGGAAGGTCTCAACTGCAAAGAGAACATCAAGGTACATTCAGTGTCTACAGCACCATATTCTTGAACGTGGCAACAGCTCTTAGAGTAACACACAACACATTTCAAATAAATAGCAAAAGATGGAGAAAAAGCAATGGAGCCATCCATCTATAAAAACTCTTATAAGAGCCAATGGAGTGACCTTATCTTCTGAACTACTGCAATTCACTTATTTGAACACAGTTGTGAACATGAATCTGGGATGAGGGAACCCACTGCTTTCCAGAAGAGTAGAAACATTTGGAGAATTATACCCATGAAAATGACCTTTAGCCCTAGAGCAAAGAGCTCACTGAAGCATAAATTGCAAGGAGAAAAAAGCAAGAGAGAGCTTTCGCTGCTCATCAAACTCTTTTATTCTCAGCAATCAATGTACCAAACAATTAAAAAAAAACATCCCTGAGAGAATGGTTATTTCACATACTAAGAAGTCCTTTCAGTGAAAGATTTTCCCAAAAAACACCAAAGAAACTTCAGGCTAATGACTGTTACACTCACCATGCTATATTTAGCTGAAGAAAGTACACTACACTTATTTATTTATGGACAGGTGTTGTCTGAACTCCCTCCACTGCAAAATCAGTCTGATCATATGTCCTTGACTGTTTCAGGTTTTATGCAGTTACAGAGTACTTGGGAGAAAGCATGGGATATTTACTGTAGTGAGATAAGGCTGTTTGAAAATGCCTGCACATCTCCACAAATACTTAAAGACTCAGAATCTCAGATGACTCATTTTGCACTTAAAACAGACGTGAAATTTTGTGAGCACAGCACGATGAGAAAAAGTGATCCATTATCTTCAGCAGTGGGTTGCAGACAAAGAAAAGCTTTTCCATGCACCCTACTGGCCCCACTCTCCAATTATCTAATTTAGAAAGGCTCTTCACTACTGCACCCCCAAACCTTGTGTAACAAATCAGATGCAGCAGTAGCTTTCTGGGAACTGTATCATTTCCTTTACTCCCTTTCAAATTCCCCGTAAACCTTCAAAGCTGATGCAATCAGTCTTCAGCATTTTGCCTTCACTTAGACGTGTGACTTCATTTTTGTGCTACAAACATGCTTACATATATAGAGCTAATGATAGGATTGGAACCTTGGCATCAACTTCACTTCACTGCTGTCTTGTCCAAAATTTCCGTGCAACTTCTACAAAAATACTCAAGAAAACAAATGAAAGCACCAGCAAGATGAATGCCTGCTTTTTTTCTTCTTTGCTTGGCACTAAATAAAATGAGCACGGAAATATGATTGCCATGGAATGTATTATGCAGTCACCTCAGTAAAATGCAAGAGTTCCCTGGTTATATAAATGAAAGGGATTAAAGAAGCTAGTAGCCCAGAGCAAGGAAGGACTTAATTTAGTGAGAGAGTCTTTAGACCTTTGATGCCACAGTGATTTTCTGGGCACTGACTTCCACCTTAAAAAATGATGTAAATGGAATGTGAAACTATTTTAAAATGCAACCAAATTTCAGTCTCTGCAATAAATACCTAGATCATGCCAGTCTTCATAGATTATTTATATCCTCCTTCTAAGAATTTGAGGGAAAAGAACACATGAATTTCATAACAACCAAGGAACAACTGGGCATCAAAGCACATGACACCAACTTCATCATGGACTAAAGTATTTCCAGTAGAAATAAACCAAAACATTACTGGTGTCCAGATATGACTTAGTGAAACCACTAGGATTTCTCTTCAACCGAAATTCCAAATATAAGAATATTTTCTAGAAGGTTGATATATTTTTGTGGAAACTGTGTACTCAAAGAAAAAAGAAAGAGAAAGAGAGAGGGGAAGATGGATTTTATATTAATAGGTTTTGTTTTTTTTTTTCTATCTTGATCTGATGCGTTAATAAAAGCACTGATTATTTGTTATGACTGATATCTCCAAAAGCCTTTTTGGTACATGATCTATCTCCCTCACAGTTATATTTCAAACCAGATTTTCATTTCCTAAGCAGAGACAGAGTTGTCTGGTCATCCAGTTTATCTTGCTAGAATGTGTTGGATGTATATTACATTTACATAAATTCAATATCACAGTCAGTGTAACAAAAATGAAAAGAAGGGCCATATGTTTTACATAACAGCAATGCTGCTTACAGGAATTCTAATAACTTGGAAGGGTACAACAGCAACAAGTGAAATGTACTAACTTGAGTGGAACAGACTGCTCTTACCAATTTTTAATAAAATTGAGTGTTGAGCTCTGAACAAATAAATCCTTGTGGATACCCTCACCTGTTCAGCTCTCCCTGGTGTTTTGATTATTTTCTGTTTCTGCTTCTGTACGTCTTTCCAAGAGCTCTGTTGCTCACTTTGCCCGAACTTGCAATTGTCTTCATGTCTATTTCCTTTTCAGTCTAGATTCTTAAATGTCATGCTCTCATTCCCAGATTATTGGTTTTACATAGGAAGTGTCAGTGAGCAACAACAGACTTCATATTTGGCCATCAGTCATTCAAGCTAAATAGTACAAAATCAGATTTTAGAAATCTTGTCTCAGGTATAGATCTTACAAAGTCAAGATTATTTTTACCATACTTCTCTAAACTCTCTCCAATTTGTCCTTATTTTTCTGGTCTACCTCCCCCAGACTTGAACACAGACTTTCAGGGCTGGTCATGCTATGGCTGCACAGGAGAGAATTTGTTCTTTGTGAAGTGAAGCCTTCTCCGAGGAACAGAATTGGAAAAAAAAAAAACAAAAACACAACAAAGCTCTTGTTTTTAAAAAGCTTTGTGGTTGTATTTCAGCATATCTGAGTACAAATTACTTACCTGAATATATTATAATTGCATTATGACATAAAATATAAACACGGCATATTATATATTGCACTTATCCTGTGGATGCCACGTTAGTGAATTTAAAGTATTTAAGATAAATATACAAATATACACTATAGAACCAAACACCTCCTTTTCTGAATTTTTTTTTTACTGAGATACTTTTTGCATTGTCAAAGAAATGCAAATATCTTTCAAGGATCTTTTTAAAATTGGTCTTTGCTTTTGGGTTTCAAATAGATATTTGAAGTCTTTGAAGCAGAGTTGCCCTCTGTTTTACCTAAAGCAAGAGAATAAAACCTGTGTGGACCAGAAATCACCTCTAGGCATCAAACCTGCAACCTCAAAACCAATAAATGAGTTTCACACATCCCTTCTACAGAGCAAAATATTTAAAGCAATGCCAGAAACAAAAAAGATGATGAGCTACCTTGTAAACTCTTGGCTACCAATGCTTGTCCTGGAGTCACAAGCCCATTGTTTACCTTTTCTTTTGGAGCCTGGAAAAAAATATATCAAAGTACTTTGGGCTGCCAGAACTTTGCACACACAGACACTGGCATTGTGACAGGAAACCAGATGAGAAAAGATGTCTAGGCTTAAATATAACACTCATCCCTGAGCTCTTCTTAAGAACTTGAAAGCTAGTTTGCTTCAAGTTGACAATTTTAAAATCTTGCACAGAAATGGAATTACTGTACAAGTGACCTGTTCTTCCCCTGTGACAATGCTGGTCCCGACATAGTGTGGCATTTTTTCAGCCAAACTGAAATAGGAAAAGAACTGAAATGGATTTCTTTGTTTTCCAATCCATGTTTGGCTGTTTCTTATGGTTTGCCGTTGTCCAGTGGAGAAGAGAGTGCCAGATTGCTGAGAAAGTGAGTTCTTTTGTAGAATCACGTACTGATTTACAGAATGGATACAGATCCATTTAATATTGAAAGATCTGTCACAAAACCATGAACCATACAGTTCTACTAGCAAAACTCCTAGCTATAAGGACATTGTTTCTTCAATGAAATATTCCCTTTTCATCTGACCTTGCAAGAAAAGATTTTTGTTCTCAGCACACTTTTCATCTGTACTTTGCCTGTCTCCAGATAGATATTCCATTTACTAGGGGAAACTGTGATGCAAACTAGTAACTTTTGACCACACAGGACTTGCATCTTTCAGATACTACAACAAATGACTTCAGAGAGCCATCAGTATAACAATCCTGTACTCCATGTGTTCTGCAGCGTTAGAGAAGATAATTATGTTATTTAAATGAAAAATAAAACTCTTCTCTCTCGTTGTAAATACTGATCAAAGAATTCAGGCTTCCTGAAGCAAAGATAGTATATTTCTGTACTACTTCTGTGTATCAAAAGTTTCCCTTTAGATCACAACTCTAAGATGCTCAAGACTTAGAATAAACAAAGAAGACAAAAGAAGACATCCTATGAACACACACGTTTCTGCGTTGCAAAGTATCTGTTCCCTCTCTCAGCAGGTTCCTTCAAAAACATGGAAATTGGGCAGTAGCTCCAGCTTCCTCAGGTATACTTAGCTTCCAAGGATGTTTAAGCAATTACGCTTTGTTTCTATGTCTAACACATACATCCCTGTTGGCACTGTCTTAGAGAGACTGCAGAGGCTGAGGAACTGAAAGACTACAGCCACACGTAAACACAATAAAAAAAGGATAAGGCATAGTAGTGCAATAATAATCTTATATTATGTATATCCTACTCATTCACGTCTACCACTGCTGCAGCATTCCTCTGGGAGACCACCCTGTTGCACAATATTTTAAAGTGATACCTTCTCCCATCCTTCTCTAGGTTTTCTCTCTACTTAAGCAACTCAGCATCTTTATATTCCAGATGTTCCCACTGAAAATCATTTCAATAGCATATTGAAGAATAAACTGATCCAAGATGTTGGCAACTACCAACTGAAATTCCAGTAACACACAATCTTAACATCAAGATTCTCTGCTTGAGCAATCTCTTTGTTCTGGGCTATATTCCAGCAACACCCTTCTCCATTGTCCTAGCAGCAGAAATAGGAACTGTGAACATGAAAAACCTTTGGGACCAACTCAAATTGAGCAATGCGTTCCTTGTTGAGGGGACAGCATTCACAGCTGTTGCTCCTATAAAGGCCACCTGGTCAAATGATATCAGTCCCAAAACCTATGGGTCTGCCTGTGGAATTATATCCCAGCCACAAATTAGGAATTTTTTATTATGAAGGATTGTTGTAAAAACATATGTTTCTTCTTGACTAGAATTTTGCCTCATGAAGGTAAATTAAAAAATAAGTCTACAGGTAAATGCAAAGGATTATTATTTCAGGTATCTCAGTATTTTTTGTAACAGAGGGACTTGCACTGTGACTCATCCAACACTTCCATGTTCTTGTTTCTAGAATTTCTTAACATCTGCACAAACTGTGGACAGAGTTTCAAAATGCAGATTTTGTGACTCTAAGACCCCTTGAGAACCATTTTTACTTCTGCAGGTTCCAAACACAGAGAGTAATATCATATTTTGCCCTTCTATCCCAAACCAGATTTTGGTTATATGGAAATTGACCCATACTCATAATGTAGTCTTACAGAAGTTTAAGGCAGAGTATACCTGTGAAATTAACCTGGTCAATATCACTTATATTTTTACATGGCAGTGGAAATTCCCTCTGTGTTGAGCATGCACCTGAGATAGATGACCTCCCTCTGAAAGAGCTCACATTTCTTTAGATCCCATTTCCAACTAATGTACTTAATCTTATAACAGATATCTCTAAGTTCATGAGTTCATTCTGGAAATGGTGAGTGTGCACTAAATTCTCCACCAGTCACATACAAGCAAGATGTACATCAAGGAATATCTTCTCCAGGGATGTTGTACGTGTCTTAAGAGAATGACATGAGCAGAACAAATCATATATTTTGGATCCAATTCTACCTTTTGAAAGGTGCCTTTAATAACAAGTTTGAAAAAATATAGGTGAATCTTCTAGCTCATAGCCTTACTCAGCCAATTGATAAAAGGTAGGACCTTTAAGATACACAGAATCATTTAAATGCCAAATAGTTCTAGTCTTAGTTTTAGGTTTTCTCTTCAAATAATTGGAACTATGAGTGAGACCCCACAACTGGTTGAAAGCACAGTTATGCTTTCAATGCCCTTTTAATACTATAAAAATCTTCTTAAAAATGGTAACCACAAAGATACCTATGTGGTTGTACCTGATATTGCCTTACCCCAACAAATAAAACAAATTTCTGCTGTGTTTGGAGAGCAGTTTCCTTTTCCTCATATTTTCAAATATTTTTATGGTATTCCATTTAAATGTACAGCAATGTCTGGAACCACTCCAGTAAAAACTCAGAGTCCACAATCTCTTGTTATCCTATAATGTTTTCCTGGAGCCAACAGTTACTGGAATTGCACATCTTGCAACCGTGGATGTGTTCTTTATCTGCTATTGCTTAAAAAAACATTTAGTCAGGGATTTGAACTAGGTCTTGCTACAAGCCCATAGCAAGGCTAACTGTGAGAAATTCCCCCCACATTTTTTTTACATCCAAGTAAAAACCCTGATGTGGTTGTAATGATGAGTTTATTCAGCATAGATTAGACAAACTCCTCGCTGCAATTCAGCTTCATGAAAGCAATTGTTCCAACTAGGATGCATGGTTTCAGGATTCCCATAATGCTTTTATCAGCAGGTGTTATGAAACTATGCTCAGAATTTATGTGAGTTTTGTAATGTATTTGAGCTGTATGTTACCAACACATAACAGAATTTTGTAAAAGCATCGACATGATCAACATTTTATCATTTGTTTATTTACTTATTACAGTTATAATTAGAAAAAATGCATCCTGCTTTATTCCAATCCAATTCCAATCCACAACAGCTTTTTTTCCTCACTTGTTCCCACCCCATTTGCTGTATCTTTGCTCACATCATGGCAACAATATGGTTAAAATTCAAATCACATGTGTAAATGTAGAATTTATTTATTTATTTGTTTGTTTGTTTGTTTGTTTGTTTGTTTATTGTCCAAGAAGCATTTCACAAAAACAACAAAAGAAACACCGAACAAAAATGGTTAAAGGATCCTTTCCTGGCTTGGGAATTTGGTTGAGATTTCTGAGTTAATAGCTCACAGTGATTGAGCTATAACAAAACCACTTCATCCCCAAGACAACAGAAATTATGAGATAAACTCTGGAATAAAATCAAGGATTTTTGTGCGGAAACTCACGTGGTCCTGTGGAGCAAGAAGACTTGTAGGAAATGTCTTTGAAATCAAAGTTTATGAATCACTAGTGTCTATAAAAATTGCCTGCAGATGTTATGAAATGCCCCTTCTGTTTGATTGCCAAGAAAGTAAACTGGAAACACAGTAGATGTATAATGAAGGCATGTAAGGATTATCAGTGTTATGTACGTGGAGGAGAAAACCTTCTGTTGATGCAACTTCTGCAGCTGATATCAAAGTACAGACATTAAAAATTAACTCTGACTCAGATTAGTCCTTCTGCATATGCGCTGTGCTCTACTATTTGCTTGTAAATGTAATTTAAGAATTCTCATCAGCATTTCCGATCCTCTTCCAATCTGCAATCTGCATTCTACTTTGTTAGAGCACCATACAAACCTCTTCTCAAATTCTTGCACCACTACTTCATGACTTTCTTGATTTTCTTTTCCTCCTTCATTTTATCCAGTGTCCTATGCTTGGGAAAGACTGTATCACCTCACTTCCGCCCTTTTTTCTTGTGAACAATAGCTAAGTGTTAAAACTTACAAAAAGGTATTATAGATGCCAAGGATGGCGCCTGTTTTCCAGCCATTATCCTACCACTTATGCAAAGTTTCACACAGGCTGGAAAAGTCCTTATCTAGATGTAGTAATACAGAAAACAAGTTAGCTGGTGACATGAGCCTTGAGAGTGCTGAAGCAGAGTGAAGTGTTTGTAACGCATACCAGGATTTCCGTCTATGGCCATTTCTTAGCCTAGCTAGCTGTTGCTGAGTGCCACATCCACTGATATTATCCAAAACTGTTATAAAATATTCTCTTCTCATAAAAACTCATTACGAAAAAGCTGGTCTGGCACCTCTACCTGAGTTCTTTCAGCAAGTTTAAAGACATGTCTTCGCTTGGTTGTCATAGATCTTTGCTTTTCTCAGTTTTCTTGGTCACATATTTAAGACATAAAAGTAAGCTAGAGACCTTGACTTTGGTTTGAGTTAAACAAACTTGGTGGGTATATTTTTTGTAACAAAGATACACAGTTCCCTTTTTTTTTTAAGTTTCCCTTTTTTAAGCCTTTTTTTTTCTTTTTTCTTTTTTTTTTTCCTGTAGAATGGAGGGGAAGTGACACGTGCTTCCTTTGCTTTCTCTGCCCCTCATATGGATGGTTGGGCACATGTGAAAATAAAATCTGGCTGGGAAATAATTCACTGAGTTTAAGTAAGTGATGAAACAGCATGATGTATAGACTTAAACAAATTGTTCAGGCATGTGCACATAATGTCTCAGATATGTAACAGAGCATTAAGAAATCTGGACTTCTTACCATATAAAAATGTGGTATATATTACTGAACCACTCCCCTGAGCATCTGTATCAAAGACAATGCTTTAAGACTCTCATTTTCACTTATGCCACTGAATGTTTTGTGATAGAGAGGGAAAGAATTTAAGGTCAGCATTTCCTGCTTTTGCTTATTTTTAGAATATAGAAGTACTGTATACATTTGTGAAACTGCTGTATCAGTACAAAGAAACTTATGCCAGGATGCTGTAATATTGCAGCAGAAAGAACTGAAGGCAAGGATCAAAGCAGGTGGTCGTCTGAGAGAGCCTCCATCTGGCTGCAAGTGTGAATGAAGAGGGCACAGGGTGATAGCAGAGATGGTGATTATGCAGAGCCCGGGAACACAACCTCTTTCCCATTTTTTTACTTTGTTTGCCTCCTCCATTGGCTGGAGAGACAGTTTGGAGAAGTCTGTGGGGTTTACCAAGATGTTTTTAGTGACTGAAACAATAATCTTTTCTAATTTTCCTTGCTTGCACTGTCTACTTCAGCTACCCAGCGCCAAAGTATCATACTCAGTTTGGAAATAAGAGAAGGGACATTGGTGGAACAAGTCAAATCAGAACAAATTGATTTAGCATTAAAAAAAGATCAATACTATATAAAGTCTGTAATTATTTTAGAAGGAAATCATTTACAGAGCTGCAAATGAAACAAAAACATTTGGGGCAAAGTAGCTTGACATCTAAAGAGAGATGCCTCTTGCAATGATGAACAGCAGCTCCCCTACAGCTGCAGAAATAGAGTGCCATAAAACATACAGTCTGAAGTACTCACAGGTTTAGTTTTTGTCTCAATGAATATGTTTCCTCCTGTGTTCTCAAAGATCATTATCCAAAACTCCACAGAACCAAAAAGAACTTTTCAAGCTCTGTGAATCTTCACTGTTGATCTTGGAAGTTTGTGATTCCTTTCATCCATACTCCACAACCAATCTATCATAAAGTCCCTGAAATGAAGTTCTCCCACAGTAGAGCCCAACCAACTCCTGTTTGTACTCAAGCCATAATGCTTCTCCCACTCCTAGGCAGAGTCAGATTTTCCATTTACCAGGGAAGATAACTTCTAATCCAACAAACATAAGAACCTCTACACTATACATGTGCTTAAGGAACTCGTGTTTTTCTCCTTACTTTACTGTAGTTCATACTTTATTTCCAAAAAAACTGTCAAAATATACCAGCAATCCTATTCATTTTGCATAATAAGAGTTTTCATTTTCTTATTTGACTCATTATGGTTGCTTCCTCTTGTTCAAATCTTTGTACATTCCCAAAACTACACGCGCACTCTTACACACAGTCTGTCTGAATCCTGACTGTGTAGGAGGTATTGATATATTTACATGAGTATAGGTTCAACATAGGTCTTCTGATGACATATATATCTTTCTGCTAACCCTTTTGATTTCTTTTGTTGTGGTCATATCCCAAGAATTTATTTCTGCTCTTGTTAGGTGTGTGATTCAACTACAGCATGAATTCACTGAAAGGCTCTCTAGCACTTCTGTATCACAAAGTGATTTTCCTTCCACAGAGGAAAAAGGTAAGTCATTCCTAAACCATTGCTAAATTATCTTATGTTGGCAGTGATTCAGAGACTATCTACAAACAAAATTATAATCATTATGCCTCCAGTTTCCACAGGTCTGGCCAGAAAACATTTCTCTCCCAGACTATATCTCATTTCATCTTGTTTCTTTTGTCCCTCTCACCCTCTACATATTTAATTTCTCACACTTCTCCCTGAATCATTTTCTCAGTCTCCACTTTGGCTTCCTATTCTAATTATACATCCATCTGTTAATAACAGTCAGTGTAAGAAAATTCCAAATTAACCTGATTTGGCTCAAAATAGTGGACTGTTTTTTTTTCCTTTTCTAAATAAATCTCAGGTAGCTACCGAATTCGTACATATAGATACTAAAACCTGTGTGTATGAACTTTTGTTCCTAAAATATGTATCTTTGTGTACAAATATAAGTGGTTACTCAATGGTTTTGAAAATCTGCAGATGCCTCTGAACTGCCAAGCACTGCATTTAGACACTGACCTATTCACAATTTTAACGGCAGAATTTAAACATTTACAGTATCCTCAGTCTTCCATAAGGAATCCACAATCTTGTGTAGAAATAGATGCTTTATACCGGTAAAGTTTTAAGTACTACATTCCAGCTTAGGGAAGGCAGGAAACAAATCTGTCTGAGTGGGGATCTGCTAGACAAGCAAAGGAATAATAAGGAAATGTGCTGTTAGTGGAACGAGAGATGTGTGGCCTGGGAAGAGAACAAGCATGCCTGTGTAAGTGAGATTAGGAAAGCCAAAGTTCAGATGAAACTGAACTTGGCAAGAGATGTTACAAATAACAAAAAATCATTCTGCAGGTACACTGGTCAGAAGAGAAAGGCCAATGACAGTCCGCCCCTCTGATGAGGGAGGAGAAAGGAGAACTGACAACAGTCACGGGGAAGGCTGAGGTATTCAGCAAGTTCTTTGCTTCAGTATTGACTGGCAGTCAGGCTTCTCATGTCTCTGAAACTCCAGGCAGGGGTTGGGAGAGTAAAATCAGTGTAAAATCAGCAGTGTAAGCAATGAGCAAGTCTGAGAACACTTGAGTGATCACATACAAATCTATGGAGTTTGACAGCATGCATCCCAGGATTGCGAGGAAACTGGCTGATGTGGTTGCCAAGCCAGTCACCATCACGTTCAAAAAATCATGGCTGTCAAGTGAAGTTCCTGGTGACTTGAAAAAGGGAAACATTATTCCCATTTTTATGAAAGGCAGAAAGGAAGACCTGGGGAACTGCAGGCTGGTCAGTGTCACAATGATGCCTGGGAATATCATGGAGCAGATCCTCTTTGAAGAGATGTTAAGGCACATTTGAGATGAGGAGGGGATCTGAGACAGCTGGACTGGCTTCACCAAGGGCAGATTGTGACTGACCAACCTGGTGGCCTTCTGTGATAGAGTAGGGGCAACAGTGGATGAAGGAAGAAAACTCATGTCACCTACCTGGACTTGTGCAAAGCCTTTGACATGGTCCCACATGAACCTTTTCCACAACGGTTTTAATGATAGAGTGAAAAGGTTACAATAAATATACAATTACTTTGGGGTTTTGTATTTCTTAAGGACTTTGGCATAGGTAAACATATGTAGCCATAGCCAAAAGAGTAAACTGAATAATGTCATATTTCTCATAACTTGGTTAATAGAGTTGTTTCTTATCCAAGAAGATAAGAGTTGAAAAGGAGCTGCAAGTCCCTTATTATTAACAATTCCCTTTCTAAATAGTATACATAAATTTGAGAAATCACTCTGAAGAAAATTATTGGTCTTTCTAATCCATTCTTTATCTTTGTCCTGCTATTCATTAGCCGTGCCCCAAAATGCTCTCCACTCACTGCTGTTAAACTCCATGCCATTTGAATCTTCACCTTTTGTTAGACTTCAATATCCTAATTATGATTTTAAGTGAGCATTCCCTCAGTAAACCCCAACTTAAACTTACTTCTCACTTCTAATTTCATGTCACAGTATAAAGAAGACATTGGCAATGACAAAGGCAGCCTTTTTTATATTATATTTGTTACATTTAAATTGTCCTGTCAGCACCATTTTTCAGCCCAAGGACATTTGAGCTCTGCAAAACAAGAAACGTCTGTAATACAGCTAAAAGCAAAACCAGTAAGGAATTTTCAGAAAGGATCTTTAGGAAAGATTTTACAATGTTAGTATTTCTTTAATTTGATGTTCATTATTTAATTATTAATGACTTTAATTGTTTAGACGAGCCAGAGAAATATGAACAAGAAAAGCCACAGCTAGTACCTATTGCTATGTGGGTTTTATTGTGCTATTTGTAAATAGAGTTTTGGTTGCTAGATTCAATCTCTTTCTCTAAAATAGGGGTCAAATGTAAGATGGGAAGATGTAGGTAAATTGCTTTTTTTCCCCATTAAAAGTGATGAAGAACTTCCTTATACAATTTAAAAGACATGCCTGTGGTGGTACGTGACAGATTGTCTCCCCACAATGCATTTTTCTTTCTAAACATCCTGTCTGTTTGCTTCAGTGAGTTCTGAATTGTCTTATCTGTGCCCCAAGGGAAAAAAGTCAGTTGTCTTAATAATTCTGTGTTTTAGGATGTTTTAAAAGACTGGTGTAGTCTATGAGGAAGATGCACTCTGTGGCGCATTCATTAGTCCTGGTCCTGGTTGTGGCTGCATTCAGAGAAGAAAAGTATAGAGGTCCCTTGTGGGCTGAGCACCTGTGAAAAGTAGAGAAGAAGACAAAAGTCTGCTTAGGTTTTCTCCTGAAATGGATCTGCATCATGTAGGCCAAAACCTTCAGGCTACAGAAGTGTTCACTGGTTCTCCCAAAGTGGCCATAATTGAAGAACGTTTAAAAGTGTTAACCAGCTGCAAGTAAGAATGTTAAACACTTCCAAAAACCATGATGTTTTTGAAACAAAGAAGAGCCTCTCTACAGCCATACTGGCAAATAGCTTCTCTCTTACGTGCATGACAGCAGATGCAAAGTCTATAAAAGGGATTAGCAGATGAAAGCCTCAGGAATTTTGAAATGAAGTAGTGAGGGAGGAAATTAAACTCAAAAATTGAGATGCCAGTTTAATCACTTCCCTCAGAACTGATATGAAATGCTAAAACCAAATCAGTTGTTTACCAGTACTATCAGTATTTTGACAGCTGTAATCCACTAGATTCTCAGGACTTAGTGCAGCTGTCAGCCCAACACGATCCCTACTCTTAATGAAGTAAATATATTACCATATGCTGTAAAAACCTGACCATTCTGTCTGTTTAGATAGAATGCTTGTCAATGTAGTCAGTGTTGCTTTTTGTGCATAGACCCTTGAATTCAATCATGATTGTACAGTATTTTTGCTTTTGTAGTAACCATGGTTTCTTTAACTGCAGATATAAGCTGGCAGGCACATTCTCCAGCTGACATACCTCGATGTGGTTCCATCTTACAAGTTCATGTTAGGACCAGCTTTAATAACTAATAGTACAAAAATCTGAGAATACCGCACAAAGCTAGATGACAGATGCTTGGCTTTCTTCCATGAGCTGGTAAGTGAAAAGATACAGCTTTCTGAATGGTCTTTCTCAGATACCTCACCATGCTGGATGTTCCCCAAGCATTCAATCTTGGATGAAAACATTTGTTTTTTGCTTTGTTCTGATCTCTATGACATAAATGTACCTTATTAAGTCCCAAGAGTGAAACTCTTTCCTTTCTCAAAACTGGGATAGAAGCCACTCTTTAAGGAGCAGCCAGCAGACAACCACACAGGACTTGAGAAGGTGACCTTTCATGTGCTTTGGCAAATAAAGCCTCCCAGCATCGTTTGCTATACAGGACTAAAATCTGTTAGGATAATTAGCTAACTTAAAAGACATATCAGTGACTTTATCTGTCTTAACAAGAGGCAAGACTGAAGTAATTCAGGATGACTCAGGATGATTCACTTTGATTAACTGCATCCCTAGAAACTTGCACTCATGTCTTTTGTGGACTGCTGCTAAAAAGTGCAATAGGAAATAGGCTCAGTAAGGCAATAAAATAAGGTGGGAGATAGGCCACTGCCAAAGGATTATGTGCATTTCTGCCAATGTCAAATTTTGACAGCAAGTGAAAGAAAAGGAATCAAATGTGTTCTTTAACTAGGTTGCAAGATAATGGTGCTGGCTTTGAGCAAATAGATTTTCACAACACAGCAGGTGATGCTGGCTATATGCAAAATATAATAGGCGGGTGGATATGACTAATATTATTGTCAATTTATTTTTTTTTAATACTTAAAATAAAAAATGTTCTCACGTTTTGTTGTTTTCGAGAATGGAATTCTGAAGGTCCTTATGAAACACAGTCTTTCTGAAAAACCCCCAGATGTCTGGACCCAATATTTCCTCAGTGTTTGAGTACATCCAGATCTTCTTCTGAAAAATTTTTCTGCCCTCTTGGATGTCAAAAGTGATATTGACAGCTCTCTTTGACACCAGAAAATATTCCACATGGGTGCAGCTTGTCACTGGCAAAGATGATGCAACCAGCACAAAGTGACTTAAGGAGGTGACTGGAGGCAATGGTTGCCCCACGTGACAGGGCTGCTTTGGCCTTCTTACCTGCACAGGTGTGGTTATCCCCACTGTGCTGCGTAACAACAAAAAGGCACACAGTCTGCTCAGGTGCCACATGGCCAATAGGACATGCACAGGCTTGGGCTGCAGCTGACAGCCTCAGTGGCCCCCTGCACCTGGCACCCACACAACGCAGCTGGTGCAAATAAGGGCCAGATGGGTGAGCCAGATGCACAAAGTCTGTGAGCCCACGGGTCTGTCAGTGTCTTCTGCCCATTCATCCACACTATGTAAATCTCTCAGTCAATCCATCCAAAGAGTGGCAGTCCAAAGCATCTTCCGTCAATACTAATCTTACCTGAGCCCACTGCCTTGGCCATGCAGACAAACCTATGGGCATACACCTGTGTGCAGAGGGAATACTACAATCCTTCAGCATCAACACACCTTGTTTTTGGACTGCTGAGCTGCCCCTGCATGCAGCTCTGGCTGAATTTGCTCTTTACTTGTGCCTAAGCTCACTCTGGTCAAGCAGAGGACTCACTTGTGATCTTGGATAAGGGAACCCGAGCATCTCTTGTGGTGAGCACAGAGCTGAACGTCTCTACACCAGCACATGAGCATAAATTCTGCCCACCTTCACCTCCCGATATTCACCCTAGACTGAAACACTATTCTAATAGCATTCTGAGACTGGCTTAGCAACCAGCAAACCCTGTAATTCAATCCTACTATCCTCTCAATTCGCTATGTGACTCCGATACAATCCATTCATAACATGCACAAAAACCGTTTTTTCAATTTTCCTAGCTATTAAAATCACAAGGACTATTTTTTTAAATGTTTATGAATTATTTTGAAAATATTAGATATTAGTGATTAAGCACACTTTTGCCTCTCCTGGAATTCAGTTTTGTTGCTAATTCAGATGGAGGATTGGGCCCTAATGAAAATTTGTTTTCTGTATGTAGATAATCACCAGATACATAATAATATCTACTTAATTTATATTTTAATATGTTTTTAAAATGTTATTTGAAAAAAATTAACTATTATAATTTACTTTAATTCAATCATTTAAATTATTAAAATATGCAGATTAGAAAATTAGAAAATTAGAAATTTCTATTGAAGTCTTCATTACCTTCTCTGCCACTCGTCTCTTTTGCTATTTTGTATGTAGCAGTAGCCATACTGCCACATATGGAAAGCACAATATACATTTTTCTTTCTGTTAGTGTGTATTATATTCTCTTCATTATAACAAAATATCTCTTTATCAAATGACTCCCAAGACAACGTGAACTCTGTGTTGTGATCTAAAGGGATTGCATTATACGTTTGCCTGAAGCTTTCATTATTAATAGACCTTCCTTACCTAACTGACATTCATTTGAGACCACTGGATTCCTAAACTTCCCTGTCCCTGCAGTGTTAACTCGAGATTCATGCTCTCAAGTAGAATGGATAAATCAAATAAAATATTTTCATTATGGGGTCTCAAATGTTGCTAAGCTGACAGTAAAATAGACACAATAAAATTATATTGAAATATGTTTCTGTAGAACAATATGGTTTTATTCCCCAGTTTATTGTATTACCCTATTGCTTCAATTTAAGCAAAACAATCATTTATTCACTACGTTTGGTTCTAGTATTTTAAAGTAAAAAATAGTACTAACATCATTGCCTGGAAAGGTCTTTTAAAAATTATTTTCATGAATCTTTGAACAGTGTAATTAACATGACAGGCTTTTGTGCAGTAGTGTTAGACTGCACCAGCTATACTATGTCAGTCAGTACAGATGTAATACGATTCTCTGGTAGGGACAGGTATGAGATTTGTTTTATGTCAAGGCTTCCTTTAGATTTTTCCATAGACTGTGATGAATGGCTTCTCTTTTTAACCTGTCTTGAATCTCTCCTGTGTTTTGAGTCACTTTGAGGTCTTTATTCCTTTGTTTTCAGCACTTTGAGAAGCAGAGATTGAGAGGACACTCACAGAAAATTCCTGTGCAAACAATGCCAAAAGCTCTTTGATTTTTGGGCAACAAAACGTCCTGAAATTCATCAAGGTGCAGCAGACAGCTTGCAGCAACAGTGTAAATCTGCCCTTTGATACTCCTTCCACCACTGAAGCTGATTTTTGTCCACAGACCATGAACATTTCTTGAACCTTCATAAAATACCTGGGTGTTTGTAGTGCACAATATGTGTCAGAGTCCCCAGGGTTCACTCCTTGCACAGCTGAAGTGTCTAAGGGAATACTCACCCACTTGGCTTGATGAGCAGTTTTTCCCTCTGTTCCTTCTAGTTCAGGAGAACAGGGAATCCCACTCAGGGCTTGTGCCAGCAGGTGATCTAACCCTTAGCAATGTCCTAGCTTCATGACTGGTCCTGAAACCCTCACAGTTGTGTCATATTGTCCTCTGTGGGGTATTTCTACCAGAGGAAAGTGGTGTGGCATGTTTTCAGAAATACAAGTCCATCATTTTATTTTCTATACACTCAGTGCATTCTTTTTTTAATATATAAGGCAAAGAGTACCATGTTTGTACTTAACACTTAATGCGTTCTAAAAAGAGTGATGATAAGATATGTGCAAGGCTATTTGTGTACACCAGCTTTCTAAATTTCCCTTTGAAAGCAAAACACTCTGCCCAAATGCAAATAAGAAGATTGCATTCTGATGTGTCACCTTAGGAACTTAATTGAAGAGATTTGAATATATGCCTGGAAGTATCTTTTTCCACTGACTACAGTAAAAGTCCAGGCTAATTGTCTGGGATAAATTATTCACTTAAGCGAGGTTCCTGAACTTAGGCAGTATGAATATCTCTATTGTCCAGAATTTTTATCTTAGAGGTAGGCTACTAAATGTGGGCAACCAGCAGCTGGGGATACAAAGGCATTAGCAACCACATTTGGACAAAGAGAAAAGAAAAAAAAAAAGAAAGAAAAAAAGAAAAAAAAGAAGAAAAAGTAAGTCAGAATATTTACAGAGGAATGTGTTATTATTTTCTCTATTTTCAATCAAGATTATTTTGCTGTTTCAAAGACTTGTCCTCCTAGAAACAACTTCTCCATACTCCATAGACAGGGACACTTCTGAAAGTTGTACTTCTTTTTGATTAACTCAAAACAAAATATTGCTTTCATCTAGAGACATACGTGAGCCATGCTTGTGTTCCACGATGCCATCCCCTCAACGAACCAGGCTGGGCGTTTCACAGTAGCACTGCATCCATTTATACTGTGGGGTCCACTAGCCACACACCAATGGACACACACACTCCTCTGTGGAGGAGCTCAAAGACAATCAAATCTGTAACTTCAATTGTGCTTGGGATTTAACCAATGCAGGACAATATCTCAGAAGGCTTCATGTGTTTTTGAATGCCCTGAAGCACTTAAAAGGCTGTAGCAACTCACGGAAAGTTAGGGTAACATCTCTTTTCCCAGAGATGTCTGCAGCAACTGGCATATCTGCATGCAGAGCTTGGGGGCCTCTTTCCCATGGTGTCTGAGACAGTGCAGCAGCTGCTGGTGAGGGCACTCAGGCTAAATATCAAGGGTGCAGAGCAAAAGGGAGGAAGAGGTATCCTTTGCTGTCTCATGCACAGGAGAAACTGGGAAATGTCACAGCAACAGCAATCTGCAGGCTGCAGGACAGGCCTGAGGGGGCTGATGGTGACATTCCCCAATGGAGAATAAAGTACCCGCACTGTTTGCCTGACTTGGGAAGGAAGCCAAGGATTTAACCCATGGGGAATAAATTATAAAATATGAGGCATCAACTAATGTAATTAGCTCAATTTAGATGCACTATTGACATTACACTAGCGCTTATTACTAATGAATACGCTACTAATGAATCATTAATGATGGGAGTATCTAGCTACCATGCTTATGAATGCTTTAGTAGGGAAAGGTGGAAAGTTCATTTAAGCTGCTGGATTTTGTAGACCAGTTTATTGTCTTACTCTCAAGCTTTCTGTTCTGCTATTCTGAATTATGTTTTTGAACAAAAGGAAAGAATATGTGTGGATGTTTGAAGAAACTGGGTGCAAAGGGCAATGGAACCTGAATGAAGGTCTTGAATTCCTTCCTTACATTTTGTGTATATCCAGATACTTAATTGTCAGGACACATAGGCAGAGGGCATAGAAACATAGACGTATCTAACTGAGTAAGAAACAAATCAACAATGGGTAGACCCAGAAGAGGATATATTGGGAAAAAAACATTTAAACATCCAGAGGCAGAAGAGACATTCTCAGGTGTTTGCAAGCAGAAACAGCTGTAGAAGTATGGAATTGTGAAGAATAATGGCTGCAGGAATCTCTGTTGCTGCATGGGCCCTATTCTGAACCTCAGCCCTGATCTGAAAAACTGGACCTACTCAAGCAGGTGCAATGATAGGAGCAGAGATTTTGTGAGCAGAGAGAGACGTGTAACCGGTGTATTGCATGACCTGAGTTGTAAGGAAGGGAAGGTTCTGATCAAGCCTTGTGCAAGGTTGTTAAAGTTCAGCTGTCACTTTCGGCACAAGAGAGTTAATTACAAGCCCTAGTGTGGCAAATTGATGTTTTTAGAGTGTCAACTCTATTTGATATGGGGAGAGTTGGATAGGAAATAACATTGTTGTATAAAGACCTCAACTCTACCTTTCCCATTCTCCACTTTTTCCTCCATATTGAGTGTTTTTCTGTTGCATGCTACCTGCTACTTAATGAAAACATGAAGTTTCAAGTCTGCTTTGAGATCTTTGTCATTTATACTAGCAAATGCCGTGTTAATACTTCCTCCATTCTGTCCTTCACTCTGCCACCCCTTTTCACAACTGATTTAACCCTGAAAAATGGGCAAGAAAAGTGCAAAAGCCACCACCACATTTTAGCTTTCAACACTATCCTGGAGACCACCTTGGAGTGAACTCATCATTTGTTGTAACATTTCTCTGCTAATCAGAGACCAAGTGGGCTTACAGAGATGGATCTAGGGGGGCTTTCAAGCCTTTCTCAGAACTTGTAGCTACACTGAGGGAGAGATGCTACTCAGTGAGATAGAACAGGAGACTCCAGATCCTGAAGGCATGTATTAACAAGACTAACTGGGGCCTCACCAAAACCAACATATTTTACAACCTGTTTGCAATATGAGCAGCAGGATGTATAGATGTGGCTTCTTTTGATAAGCTGGCTTAGTTTCAGTTGCTGGAACTATCCAACTGATGGAATTTTGCAAGCCCAGTGTTACTCCTTGCTATGCCCTTGTTAATTGTCTGAAGTTTCTCTTCAAACATCAAAAATTGTCCATTCAGGAAGGGGCACCTTTTAGAAAAGTTTTCAGTTGAAAAGGATAATTTCTCTAAATTTTGAGATATTTATAATTACTTGATCAGTTCAGAGCCTAGGCCACCGTGTTGGCACCTTCATAGAGATCCTCTCCCAGTGTAACCTCCATTAGATATTATTCATTTTCAGAACCAAAACCCATCCTGGTTTTCTTGGTTCCATTGTACTATGTTAGTACACTGGTTGTACTAACTGGGTACACTGTACTACTACTGGGTGTTAGAAACAGGGTGCCAAGGGCACTGGAACCTGAATGGTACTTAAGACAAAATCATGTGTAGGAAGGAAGGGCACTGTTTGATGTCAGATGAATAGAAATTGCATAGATATTGTCTGAAAAAGAAGAGTTGTCTGCAATAGTTATCTGCAACAGTACTTAATTAATGCAAGATCTCCCTTTGATGGCAATGCCCCAGGCACAAAATGAATAGTTTTGAGTAAGATGACTTCTAGAAGACTTTGTTTTACATAACCCCACAGCTTTTGTTAAATTTCCACTTGACAATCAAACAACTCTGTCACGAAGGCAAAATGTAATCTACTGTTTCAGCTTGTGCATTGTTTCTCCTCCTGAGATTCACTAATTCAAAACCAAATTACATTTGTTTGTGGGTAAACTTTTTATGAGCTTAAATCATATTTTGTTCTGAATTCATAAGTTAGTATCTGATCTTTGAGGGCAGAAGTGCATGTCCATTGCAACCCCACCAGCCAATGGAGCACAACTGGTCAGGATGTTTCTTGTTTCCTTGAAACAGCTCCTTTTGCATCAGTTCTCCTCTTTCTTAGCCCAGATTAGTCATGTAAGCCATAGGAGTCCACTAATCCTCACTGTACCACATTGTTTCAAGATATTTTGCCACATATCAGGTTTTTAAAAACAGTGAACTGCAGAAGTCACACAGTACTTACAATTTATGAACCGAAACAGTTTCTTATCTAGATGTCATTTGATTCTGAGTAAAACAATAACTTGTAGAAAGACCATCCTCTGATTAAAAAAAAAGAACAGAACAATAATTGAACATGTGGTGCAATAGTGCATAGATTTTGGAGTAGTTCAGCATGGTATGTGGATTTGCAAAGGAAAACTAATAGATTTCAGGAAATATTGCTTGTAAACTAGATGGTTTCTCTGTGCAGTCTCCTGGCTTCTCTTTCTTTCTTGAATTACAGTATCTTGGAGGAGATTGTAAATGATTCTCAGTTCAAAAGAGAGTACAATAATTCCCCTGGAAGTCAGACTTTCAGTTTTTTGTGTTGTGCCATATGTCAGGCAGAGTGCTACAATCTGGACTACAGCAGATAAGAACTCTCAAAATTGGAGTTGTCCCCTCCTTATAAAACATATAAGCATTTGCTAGCATTTGCTGTGATTTTCCCCAGCAGATTTTTTCAGTGCGAATATGTAGTAAAATATCAGACATCCCCAATAAGAAATGAATGTCTGGAGCATGTAAACCATTAAGGATTGCACAGATTGCAGCCTTGAATCCACACCATGATGAATCAGGTTTCAGGATCAATACTCTAATTATCCCAAACTTAAAAAATATGCTAAAAAATGGTTTTATGCCAAATAAAGGAGAAGAAAATAGAAAAGACATTTGCAGCGTGAATAGGCATGTCTATGCCATAAAGACTGGGTTAGTTTCAACAGAGTTGTCAACTGTCACTGTCAACCCTGGGAGTGTTTAATCATTGTGGTACTGATATGTTCTTAAGTAAGAGAGGTGCCATTACTGTGCTGTACTTCTTTCAAAAAGCTTCAAAAAACTCCTTTCTTGGAATGACTGCCCTAGTGTTAGGTAGCTTGAGAGCAAGCACAGTACTCATTGCCCAGTATTATTTAGTGGACAATGTGGTGATGGATTGATGAATGAACTAGATGATCATTTCCAACCTTAATTATTCTGTGACTTCGTATTTAGATTTTTCGTGTGTATTTTATGCCATTTGATTCATGCACAGTGTTAAAGCCTTTGGAAGGATATGGTACATAAGGAGGGCTGTATATCCTTGTTTATCTGAGTTCTGCTCCCCAAATGCCAAATATTGACACTACATACACACAGATGAGAAATATTTGTGTCAGATTAGACTTACTGCACATGTGTGTGGACAGTGTGAATACTAAATGTATGCAGAATCTGATTTAAAGCATTGTGCTCCTGTACATAACACTTCACAGTTCACATACATGTACTTCTAGAAGGCAAATTCTCAGTTATGTTTGCCTGCCTCCTTTTCCCATTCTCTCATCTCCAGGGGGCCCTTCTCAAAAAGTTATTTTCATTTTGAATGCCTCATGGAGGATGATGTGTTGTGTGCCGAGTTCCTCTGATAGCCTGGCCATAAACACAGTATGGTCAGGCTGTAGGATAGTCTGAGCATTTGTTAGAACTTGCTGTCTGAGCAGAGCTTCAAAAAAACCTGGGCCCACCGGCAAATGCTGAAATATTTGAAAACCAGGTTCATGGTAGGGATTTTTCCATGTGTTTAGCAATGTGCTTTGTACAGAAAATGAAACAGCAATATTGAGAAGACTGACTTCAGGATGGATTTCAGCTTCCCAGTGGCTGAGCTCTCCCAGCTGAGGGATGACCATGCCATGCCCCTTGCCCAGCACAGCTGCGAGTGCACTGGGGCTGCATTCCAATGCTACCCATGGACAGGTGATGCTGCATAGCTGGAAAGCTTGTGGCTCCAGCCACCCACTCTGCCCAATGGCAAGCTCAACTAGCCCCAGAGCTCAGCTTAATGCATTTGGGAAAGGATTCCTTGCACTGCGATTTTGGCCATGTTGTTTCAGTGCAGGGCACACGAATGTACACACATACATGTTCTACATAAAACTCTGGTGTTTATAGTAGTGCACTGAAAGGTGGACTGGGGTACTGACAGCAGAGTTTGGTTGCAGCAGCAAATAGTCCTAAGAAGTTTCATACAGGAGACAGTTTAAGACTCATAGTGCCCATACAAATCACAGATGTGCATATCTTTCAATCATTCCCCAAGTATCTCACATACTGCAGAAGCCAGTGTCTGAAGTATGGATAGAGTGAATTATAAATTGGCACATTACAATTAAGTGAAAAGAGAAACACATCTCTCCTACCTCGGATATTTGGGTAGTCTTTTATAGCTGGTTACTCTAGTGGTGATTAAATACAGTTCTGTGTGTGTATATGAACATGTTCATATATTTCGAGAAGCCACTGCAATTATTCAGTAGTGTTCTCATCTATATTTGAGCTGGTGAATATTCTTAATGTTAATTTATCTATGTGTGAAAGATCAATATTAAGTATCTCTCATTTTATATTTGAGACCTTTTGTAAATTTTCTTCTGTCTTCAAAAAGGGAAAAAGTTTTAGGAAAATTCCATCCTCCCAACATCTTGCAGATCTGTCAGAATTTGTTGCTGTTTGTTGCTGATGATGATTCACTTCAAAAGAACAAAATGGATTTCCAACGATGATGAAGTTTATGTGGTAGTTTTGTGATAAAATAACATCCTTCTAAGTCTTCACAAAACCCACAGGTGAGCTCACACAAATCAATTAACACAACTTCTATAGTAGCTATACATTAATGTAATGAGTCTAATTTTTTTTTTTTTGTGGTAGAACTTAGCACTATTGAAAACACATTTTTAGTCAACTGAAGGTGATTTACAACCTAGTTTATAGCAAATTTATGATCAACACTCTTCGTTATTCTGCCTAACCTTGTTCTTCCCTCTATTCCTTTAATCACTCCTCACCGTCATAAAACTGGCCCAATATCTGACTTTAAGGTGACCTCTCAGGTGCTTGGTGTTCACATTGGCTTGAATTTGGGGCAGAAGAATTCACAGAGGCCAGCAAACATGAGCGCCCCACAAAAGTGCCCAACATATCCACAATAATTGTTTTCATATTATCTCTGCTGTAACTCTACAATGTTGTATTTACTGCCTGCTCTGGCAGAGATGCAACAGTGTTATTTGGGCAAGTACATGTCAGACATTCCTGTGTTTGTAATTATGGTTCCTTGCACATACCAGATGAGCTGAAGCGTGGCACAAGTGTGTGTGTGTTACTTCAGCCTAAATCTGTACAGTTGCTCTAAGCTTTCACCAGTTTGGCAGATGAATCTCTTGTATTCAGCCTTTCCTCTTCAGCATGTAGACATTTTTATTAAATTACAAGAGTGCTGAAATGTTGAGACCATCTTCTGTACATCTGATACAAATCAGAAGGCCAAGCTTTTACTCATATGAGTAGCTCAATTAATTTCAATGAAATCATTTCTTGTTGTTGTTGTCATATTATTCCTGCCGTGTATGGGCAAACATTAAGAGTTGAGACTTTTGGTTTCTATTATATTTTCTGTGAACAAATGTGACATAGCTGCAAAACTGGGAAGTGAACATGGTGAAACTGCTGTGTAGGGAAAGCCTCATTCCAGTCACATTAAGGGGAAACCTGATGTATAGGGTAAGCATCAGAAATATGGTGTATAACCACAAGAATTCCCAGGCATATGCTGCTAGTTAAATGGTTTAGAAATTTTACTTCTTACATAAAATCTAATATTAAGAATATATATTTCTTAACTTTAGAACTCAAAACATTGGAAGAGCTCTTCATTTCAGCAGATCACCATTCATATGCTCGCTTTTTTTTATTTGTGATGGAAGACTGAAATTTATTTCCGTTGCAGAACTTAATTGTGTTCTGTGTGAAGGACTGCAGATGAGTTGGGAGTGTAAGGTATTTTTTCTAATTAAAGCCAGGACTTTTGCCTAATTAGATCTGAGTAAGGATTTCAAAACTTGGGTCTGACAGCTTTTGTGTGTGTGATAATTTTATTGTGGCAAATAAATTAGATTCAGCCTTATGAAGTTACATTCATTGCAAGATGGAAAAACAGGATAAGGCCAAGACAACTTCATCGTTGCAATTGGCTGAGCTCTCTTGAGAAACTCAGCAGTCTTGGGAATATTTTGCAATAAGAGTCCATGTCACAGGCTGCAGTGAGACTGTGATTACGGATCGGGGCTCCTTCCAGATATTACAGCCATGTTCCTCTGCTAGAACTTACAAAAAAAAAGAAAAATCCTTGGGGATGGAAAAAAACACACTGTATGATATATATGATGTATGCTGGAGGCTACAGAAAATAAAAAGGCTGCTATGACTGCTGTATGTCAACTCATTCTGAGTAGTCCTTGAGTCCTCTTTTTAAAACCCACCCAGAAAATATTTACAGTTAAGTTCCCCATTGTCTAAACAAATTTACTCATTAAAAACAACTAAGTACTAAAAACAAATGTACCCAAGCATGTAAACTGAATGCAAAAATCTGCCAGTCATTTGTGAAAATGGTTTTGATTTGGCTATATCTAAATTGGTGGGGATATTATTTTCCCTCAGAACTACTGATGTGGTTTTACATAAGGGGTTTAATAAAATAGGTGGCATTAGCAAAATGCAAAAAATCTGTCAGGGATGTTATCACCTAATGCTGAGAGGAAGAAGCAATAAGCACTGTGCATTTCTTTGAGCCAAATGTACCCCCCCGTCCTTTTTTATGATAGGGAATCCAGAGGTAGTCTGATAAATGCTCTGTTGTTTATGAAAATAAGCAACATAAATGGTACTCTTATAATCCTACTTATCCTATAGCACACACACAGGTCTCTCACAGTGAGACCACAGAAGCAATCCCCAGCAGTTCCTGTAGCACTGCAAGCCTCCTTGTGTATAATGGTAAGCAGTGCCTGCAGACCTTGTTTGTGTCATTACTGAAATGGAACATCCGTTGCCCAAAGTCACAATGTAAATAAAGACCTCTTCCATTTGTAGGTGGGAGAAGAAGAAAAACGGTGAACTGAAGGAACAGGGGTTCTTAAAATCAAACCTATGCACAGCACAGCTGGCCTGACCAAACTCTGCCCCTGCTGAGAGATGTCTGAGTCTACATGCGTTATGGTCAAACTATGAGAGCTTCCAATGATGCACTGAACAAATTGCCTAAGGAGGTTGTCAGGCTGGATGCAGCTCTGTTGGTTGGTGATCCTGCACATAGAAGAGGGTTGAAACTAGATGATCATTGTGATCCTTTTCAACCCAGGCCATTCTATGATTCTATAATTCTGTAAAGCACACATTTTACCAAGACAATACAAACATCTCTTGAAGGAATCTCTCCAAGAATTAATATCTGTTTATTTCTTACAGAATCACTGGCACTTTTATTTGTGCATGACTTCCAATATGGTTTTCTGATTCACAGCAAAGAAAGATGTTTGTGATTCCAACTGGTTTATAACTCATTATTTGTTATTGGATCAAAAGTGACAATATCTGAAATCTGTAGTGGTATGAGAAGTGCTGGATGGCTGCTTCCTGACTGTTCTGTCAGAAGGCTGATGTTTTTTGTAAATATAGATCTCAACTTTATGTCAAACCTCATTTTGAGTAATATCAATTGAAAACATTACAGATCCTTAGTGAAAAACAGAACGTACTGATTCCAATTTGCTTAAGAAAAAAAATCATTTAGATGTGGTGAGAGTCAGTCAATATTTCCCAACCAAAATTTTTCATTTCACTAAAATATTGTACTCCGTGGAGCAAAAGTATTGGCCAAAATCCTGGAGCTTAGCACATTTCCCACAAGAAGGAATGACAATATCGGGGCTCATTCTGTGCATAGTAATTGCATTGCTAAAGCTTTGTGGGTAGCTTTCATTATACCCTTTCCTTTGCAGTATGTTAGTTAAATTAGGGCAGTATTTGCTTAAACAGTTAAACACAATAATGTACTAGAACAAGTCTGCACAAATCTGGAACAAAACTCACTGGCTTCCAAAGATTTTGTAAGGATTTATAGTGTTACTAATAGAGGACAATGTTGGGCACTTCTTCTTTGCTCTATCTGCAGATATAATTTATAAATCCCCAGTTTGGGCTCTTTCAGCCTCACCATAATTAATCTGTTTCCCTAATTGAAGAGCTTTAGGACACATGCTGAAACTTCTGTCACTGTGGGTTCTGCAGGGAGATAATAAAGAGCTCCGAATAGTCATTCGCCCTTCAGAGATTGGGGGCAGCTTCGTAGCAGCAGTACCTGCTGATTGCTCTGAAATATCACTGATTGATCTGAATAATCAGTGCCCACTCCACTCTGCAGTAATTTTAATTCCCCTATGGAATTTCGCATTGCCACTGCTGTCCTTGGACAAAATTTCCACCTCTCACATCCATGCCACCCCATTCTGCAAGCAGCTCAGTGGCTCTTCTTCACCTATGAGGCATGCACATGGTGACAGAGAAGTAGTTATATAAAGCAGAAAGCACTGTTGTCCTACTTTGTTTGTTTTCCAGACATCTTGAGTATTAAACTATTATTTACAAACAAGGGGTTGCTTTTTTCTCCCCTCTCCCAGCACTGCACAGTACTGGGTGCACTCACAAGGAGCCACTTGTGATAGTGATGAAATTTGGACTCCGCATTACAGAGGCAGAGGAGAGCTGTCAGCCTACTTCCAGACCTCATCCCTCCCTGGCCAAATACATCCTCAGGCCACACAGGAGCTTCTCTCACAGGCACCAAGTGAGAAGCATGCAGGGTTTGCCTGCTTTATAGGCTTAAATGGATTTGGCTGCAATTACGTTTACCATTTTTTGAAGAAATTTACATGCAGTTTTCTGCTGTGAAGTATGCTGGAAAATGTGTAAAATACTGTAGCCTGCAAGATGAGCAAATCCTTTCTCCTTCAAGAACATCAATGATTTCCAGCAAAGGTAGCGCCCAGCTGCATATGTTTGCAGTAAATCTTCACCTTCTCCACATGATTTGCTGTCTGTAGGAATACTGACGCCTTTTCTCAGTAAGAACTTTATGGTTTGATAGCCATAAAGAAATGGCTGGCCTGCTAGAGTGGTTACTGCATACTCTCACCTCCTGGTTAGTCAGAATTTAAACGTGTAGAAATGCACATAGAATTCTTGTCTGTAACTCAATCTACAGGAAATGTTTATTTATAAGCTTATTACTGTGAAGATATGTGCCTTAGGTCAGCAGTGCTTTAGAAGTCCCTTTTAATAGTACAGCAATTAGCAACAGTCTCAGCCTTCAGGGATCTGAATCCAATCCTCAACCAGAACCAATAGCTCAGGCACATTTCTGTCCTTGAGTGCCTCTCTGCACACTGTACACAAAAATCAAAGGCATGGGTATGTACTATTTAGGAAAAAGATTTAGTAACAAATTTAGTAAAAGACTGAAACACTTCTGTAATATTCCTTGCAATCAGGTAAAGTGTATGTTTAAAATCATAGTATTATAGAAACATTAAGATTGGAAAAGACCATTGAGTCCATCAGCCCACCCCCAACATGCTCCTCATACACACATCCTTCAGTGCCATAGCTCCACATTTCTTGAGCTCCTCCAGGGATGGCTGCGTGTTTCTTGAGCACCTCTCTGCACAGCCTGTTCTAATACCTCACCACTCAAAGAAATTGTTCCAAACATTCAACCTCAGCCTGCCCTGGTGGGACTTGAGGCCATTACTTCTTACCCTATCACTGTTACTCAAGAGAAGAGGCCAACCCCCATCTTGCTACTACCTCCTTTCAGGTAGTTGTAGACATAAGGTCTCCCCCAAGCCTCCTTTTCTCAAGAGATTTAAAAATGGAAGGTAGAATAGATTTAAAATTACTACATTTAATTTCAACAGAAGAATTCTGACAAGAAACTCTAACTGTGAAAGAATGGACCTCACCCTGAAGCACCTGTGCTGCAAGTATAAGATTGCTGTAGATAAACAGGGAGCTTTTCCTGAGTCTCCAGCAAAAAAAGAGAATCTAACTCCTGTGGAAGAGAAAACAAGCAAGTTGGAGAGAATGCAAAGAAGTTGTTAGGATATGCAAGGAGAAAAGGCAAAAGTCTATCTTGAACTCAACTTGGCTGTTGGAGTAAAAGAGAATAAAAAACTCCTTTACAAGTATATTAACATTAAGAGGAGCACTAAGGAGAATCTCCATCTATATAATCAAATGTATAATCCAAAAATATTAAGATATTATAGTGATGAAATAAACAAGAGAGTTATGCAAAGCAAGACAAAGAGAATAGATAGGATGCTTACCCATACCCTGGGCTTGCTCAGGAAACTCCAGTGGAGTGCATCTCCAGAAGAGTAAGCCTTCCCCCCTGCTAGTCAGCTCTTAAATGGGTCTAGGAAAGGTGGATACAGGCTCCACCCCTTCCTGCAGCACAGGTGAATTGCTTTCATCTGTGCTCCCAGGGCTGACTCATTGCTTGCCTCAGGTGATTAATCAGAGGTTCAGGCCATGACTCAGAAGTTCCCATACACCATCTTTTACTGGATATGGCAGGAAATGTGACAACTGAGGGTAAAGAAAAGGCTGATTTTTTTTTTTTTTTTTTTTTTTTTCCATCTTTGAAAGTCAGACCAGTTATCCTCAGGATACTCTACCCTCTGAACTGGAAGTCTCAGATGGAGAGCAGATCAACCTGCCATGATTCAGGTGGAAACAGTTAAGAGACTTACTACTCTACCTGAACTGCCTCAAGTCATGGAGTCAGATGTAATCCACATGAGGGTTCTGAAGGAGCTAGTGAAGGTGATTGCCAAGCAACTTCCCAATATCTATCAGTTTTCCTTGTCAACCAGAGAGATCCCAGAGGATTGGAGGCTTGCCAGTGTGACTTCCACCTACAAGAAGGGTTGGAAGGAGGATCTGTAGAACAACAGGATCACCAGTCTGACCTCAGTGCCTGGTAAGGTTATGGAGCAGATCATCTTGAGGAAGATCACATAGTGTGTGTGGAACAAAGGAGGAATCAGGCCCAGAAACCACGGGTTCACAAAAGGCAGATCCTGCTTGACAAACATGACCTCCTATGGTTGAGTGACCTGCTTAGTAGATGAGGGAAAGGCTATTGACATAGTCTACCTTCAGCAAAGCCTTCAACACTGTCTTCCACGGTATTCTTTTGTAGAACTTGGCAGCCTATGGCTTGGACAGGTACACTCTTTACTGAGTAAAGAACTGGCTGGAAGGCTGGGCCCAGAGAGTGGTGGAGAATGGAGTTAAATCCAACTGGCAAATGGACATGAGTGATGTTTCCCAGAGGTTGGTACTGGAGCCTGTTCTGTTCAGTATCTTTACTGATGACCTGGATGAGGGCATTGAGTGCAACCTCAGTAAGTTTGCAGATGACACCAAGTTGGGAGGAAGTGTTGATCTGCCTGGGAGTAGGAAGGCCCTAGAGAGGTATCTGGACAGGCTGGATTGCTGGGCTGAGGCCGATGGGATGAAGTTCAACAAGACCAAGTGCTGGGTCCTGTACTTTGGCCACAACAACCAGAGGCAATGATGCAGGTTTGGGGCAGAGTGGCTGGAAAACTGTGTAGAAGAAATGGACCTGGGGGTGTTGGTCAATGCTCAGCTGGACATGAGCCAGCAGCAGGTGGCAAAAAATGCAAATGGCATCCTTGCTTGTGTCAGAAATAGTGTTGCCATCAAAAACAGGGAAGTGATCATCCCTCTTGGCACTGGTGTAGCCATACCCCGAGTACTGTGTTCAATTTTGGGTCCCCCACTACAAGAACAACATTGAGGCTGTGGAGCGTGTTCAGAGGACAATGAAGCTGTGAGAAATCTGAAGTACAAGTCTTAGGAGTCTGAGGAAACAGGGATTGTTCAGCCTGGAGAAGAGGAGACACAGGGGAGACCTTATAATTCTCTGCAATTGCCTGAAGGGAGCTTGTGGGAGGTGGGTGAGGTAGGAATCGGTCTCTTCTCCCAAGTAACTAGTGATAGGATGGAATGGCATCAGGTTATGCCAGTGGAGACTGAGGTTGGATGTTAGGATACGCTTCTCCAAAAGAGTGGTCAGGCACTGGAATGGGCTGCCCAGGGAGGTGTTGCGATCACCGTCCCTGGAGGTGTTCAAGAAACATTTATATGTTGTACTAAGGGATATGGTTTAGTGGGAAATATTGGTAATAGGTAGATGGTTGGATGATCTTAGAGGTCTTTTCCAACCTTGGTAATTCTGTGATTCTATGATTCTAACTAATGTATAGTTAGGGAGTTGTATTTTGTCACTCATTCTCTGTACCATTAACATGAACTTTTTCCCCTGAAATCCTATATGATTTTAGAACAAAAATCTTATTCATGGAAAGATGTCAGTTTTTAGGCAAGGAAATAAAACCATAAAATACAAATTGTTTTTCCAATTGAAATATTCTAGAAGAGAAAAAAAATCAATAAATTTAAGTGTTATTTAGACAGTGATTGTTTTCCTATTTGATGCATTCTTGGCATAGAAAATGTAGAATTCATTCACTTACTTAAGATCCAAAATTTCATTCATTTAATGTTCTAGTTCTCAGCAAAACATATTTTCAGCCAGATCAGTAGCACTGTACATCTATGGTTTTGTTAGTCATACACTGTAGGGTATTTTGTTACCTCAGTTATATATTTTGAATACCACACACATGCATTACTGTACAATGGGCAAGCACTTTTCTTCTGGATATTCCCTTACACTTACGGCTGACATCCTCAAATACTTACTCCATTTGTTAAATATGTGTTTATAATTTAATAATGCATTCCAAGAAAATTGCTTAGAGCATCAGGTACTTGGAAAGTCTGCAGAGCAAAGCCAACACATACTTGTACACACTTCATGGCCATTTTCCAGCACATTGCATATTTTCCTTGTCCTATTCCTTGCTTTTGCAGCTTATTAAAGTAGAGCTTTCCTAAAATAAATTTTTCTTTTAAGGACTGTAATGTCTTGAGCTGCAGATATAATTTCTGTCCTATTTGAGGTCTGTACCTCTACAGTCAGAAACATATTCCAGTCAAGAATCAGAGCTCATGGCCATAAAATCATAGAATCATACAATCATAGAATTACAGACTCATAGAGTAATAGAATCATACAAAGGCTTGGGTTGGAAGGGACCTTAAAGATCATTTAGTTTGAACTCTCCTGCTGCAGGCAAGATTACCACTCACCAGATTAGGTTGCCCAGGGCCCCAGTCCAACCTGGCCTTGAATACCTCTAGGGGTGGGGCATCCACAACTTCTCTTGGCATCCTGTGCCAGGGCCTCACCACCATCTCAGTGAAAAATGTCACCCTGACATCTAATCTAAATTTTCTCTTTTTTAGTTTAAAGCCATTCCCCTTTTTTTTTCTATCACTACCAGACCATGTAAAAAGTTCATTTCCCTACTGTTGATAAGTTCTCTTTAAGTATTGGAAGGCCATGATCAGGTCTCCTCTAAGCCATCTTTTCTCCAGGCTGAACAAGCCCAGCTCCCTCAGCCTTTCTTCATCAGAGGGATTTTCCAGTCCACTTATCATCTTTGGGGCCCTCCTCTGGACCCACTCCAAAAGCTCCATGTCCTTCTTAGCTGGGGACCCCAGGCATGGACAAAGGACTGCAGATGGGGCCTCATGAGGTCATTGTAGAGAGGGACTACCACTTTCCCCAGCCTGCTGGCCACCCCTTTTGATACAGCCCAGGACACTGTTGGCCTTCCTGGCTTTAAGTGTGCACACATGAGTTGGCTCATGTTAAATTTTCATCTACCATGGCCTTCAAGTTTTTCTTGGCAGGGCTGTACAAATATCTGGAAATGTCCCAGCCCAAGTACAACACCTTGCACATGGCCTTGCTGAAACTCATTAGGTTCTGGTGGGCCCACTTTTCATGCCTGTCCAGGTCTGTCTGGATGGCATAACTTCCTTCTGCCATCTCAGCTGCACTGCTCAGCTTAGTTACTCGATCTGATCATCTATGTATTGACAAAGATGTTAAAGAGTACCAGTCGCAAGACTGGCCTCTGGGGAACAACTTCATCACTGGCCTTCACCTGGAATCACTGATAACAACCTTCTTGCTGTGACCATTCAACCAATTTCTTATCCACTCAATAGTTCACCATTCAAACCTGTATCTCGCCAGTTTAGAGATAAGGATGTAGTGTGGTACCACCTCAAAAGCCTTGCTTTTGAGTCCAGGTGGATGACATCCATTGCCTTCCCTTTGTCCACCAATGCTGTCACTCTATCATAGAAGACTACCAGATGGTCAGGCACAGTCTGCCCTTGGTGAAGTCATGCTGGCTATGTCAGACCACCTCCTTGTTTTGCATGTGCCTTAGCATAGCTTCCAGGAGGATATGCCCTATGATCTATGAGATGAGGCTGAGGTTTTTATCCCAGTCACTTTTCTTGTACCTTGCTGATTTTCTCTTCACAGAGAGGGTAAGAAGTGATTGTGTCAATACTTTGCTATATTCCCTACTAATTTTTCTAATGCAATGCGATTTCTATTAAGGCTCTATAGTTCTTAAGCTTTTGTATAGTAAAGAATTCTTGCAACAATAGTCATACTGCTGATTTGCCTAAAAGTGGTGACAGGAATATAAGACGAATAGAAGTTAACGAGAAAGTCCACTTCCTTGGAAGAAGGAGGAGAAAAAAGCCTATAGAATGCAATTATTTCTAAAATTCATTTAGAAAGATATTTTACTGTGGTTGGACCTTTTTCTTTTTGATAGAGATAGACCTTCTAAAGGTAGGTTACCAGTGAGAAGCAAAAAAATAATTAAAAAAAGAAAAAAAAAGATGTGAGACTGTAGCAAAAGTCACTTCCAAGCCTGTATTACATGACAATGAATTTTTCTTGAAAGCAGGAGTCACTGGCTCAGTGAGGCTGGAGGAGCTTTTCTCCTGCAGGTGGACATTATCTGCAAAGCAAAGACAATCAACCCTGCTGCAGAACCTTGCCAGGCAGAGAGAAAGTGCAGTCTCCTGACCTTCTACATGTTTGCTACATGCCTGAAGCAATGATGGCTGGCATGGTACTGCCCATACAGCCCAGGGAGTGGCAGGAGGGGCAGGGAGGAGGGTGAGAAGGCATAAGGCAGTGCCTGCTTGGACCAGGATGCAACTTGGGATGCAGCCAATGGCACAGCTCTGGCTGGCAGTGAGGTCAGAGATCGTGGACACAAGGAGAAAAATCAATAACTGCCTGTAAACATCCTTGGTTGGTAGGTGAGTTATCCGAAAAGCACTTGGATGAAAAAATCACAGCTACTGAGGAACTCTGTTCTAATTACAGTGTGAAAAATAAGCAGAGACTTTATGACTGACTTCACCATTTTAACATTGCCAAGCAGCCTCAGAAAATTAAATTGGTTTGACCTGACTCTATGACTTGTGTTATTTTTCAAACATATCTTACTCTTGCCAAGAACATTCCTTCAGGAGTTTGTTTATCAAATGGCAATTATTTTAACATTATGAGCCACGAGCCGTCACTAGGCTAACCACAGATTTATTACTGTGATAGGCAAAGAAAGCAAGCCCACCAGTTTCCAGTGGGTGTGGGGTTGTTCTGTCCCTGGAACCAGCTTGCAGCTGGGCTGCTCCCCTCACATGATCAAGTAAAACCAGGGAAGACTCAGCAGGACCTTGCCCATGCCTCTATGACTTTGCGGATCCCCATCAATGCAGTGAGGCTCTGTGTCTGCTCACAGCAAGCTACTCCTGTGGGAGGAAGAACTTCAAGCAGAGTAAACACAAATCCTTGGAAGAGTTCTCTGCATTGCTTTATTTTTCTGTAAACTTTCTGAAGGGTCACCGAAGACTTGAAGCTGGAAGGGACCTCTATAGGTCACCTACTCCAATATCCCAGATCCAGCAGGACAAATGGTACCCCAACTCAACTTTCCTGTTCCTTTCTCTGGGACTTTTTCCATCCTATTTTAATTCAAAGAACCTCAAAGCAGTTATTTAACAGCTTGGGTTTTCCAGGTGAATAGCTTACCTGTTAGAAACTGCGCATTTGCAGTAATCTGAATGACTTGACTTTTGGCTGGTGCAAGTGTGGAGAGTGTATTTCCTCAAAAGGCCGAATGCTGGCTTCTCTCTTGGTGGAAGGTCACTGAGGCAGAGTAGATCAGAGCTTGGCATGACATCACATGCACACCACTGCCCTTGACTTCAATGGAACTGCTCCCGAGCTGAGGGTTAAAGAAACTAAGCCAGCTCTCCTGGCTCTCTGCTTTACCCTGCACAGACTTTTAAAGCATAATTTCAAAAATACGGTTAATTTTTTCTTAAGCATTAAACAATACTTCATCCTGCTGCAGGCTGATATAGCAAGACAGGTTCACTTTTTACACCAAATTATAAAATAAATCTGCCCCCAGTTTTCACCTGAAGCTAACATTTCCCTTGCTCTCTTTGTATATAAATTGCAAAGTGGTAGCCTAAGGGAAGATGTTTGAAGAGCTCAGTGTTTATAAATGGTCTATATTATATTTTATATATATAGGCAGCAGCTATAGTCTTTGCCTTTCGGCCTGAGGGGAAGGCAATGGTTTCCTGCATTGTGGAGCTGCAGCTCCTGTCTGTAAGCAGGTACACAAAGCTCCCTTTAACTGCCTTGAAATGAGCAGTGAGATGAAACATGCCCGCTGATGGTTAACAGATCTGTCCCTGAAGGCTGCTTTCCTTAGAACATGGCATTTGTTTACACTCAGCTAAAGCTTTTAGCATTTTCGGGCCTATAAGGGGATTTGGCTGGTAGCCCTGCTTCTGATTGTCATATTCCCTAGCTAGAAATGTCAGTTACCACTTTCCTTTCTTCTTCCGTTCATTACACTTTTTGTATATTTTCTCTCTCATTCCCAGGAATTAGTGATGACATGTGCCATTTGCATATTACTGTAGTCCTTCCAAGGGATGTGAGCACATACACAGCTTGCAGCTTTTAAGCCTCCGGGGATTCAGGGGACCAGGGCTACATAATGTCATCTGAATACTATTTGTAGCATCTCGCTTATAGAGAAACCTATTGAAAAAGAAGAATTGTTTGGCTGGAACTGATTATGTACAGATATTTCTTTTCTTTCTGATCTACCACTGAGCATTTTTTCTGAGGATGGCAGGAAGGCATTTTTGGAAATCTATCACAGTATAACTAACTGGAAGGGTCTCGGACCTAAAACTATTTAACCTACTCTTTTATTACCACACAGCACTGAGTTGCCACACAGCTGATTTCTCAGGTTTCCCCCTGGCGAGCCCTGGTGGGGTCATTGCTCCACAGGGTGTGCCTGAGAGCCACCATAGGCTTTCTCTGCTCCTCTTCTGTGTTAAACCCTAATGTACAGGGGAGAAACACTCTCAGAAAATAAGATCCTTTAACATGCAGAATGCACCATGGTGCCAGGCTGAGGCTCAAGCCCACAGAACAGAATCTTCCATCGTAGTCAGATGATGCAACCCAGTTGCTGCTGACACACCTTTGGGATTTCCTAGCCTAGTTCAGCTGCTCATTCCAAGATCCTACCTAGACAAGACCTCCATTACCTATTAAAGTTCTTCCCAAGGTTCATTCACAAACAAAGTGCTCTGACAATGATGTAAGCTAAGACTGAAGAGGCAATGACCTGGGGGAGGCAGGTAGGAACAAGCAGCTGGGAATCAATGGCAGTTGACTTCATTTGCCTACCACAGCTGTATTCAGCTTTTTGCAACACTAACCTGGAAGGTTTTAACTACACTGGAGTTGTTTTACTTTTGTCAACCTAGCTAAAAGTTAGGAGCTTGTCCTTGATCGTGAGTTAATGTCCCTTCTTTAGAAAAGGGACAGGCACTACCAGAAGAAAGTCTTAGGTATGTGTCTTGTGTATGTTCAGAACAACTCAGTTAGATCACCTGGTTGATGGCGAATGCACAGGCTAGGGCAAACAGGCTATATGAATTGGTCATTCAGGGATCTGTGGAGGCTGTCAAGTTAATGTCTTGTCCAGATTTTAATGCCACTGCCAGACCAGTGAACACTCTGCAAGGGATTTATCTAGGATGTGTCTTCCTCCTTGATATAAATTAGAATTTCTGCAGTGAGACAGGAGACTGTCACTTCCATGCCACCCATCATGCATACCATTGCCATTATTGCCATTATTTCTGTGCTGCGAGTCAAACTGCCCTATCCCAGATAGATATATTAGACCATCTTTCTGATCTCAGGTGGCTAAAATCTAGGGAAATTAATTGCATTTTAAAAGGATAAGTATTTTCTAGCCATGAGCATACTGGCTATAAACTAGTTAGATCAGAGAACATTAGTAAGTAGCTACAGCAGCAGGAAACTCAGCTCATGCTACCAAACCTGTCCTTACCAAAAATTTATCAAAACTCAAATCAGCACCCCTTTTAAGCAAGGTTGCATCTATAGCAGTATCCGGTAGTTACTCAAAAAACTAAGGCTGCATCACACTAATAACCTATGTAGTAATGAAATGTGCACGATCCTATTCCCCTAGTCAGCTCACAAATGAGGCTTCAGATTCTCTTTAACAAAGATTCTGACCTAGAAAGGCTGACATTTATTAAAAGACCCACAGTAATCCCAGCTCAATTTGTGGCCAGACGCTTAGCTTTTATGTATGATGTATTAGAAAATGAGGTTGTTCCTCCTCACACTACAGGTTTCATTTTACTCTTCTTTGTGAGAAATTCCTCCTTTTCAACCTACAGTCCTGGAAAGCATTTCAAAGCCTTCCCTGTTCATGTGATAGTTTGGTAATTCTTCAAGAACCAGTGAATAAAAAAGTGACACTGTTCTCCACTTTGAATTCCTGAGGTGTATGTCAAGGCCACTTGGGTTGTTTCTATTTTGTGCCAATGCAGGAATTTCAGAGGTAGTTTATTTGATCTTCGTTGGTAACTAACCATGCAACTACTTTTCTAATAATTCAGCTGGAACAGCTGAATGTCTGTGTCAGTATGAATACTGCAAAAGGAGAACCTTCCTGACAAAATCTTTGTTGGAAATGCCCTGCAGGAACTTGCACAAATTGTGGGTACAGATGCCTACTTTTTTCAAAGACACTTGTTTGGATTAAAGCTCTTATGCATATATTCACTCATTACAAAGTATAATGGCCCTGCCATTCAGATAAGACATACAGAGATCTCAGTGGGCACTTGCACCTTTGAAAATTCACTTCTATATCTCAGAGAGAATCAAGGCATTTATACTTTGTGCAATGGAGACTTCTGGTGTAGCAGCAATTTGAGTTAATGCCATGGGTGTTATGCAGGAGACTATGTCTAAGCTTACCGTTACTGTTGAATGACAAGTGCTTTTGGAGGAAATTGTGAAGGAGCTAATATTCTCTCTGCTTCAAATAACCTATCAAGATATATATTTTTAGTACAATCTGTTAAAAGATATCTCTATCTGTTTTTTTAATTGTAAATTACAATGTGCTTGCTAGGCTTCATATTCTCCTGCTATCCTCTGGACAGTCCAGCAAAATCTCTGCTAGACACCTCATGCTACATAGCCCAGCTGCTGTCGGATTCAGTTTCATTAGCCACTTCCTGCCTGCTCTGTGCTATTACTGGGACACTTAGTTATGCTCTGTCTCTTCTTCCAGTCCACTCTCCCCCCCCCATCCCCCCCACCATTTATTCTCAATAGAGTCATATAGTGTAAGGTACATCAGCTCCGGTGTCTTTTCTGAGCAGTTTTCAAAAGAACTGATGCTCTTAAATCATGCACAGATGAACATATCCAGTTTCACAAAAGTATACATAAATTATTAGGAAAGAAGGAAAATTCAGGCAATGACCTCAGAACCAGCAATAGCAGGGCTGCATTTGTAGGCTGGTCTTCACACTGCCTGACAGTGCAGTGGAAGCACTGATGGAGAAGGGAAAAGACTGACACAGTTTTGGAGAATGGATGCTGAGCAGGAGATTGAGGTTGCGTAGGATTTTTCTCCCATTATTTCATTACTACTTTTCTTGAAATGTCACATTTCAAGATTTATTAGACTCACAAATGATTGATTCGTTTGTCTTTTTTGTTAATAAAACACAGTTGAGTCATTTTTAAGTGCACAAAATAATTTTTGATTTAGGAAAAAAAAACAATCCTCACACACATATACATTTTAAGAATAGATGTATACCCTGGCTATCCTTGAATTTGGCATACAAACAGTCCCATGGTCTGAAATATTCTTGCATCTCAACAGCCCAGTGAAAAGTCTGCTTTCCGATCACAGCTCAGTATACGTGGCTTTTAAAAAGCACAAAGTAATTGTTTTCCTATCTGCCTTTCAGTTTTCTCCTGCCTCTGTGCATGGTTGTGTAAGTAATCTGAGATGAACCTTCAGCCTCTGACGCTACAACTCTTGAAGAAAATTAAAAAGTGGCAAGGAATGTTCCAGGTATTGAACTTCAATTGCCCGTAATGCTACATTTTTAAAAAGGTCTCAGAAATGTACAGAGGCGTGGTTTGAGGGCTTGCAAGGAACAAGAACCCTTCCCAGAGGGTCATCTGAATGCGGGATGGCAAGAGTCTGATAATGTGAGCACAAGTGTAAGTCGTACTCAGCGCCTGAGAGTGGTTTCAAGAATATTTAGTTTATTAATGGAGGTACAGTTTGAGTGGTGGTTGGAGATATCTATCACTTTAATATATGAAAGACATATAAAACACCCCTCTCATTTCAAAGGAGCAGTTAATGGACCCACAGAAACTTTGATGTGCCAAGATACTTAACCAAGTAAAAAGCCACTGTGGCAGGCAGCAGTGTAACTCATACACTTGAGGTTAGCATTTTCCTTGTGACGTTTCTGAGCTGAAGCTAAAATATGAAAGGTTCGGGCTATCTGGTCTCTCTGAACTTGGGTCTTCACAGGACAGTGTTTAGTTACACTATGAAAAGTATCCAAGGAGAAACAAACTCAGCCCAAATTCACAAATGAGCCCTTTTGTAGTACATCCACTGACTCTATCTGTCCTGACTGGTTCAACTTCTGGCCGCTGGTGGTGTTACTCTAGATCTGACTTGTATAGCATAGGAACAGGAAAAGGCACCAATGAAACTTCACCTTTTCTGCCTCAGCAGTCTGATGATAAGACCTGCACTGTCATACCAATTTGCATCTTTGAAATTGCACAGTTGAGGGACAAAGCCCATATACAGATGAGGGCCACTGTGGCTGTCTCAAAACTGACAGCTGTCATTCATATATTAATTGTAAAGCAGAAAGGTTGATGAAAAGGTTTCACTGAATTTTAACCACCTGAAAAGCAGTATTTCTGATATAATCTTAATTATGTTTCCTTTGAAGGAGGAACTTCTCTAAAGGTAAATTTTAGTACCTCAAAGTACCAAAATTTAGTACCTTTAGTACCAAAAGGATGACTTTTGAAAGTCCCTTGATGTACACTAGGCACCTTTTATGTAGCTACAAGTGAATCCTGCTTTAAATCCTTACACTGGGATTTGAATATCTTTCTAAAAATTATATTCTGTTTTATTTAGATATAATGGACCTGGGGTTGCTCAATAAAGTCGTGTGGTTTGTGATCACATAAGAGGGACTTCATAGCACCTCTGGGTTTAAAAGCTACCGGTAAATGAAGTTTTGTGAAGAGATGGCATACATTAAATGAAAGAAGCGTGACATATAAATAAATACATATCTATACATATAGATGCCTTGGCATGCCCAGGGTCTACCACAATCCAAAGCACATACTTGGCATCATTTTTTGACACGGCATCATTTAACATTGGACAGTCTTTGGAGAAGCAGCCAAAACAACAGTGTTGGTTTGAATGTGGGTTTTGGTTGCCCTTGTTGACTGTAAGAAGTGTCAGCAGAAACACTGACATAACACAAAGAGATTCTGATGGAGACAACTGAGCTGTGAATGATTGTTTTTTCATATGAAACTGTGGATGTGGTGACAACTCTGGCAGACTCAGGGCAGCCAAGCACTCACTGCAGTTGACTGAGAAATAAGATCATTCTGCCAGGATAGATCAGAAGGGCATCTGCTAAAGTTGACAGAGGTTTAGAATTGACAAACATTTCCTCACCACCTTTACGATTATTTATCAGTGATGATAATTGCCCCCACTCTTTCACTCTCCCCTTGATTCCGTGCCCCCAGCAAAGCAAACTGTACATCTGGATTTCCCAAAACCAGGGAAACAAAATCCCTGTAAATTTCAGGGAAGTCTGACCGGGGCCAAAGGCAAGAGGCTGCAGACAGGGAAGGCAGGATAAGCAGCCAGGAAAAGAGGAGTTTTGCTATTTATTCAGACCACAGAAAGCTCAGAATGATGAGAGCAAACGTGGCATCCCAGTGAGGACCAGTCTGGAGATGTAACCTCAGCACTGTGCACCTTGTCTGTCGGTGTTCTGCTGTGGCATGCATGCACAGCACCAGTTTCAAGAGGAACAGAATAAGTAGAATGCACAGAGGTTCCAGGGAGTGTCTGTTAGTGTAACACGATGATCAGTTCAGCCTGATATAGTAACAAGTGGAGAGCAAGCAGCGTGAGTGTGAAAGGACAGCCCTGTCAGAGCTGTACAGCTTGATTATAAATAGCTGGGCATGTGGTCTTCTAGTGCTTATTAAAAGACAATTTACCTCTCCTTCTACTGTGGGTTAAAATGCAGCAACTTTTTAGAAGGAAGTCAAGCAACTCAGCCAGAGAAGAGGATTTTCCATGTCCGGAGAGCACACTAGTCTCAAAGTGGGAAACACAAAAGTTAATTGCTGTTTCTCTTCTCCTGCCCCTTTCCCTTGACCAATTTGTCATATCTGATTGAGGCTGGCTGATTTTATAGCACAGATGACAGATCTAGGCAGGCAGCACTACTTATACAGTAGAATTAGCAGGGAAGCCCAAGCAAATCTGTGCCAGCTCATGAAGTTAAAACAATTTTGCATATAAAAAGGAAACCATAGCTAATTAACACCAGGCAGGTGGTCTAGTTGGAAATCTAAAATCCAAACTAGATCACAAGGGAATATGGGACTTGGCAGATGAAACTGTAACTAAAATCATCTCCCAAGACCAGCCAAGTGAGAGCAGAGCCAATTACCCTTATGAAAAAATATGCCTGTGCCAGTCATTTCTGGGAAAAACAAGCCAAGGACAAATGACTGCAACTCTCAGAATGAGCACGATTACATTTAGTCTTCAGGGCTTTGTTTCTAAAAGGGTCTTTCGTTAAATGCCAGTCTTATTTGGTCAGATTCATGGTGAGATCAACATCAGCCTTCATGGAGCTTTAAGGAAATCTGCAGGGAAGAAGACAAGGGGGTGTCAATATGAAAGCAATGAGGAAGGTGTGAGAATTTATGTTAAATTTAGGTGAGGCTTGAAGGAGGAAATAGACCCTGCCGGGTTACAAAAGTAAAAGCGGATACCAGCAAAGCTGGCTGTGTATCAACTGCAGTATCAGAGACTGTAGCTGTTACCAAAAGGGGGGAGCAGTTTTTGTCCAGAGGAAAGAAATGGAGAAAGTGAGATTTGTGAGGTGAAAGGCTCCGCTGTTATATTGAAAATAAGGACTGATCAAATACAAGAATGGTGTCTTAAACCTTACCATGAGTAGTGTATGTGCTCTTGGAAACTGAACACCCAGATCGTGTTTTCAATTGGTGGTCCTCGGGGATACAGAAATTATTCCCTCCCCTCAAACTCCTGAAATGTAATCTCATGACATACTGAAATGAGAGAGCAGACTGATGGGGACTTACCCACAAGTTAGAGAAAGAGCTGATAGATTTGGACTTTTAAAAGCTTATGAGGAGCTTGCAAATGTGTAATGTAACAGTATGTACAAAGCCCCGGCGTTTTCTTCTGCTGAAGGTGCGTTCTTCCATTCATCTCACTATTCCCATGGCAGAGTCCTCTGTGTGAAAAAATGTAACAGTGCATATAACACGTACTGAGAATACAGAATAGGGTCAATTGCTTGCAGTTTAGTGGAGTCCTTTGGCAAGCAGTTCAGTGAAGAGCTAATTGTAATCAGTGAGCAGGAAAGTAGCTCTTTAGCTTTAATCAGCCTCATGGTACCATTTATTCCTACTAATATAAACGCTATTATGGTAATTCTATAACAATTCATGTTTATACTTTACTAAGATTATGATTGCTCTCCTTTGCACTGCAGTGCTCACTTGCAGTTGCTCATACCATTACATACACGTGCCTCAAACACAAAAGGTTCTTAGTTGACCCCCACTTGCATGACCTACTGATACCAACCAGCTGGAGCCTATGCAGTTGTGTGGAAGGCTTGCCTTGCAAATATTATTCAGCCTAATATAAACATGTACAATGCAAGGCCTAAAATTCAAAGGGATTGGGATTTGTTGGTGAAGAACTTTTGCACCACGGAGCAAGGTTTTTTGCCAGATCCAGCTGGACTACTTGGAGATCTCCTGTCCCCATTTTCCACTCCTGTCTCTCCAGTCTTTTTCCCAGCCATTAATTCCACATCATGCAGGCCACTCAGTGTCAACACAGCCAGATACAATGCAAAACTCGTCAACATGGTAGCATAGTTTGTCCTAATCCCCTAGCCCTGCACTGAAGTCAATTAGGAAACATTCACAGTGCTTACTGCAGAGGCTGTATTGGCATAGCAAACATTTGTCACAGTGAGTAACATCTTCTGGCACCACAAAGTTTGCAAGGTAAATGTGTCATGCACAGATGAGAAATGAGCCTGATCACAACAACTAGTTCTTACTCCAGGGACACAGAAGAGAGAAGAGATGTGTCACAAATGGCACTGAAAGCTATTTCCTCTGGAAAATAATAAGAAGGAGGGGAAAAAAAACAGAGTGAGAAGACAAGAAAAGGGAAACGTTAATGCTGGTAGTTGGAGTAGCAGTATGAGAACATATTTTATAGCACAGAATATATGAGAAGAGCTGTCAAACTTCTCTATCAGACTAGGAATGGACCATAGAGAGCTATATCCATTTCATCAATAGAAAGGGAAAGTTTATTCCCCTTTTTCATATCATATTCTCACTAACATACTTTTCCCAAGACATGCTCCCTTGCAACTGCTTCTCTTATGTCCTCAGTTCATAAAACAACACACATATATATACTTTTAAAAGAAGTGCAATCTGACAGCTGTGCAGGCTGTATCTCTTTTCTTTCCATGTTCTACTTTAAGGAAAATGCTGTTGCTGTTTGTTATAGACACAATCTCTGATAAACTAGCTCAGCACCATCATTTTACAAATCCATACCATTGTTGACCTGCTGCAGGAAGTTATACAATAAGGTCTTTTGGGATTCTGGTGTAGTTTGTGCAGTGGAATGGTGGACTAATTATGTAGTCGTTATAATCTCTATAGAAATAGTTTTCATTTTCTTGAGGGAAATATATCTGAATCTTTAAGAAGCTTTGTTGCTTTTATTAAAATTATTCTCTTGGACCATTATCATACTTGTTGACTCGGGCATTCCACTGAAACTGAGCTATTATAAAACCACCCCATGGTGATCTTTGTGAAACTTTTAATTATTGAGTTAAATAAAACATCGGTTGTCTTTTAATGACTAAAATATATCCCTGCACTCAGACTTTCCCCAGAGTTTACCAGGTGCATTCAAATAAACACTGAAAGACAGCTCTGTTATTATCATTATTACATTTATAGTGCCAGATAAGTGCCTCTTGTATTCTAGAGAGAGATAAATAGAAGTCTAAGTATGCTTGGGCTACTTAGCAATGTAAATGAAAATCACAGGAAAAGCGATTCTAGGAGAATGAAACAGAAGAAGGTCAGTGCTTGACTCCCATGGAACAGAGCTGATAGCAGTGCATAGCTACTGTGCTCCAGTTAGAATGTCAATTAATATGTTCAGCACAGGTGACACAGCGAAACGCCATTCTCTCCCCTATTTTACAGAGGTGCCAGACCTGAGATATTCCTGAAGCACAGGAAAGCAAAGCCCAGGGCTGGATTGTTCCTCTGCAGAATACAACTGCTGTTCATATGGCTCCAAGCCCAAGCACACTGCAAATCCCATTATGACTTTGTTGTGCCTGAAGCCCAAAGGAAGAAAGGGTCCAGAACGGCCTGGGAATCACATTATGGAACTTTCTGAGTTTTGCCCGGAGGCCTTAGATGCTCCCATCCCTTCAGGGCATATGCCAGCTGCATGCGTTCATGGCCCCAGTTCCTGGCAGGGGCACTGGAGCTGATGCTTACTGATGCTTTGTAAAGCAGGAGTGGTCCTCAGCAGGGTGAAATGCTTCACTGAAGCAAATTCTCTTCTCCAAGTTTAGCTAAAAGCATGAAAATAGCATTAATGTCTTCACCATCGGTGTTGCTGCTTTGCAAAAACTGGAAGTTAAAACAATTAACCACGTGATACACGCTTTGATGATACAGACACTACTGCTGAGCAGGACCCAAAACACCCCTTGGGTGAAGTCAGACTCATCCCATTGGCCTCTCTGTGGTTCAGATGATGCCAGCTTTGCTGCTCCCTGACCAGTCCATGCGGATGATAGTGTTACCTTCTCCAACTTGATCACCTGTGCCAAAAAGATGGAGGCTTGAAGGCTGTTCTCTTTAATAAGAGAAATTGAAGAAGGAATAAGGCAGCTTCTAAGCAGCTCTGTTTGACTATGAGCCCTGTGTTCTGAAGCATAAGTAACACTAAGCAAAGGGAGACTTCGTTGGCAAAGACACTTGTTTCTACCAGCACCTACTTCAGTGCAGTTTTCCCCCAAAGAACTCCTTTTCCTCATGATTACTCTGCTGAATCAGGACATTCTTCAGTTTTCTCTCTGCTTGTCAGCTTTCTGTCTCTGTCTTTTGTGCAGCCTTTTGTACCAGAAGCATCCATGAACACATGGAAACACATATACACAAATCCAACATAATAGGATGTAGGACCAAAGTCCAAGCTGTTTATTTACATTTTGGAGGAGGATTTTACATTCCTTTGAGCAGAGCATAGGTCTATGCTCTGGATTGGCAGGCTGTTAATGTTGGAGCCATGAACTTCCACGTGGCTGCTCAATGGTTTCTCCCATTGCTGGGTATCACTTTAGCCCACTTCCTTCAGTAAATTCATGCCCAGCCTGTTCTATACTGCCTGCTTCAGTGTAGCCCTTCCTTGGCCAGCATGATTCTCTCTGCACATTGCTCTTTCGTTTCGTATCAGATTTTCAGCACATTTTGTATATGCTATGCACTATGAAAATCAATAGAACAGGTCGAACAATCAAATGCTAATGAATAACAACTGAGGCTGCAGCTGTTTCACTTTAAGATACTTTTAATCTCCACTAGTGAAGCTAACATCATGCTCCTGAATGACAGCAGACACCAAGTCAGTGCCATCACCACTGGCAAAAAATTGCTAAGCAATCTGCATGGCTATAAGATTGCCATGAGTGATGCAAGTCTATTCAGAGAAACTCCTGCACCAAAACCAAGGAGTCCCTGTATAGTATCATTTTCAAACACCCCAACACCCAGATTCATGGAATCATTCCACAAAGTGACTACACCAACGCAGCCCAGACTCTTTCCATGTCTGCCTGTTTGCCTAGGGACATGCAGGGAAGTGCAGGCAAACCAGCTCGAGGTGGGAAGTCACTGCACATAAATTACAGCACACTAATCCCTTCCACAGATGCTCTCATTTGGGTGTAAAACGGTTTAAGGTTATTGAAGTTCCATGCCACCCTTGGCAGGATTTATTTACATTTCCTGTGTGAGCCTGTGGTTTGATGTTTCAAAATGGTCAGCAGCAATAGTAGCTTAAGAGAAAATTTCTCAGTTAAAAAAAGAACAAAACACTTTCCCCCCCCCCCCCCCCCAACTGATTTTTCAGCCAGATCAGTTCTATAATCTTATTGACAATGAAGCTGCATAAATGTCTGTTAGCATGTTGGAAGTTCTTCTTTTTTACTCAAATAAACTTTATTCTGAATACACTGAGGTTTTGTGCCCAAATTTAATTTTGAGCAGTTCAGGGTGATTCCAATGTAATCAATCCTTTTCAGTTCTGTCCTACTTACTAGCATACTAAATGCAAAAGTAATTTCCAGTGAATTAGCCAGCTACATATGCACATGAATCTTAAGACACAAACAAAACACTGTACTTTCATAAGCTTTCTTCTTCATCCTATGCCTCATCAAACCCATTAAGTACTTTCACAGTGGAAGCAAAGCCCAGTGCAGGATCAGTGAAAGAACATGAAGTCAGTGCAGTCACTCTTTGGTTATTAAAGCATAGTTCAAGAGGTATAAAGCTTACCTCCCTGAGATGAGTAGGTACCTTGGACTCAAAGCAACTCAGAAAGGCAGGCTGCCTAAACCACACATACCTTTACTGAGAAGATTGGGTAGGGAAGTCAGGGAGTGGCTGGAAATAGGACTGAAAGCAATAGCAAGTCTGGGGAGCTCATACTGATAGTAATACATAGGACTGCAAGTCTCTCTTATCAGTCTTCTACCTCAGAGACCTATGTGGAGGTAAAGGAGTTCAGGAAAGGAAGAGAGGAGTTGGAACTAGATGTATGAATGAATGTGCACGAAGTGGAAGGAAAGGATACTGTAATACCAGCTTGGAGTAGTACCTGCTTCCGAGATCCCCAGGAAATGGCCCAGGATCTGGCCACGTCAGGAATTAAACATGGAGGTGACACAATCCTTGTCATGGAGATGGACTGAAGAGTCTGCCTGTAGTAGGGAAAACCTCATTAACTCTCCAGCTACTGAACTGGGACTGCCTAACTAAACAAGAAGCAATGACATTTATTCCACAATTAGCTGTGGTTGGGAACACTGGATAAATACTGGGAGAAATTTCACTATAGTACCTGAGACTGTTCAAGAATATTAATCTCCACTATCTCTGCTGCTAAAGAACAAGCCTGCATCATTCAGGTGCATTAGAAAATGTTTGAATTTAAGAATTCTCTTTCACTAAATCTATTATCAATTTAGGATTATTTCAACATTAGTCAGTAACATTCTTTGAATAATGGACTAGTTTCCAGCTCCCTGGCAAAACTCACCTTGATCTGTGTTATCATTTAGACCCCATCTGAAAACACCATTAATTTAAATAAGCAATAGAGACTGAAATAAAATTCCATTCGTGCTTAACTCTCCAGTGTGGTTTTGAAAAACCTTTCTTCTTTAGCCAGTCTTATGTTACATGCTGGATGGTCTTTGCTTTGACCACCTCATAAAAAAAGGCTCATAAATACTTTTCATGTGTTATTTAAACTAGCAGTACTCCCTGAGGCACCGTGCTTTTATTTTTAAAAAATCCTTTGTGTATTCCGAAAGTATTTCTCAACCAGTAGCAGAGGTAAATGTATCTTTTAACCCAGGAAAGCCATGTTCTGTCAATATCAGACCACAAATTTTCTTTTTCCATGCTGATAAGGACAAAACGTTTCCAGCAACTTCCACCTGATTTATGTGCTTTCCTTCTAAAAATCATCAATTTTTGAGCATAAGTGAAAATAATGGGAATGGTTCTGCTTAACTTGATGCTTTCCAAAACGAAAGGTACATTCCAAATTCCCTACCTGAGGCATGAGGAATGGGAGCCCCCCACTGCAGCTGCCTGGCAGCTATGGAAGAAGGCATGAAGAGCAGCACCTGGGCTGGCTGGGTGGGAGCCTGCCTGGAAAAGAGTGGTACTGGTACAGGTGTGGTGGGCACTGAGAAGGGAGCAGGTGGGTAACTGGGAATGCAAAGTTGCACCTGGCATAAGGGATGTTTTGTTCTCCTCACCTGACAAGCATAGGTATCAGTGGAATTAAGACCTATTGCAAGCAGAAGGACCTGTCCGTGATAAGAATGGGAAACAAAAAATACACAGCAATATTGATGGGATATTACATTTAACCAAATCAAATGTAAAGGAGGATTTAAACCAGAATGGTTAGAAACCAGATAGCCCATGCCAGGGTAGATGAACTTAAAGATCCCTTCTAACCACTCTACAAATTGTTATTATACAACTGGATAAACGCAGATATCCCAGAAAATCTAAACTGTTCTTCCATGTTCTGGTTCTGCTCACCCTTGACTTCCTGGCAAAGTCAAAAAACCCAACCACTCTTTCTGGATCACAGCCCAAGAGTTTTCTTCTCGGCAATTTACAATCTGTGACTTTCTTTGTATTATCATGAATTAGGGAAGAAATGACATCACTTGAGTGAGACAGGTGTTCTCATTCCAGCCTCCTTGAATGATGCAGGCCGCTGTGCCTACAGAAAAGGGCTGGTGATAAAGCCAAGAGACAAGGCAAGATTTCTAAGCTAAATCTTTTCCTCAGACACTGCTGCTATCACAGCATCTCCAAGACATGGAGATCATCTGGCAGAAAGTGTAACATCTTCATAGTGGCTTGTGGAGCTTACAGCCTCTGCCAGGACCTGACAGGCCTTTAAAGGTTCGTGCCTGTTTAGTAGATAAATGCCTATGTAACAATTTTGTGTCCTTCAGGAGAACCTGCAAAAGCACTAATTCTTGCTGAGATAAATCACTAAGATCCACTTACAGCTGACTTAGTAGATATTTTAGAATAAATTTTAAGGAAACTGTTTACATATTATTTTTAACACTTGCTCAGACAAATGCTCTTATTGTCAAGGCTTCTTCTCCATTTCTCTTCACAGTTTTGTAAAAACAAATACAGAGGGAAAGAAAATATCAGCTCCCCACCTTCTTCCTCAGCAAATCAGATAGTAAAAAGTATGAGGCAGTATGAGGATTATATTTGGTGAGAGAGAGAGAAAAGTGGCTTCAGAGCTGGCCCAATAACACTGGAACTGAAAGAGCCTTTTCTGTGTAATGATTTCTTTGTCTCTCTCTCTCTCATATTCGGATTGTACCCTTCAGACAAAAGGAAACCTTTCCCAACACCAGCACCATTCAGTGGACACGGTAGCTCTAGGATTCATTTTCAGCTCAAATTTCATGAAGTGTGAAAGGCTGCTGGGCTGTAATCATCCGGCACACACCTTGAGGATAGCCAGCAAGGGAGTCATGGACAGGGCAGCTGTGGAGGTACAAGCATTGCTTGTAGGAGGACTTCTCCTCCAAATGTCCTACCAAATTTAGCAGGAGACAAGGTTCCTCTCTGTTGAGACACCAACCTTAACCTTAGAGAAGTGGGAAAGCAGGAAATGTCATCGCCATATGCTTTTGCTGTGTGATCACCGAGGATAACTGTTTTCTCTGTTCAATATTGCATTCTACATAGGACAAAAAGCAAGAGCTGGGACATAATGATACCCTCTCAAGACACACAGAAGTTCAGCAGGAGAAGAACTGTCACAAAAAAAAAATAATCAAGGCACCTGGCTGACCTATGGAGATCTTGGGAAGTGCATGCTGTTCAACTCTGCACTATGTTTGGTAGTCTAGCTCTAGCTCTGAAAGTGCCCAGGTGCCCCTGCAAGCATAGCAGAAGTGGAGCAAAGATCCAGTGTTCAGGAGTGGCTGCGCTGCAGCCAGATCAGCCCAGCTGCTCTGGCCATGCAGCGCGGCTTGCACTCCTTCCAGCTCTGGAGACAGATGGGTTAAGCCCCAGACAAGCTATTACAAGATTTTTCAGCTAACATGGACTTTAAAATTAACCGCAGGTGCTGGCATGGCACGCAACATGCTCTCTAAGCCAAGTCTTTTCTCCTAGCCTGGCCAATCCTTTCTCCTAGGCTGCTGCCCACTTTTAGTTTAAGGAAGATAAGTAATAATTGCTGTCTTTCCAGAAGCTGTGTTATTCAACCAAAACCATTTTTTAAAAAATTATTTCCTATCCTTTTATTTTATTTCATTTTTAAAGATGTGAATTGTTGTTATTTACCCAGCAACCTCAACAATGCTTACACGAAGGATTAGTAGAATATTCACAGAGTGAAGAAGTCAGCATCTGGCAAGCTGGGTGCCATGGCAAAGTCACGGAGACCACAAGCTAGGTTTCTGGGCAGAGACTTTTACCATTATCCTATTTGTTTTTCTGGGGGCTTTGGTCTTTTTCAGCAGCTATGCCAATTAGTGTTACTAAAACATGGTTCTTTAGAATTTACAGTCTGGGCCAGAGCTGAGGAGCTCTGGCAGAACAAAATATCAGTATGATGATATTCGTCATATGATGACAGTTGCACAGGTTCAACTTTTGGCTGAGTAATTTCAAGTCACAGCAGTGCCTTTCAATTGTCATTTGTTTACCTTCTGTGCATCTAAGAAAACTACAAACCACTGTAGGTTTACAGAAAAATGCAAGTTGTCAGAGTTGGTTATAGTCTGACCACTAGGACTCTGTAGCTTATTTTTTCATGGGCTATATCAGTAACACCATGCATAATAAACGTGTAGAGAACCAACTTTATTCATAAAACTAGTGCAATTGCTTCCACCTGGCATTGTTTAGACATGCTTAAATTTTGCATACTGTTGTAATAAGTGTTGTAATAAGTTTGAAACATGGACTTTCTTCTAGCTATAAGCGTAAATGCATGCTATTTTGTTTATATTATCTCAGGCCACCTTTGGTACACTCTGTATGTATTTGAGCTTGGGTCTTCATCACCCTCCATCATTCAGTGATTTTCCTTTCTAATAGTGATATATTCAGGAAAAAAAAAAAATTGCCCATCTTTACTATCTCCACAATAATCCATCTTCTGTGAACTGAAGAAATTTTCTGAAACTTAAGAGATACACGTGTTTGCCTGTTCTGGTTTGAATGTGATACAAATTGGCAATCCCTGTGTCAGACTTGGTCTTTACACCAAGTGCTCATATCACAGCAGGTTGTTTGCTAACACTTTCCTATGCAACCCACTGCATGGGACTTGCTTTAGCAAGGAGTTGGACAAGATGATCTCCAAATGTCCCTTCCAACCCCTACGATTCTATGATTCTACATGGCTGTGGATGATCCAACCCTAGAAGTGTTCAGGACCACACTAGATGGGGCTTTGGGCAACCTTTTCTACTGGGAAGTGTCCTGCCCATGGTAGGGGAGTTGGAACTAAATGAATTTTAACATCCCTTCCAACCTAAGCCTCTCTAAGATTCTGTGATTGTATGAATACTGACAGATCAGAACCAATGGATCTGAGGAGTATAATCTGGAGGATATTGAATAGGGCTGTACATGGACATGTATATGGCATTGCAGTAGCTAGTGAGTAAGATGAGCATGGATCTAGAGGCTACTTCTGCTTCCTAATATATCATGTCACATGCTGGATAGGACAAAAAATAACATTGCTAAAATACTGATTTCTGCATAAACATTGATTCACAGCCAACTTTATCAGAAGATGAGTGTGAAGTAAGGCATTGTAACCCCAGTCTGTTTTGGGAACTTATTCTCCCTCACAGTGATATTACCTGTGTAGCTGATGCTGGAATTGAAATCCAAGCGACTGGGCACTCTAACACGCTGATCAGAGAACTAGGGTATGCTTGTTAAGTATGTGTCAGCATGTTTGTATACTAGCTTAACCATGAACTTACTGCATCATGGTTAGCTTATCTCATTTAATGAGATAAACTCCTGTAGATTAGAAACAATGCCATTTGGTTATTTAGAGGGATTAGTAAAGCAAAGGGCCAAAATCCAAATCTGTCTTTCTACCGAACTGTGGGAATAGTTGGGTTGACCATAGAGACTGCAGCTGCCCCTCATTTTTGCTTCCAAGTATGACTGAAGGGGGTCTAGTTTCCATTTCCTGTAGAAAAGAGTGGATTAAAGTACTTTTTCCATCTAGGAGAGCCAAAATCTCTTTATATTTTATGCTGCTAAATTAGAACACAAACCCCTGAGTCTCACCTACAAGTCTAATAAAATCCAATCAACTGGTTGATTTGAAAGCAGCATTCATAGTTCATCTTTAGATTTAAGTTATATTATTAACCATTTACAATAGTCTATTCCTCTTTTACAAAACAATTAGGTCATTTAAAGTAAGATGTTTATTTCCATGAAATTATTGGCAATTAGTTTGTCATCTGGATAGTAAAATCATCTGTCCAGAACCATTCCTGCCAGGAAACTGAGGGTTTAGAAATTCCATGTACTTCCATGCTTTACAATGATACCACAAATATTCAGCAGAAAGCCACTGTCTAAGAATTAAACCGGTGTCTTGTGGAACAGGCTTCTTTTGCCAGCATGTTTTCAAAATTGCTAGAATGGTTTTAGAAACCTGACCAGAGACAACATAAGCATTCAAAATCCTGCCAGAGACCTACACAAGGTTTGAACATCAGTCTATATTTGGTACAGATGAAAGAGTAATTAGAAGCCTGTGGAAAATGTTAGTATCTGAGCTGTAACTTTTTTTGCACATTTCAGGTACAGTACTCACCATCTCAGAACAGAAGGAAATGTATTATACACTGTTATGGAAGTGTTAAAGAGATTCTGTCTCAGATGTCAATGTTTAAAACATTGGGGTGTCATAGAATATGGAGGAGGATATTGTACCCAGCAGAGAGACATTAAAATGGCAAGAACAGTATCAGAGAAGATCAGTTCTTCATAGGAAAAATGTAGGAGAAAAGATGGTAAAAACAAACAAATAAATAAATAAATAGAGCAGCTTACTATCTTCTCTCATCACCCAGTGGCCCAGCTAAGGACTTGGACTGCTCAACAGGAAGGAGGAAATAATATCAAACCACGTTCTCAAGAAAAACAAGGTTCAGGAAACAAATAAAAGTCTTTAGAAAAATCTCTGGCTCTGGAATGCCATAGCAATGGTCAGGCTTGTCTAGCTTCTATTTCTAGTGGTTAAAAAAGGGCAATTATTAAGGAAAAATGCCATCAGCTTTCACGATCTGGTACAGTTAAATATCTACACAGATGCCCATAACTTTTATGGACACTAGCGGATGTCCTAATGTTTTGGTTGTATAGTAAGCAATTTATATTTAAGTTTTTGTGGAAATTTTGTCTTTGGATTTAATGGAAGTAAATTTTAGCCACCATAAATGAATTCAAGCCCTGCATATCTGTAAGAAAGAAAATTACCAAAAATATTTCATAAACTTTCATCACTGTCAAAACTTCTCAGTTGTCATTTAACAAGCAAATATGTTAGCCTATTTCCTATGTTAAGCAAGGACAGCCAATGGCAGCAAGCAGCTTTCCTCCTAAGAGGATGCTAATATTGTCTCTGTCACCTGTTATTTGCATTCATCTTCTGACTGGAGCTGGGTTGAATCTGAACAATTTTACTAGAACTGCAAACTCTCATTTCATAAGAATACTGCAGAAGCAGTCCTAGAGAACTTACCTGTGATGTAACAGAGATACTGCTGCACTATCCCCTCACGACCTCAAATTAATGACAAGCACCAAATGGCATGGATGTAAATGTAGATCTCCAATATCTATGACATAGATGCTCTACTGAATGATTAATGAGAAACATATAGGTAATGAATACACAGACAGATTTAAGAGCTGAAACACAAATTTAGAGCAAGGTTAATAATCAGTTCTGGAACTATAGCATTTACTGAAGTAAAAGGAAATCATAGGATTTTGTTTCTATTCAGTTGCTCATCTCTGTACATAGAAGTACATTTGTTTATTCTGGAGAGGACAGAAAATATCATTGCATCTGTTTTAGTTCATCCAATGAATTTTGCTGAGAGCAACGGACACATCTGTAATTCAGCAGTATGAGTGCATGCTGCAGAGGCAGGAGCCTGGAATTTAATACCAGCTTCTAGGATCTTCTGAATTTTGCATTAAGCAGCTGTACAGAGGCAGAGCATTCTTGCTCTGTGAACACTGCATTGTTCCCTCTCTCCTTTCTTTCTTTCACTTTGTATTGATTTTACATGCTTCCACGTTTCTCCGTGGAGAACACCCATGCCCAGCTGAAAGTCAGGGTGATGCTATGTATAACACTTAACTTTGCTTTCAGGGCATGAGGCTTTCGGGGGCCAGAGCCCAAGTGGTGGTTGGACTGGATGATCTTGAAGGTATTTTCCAACTTTGGTGATTCTGTAATTCTATGATTCTACGTGCCTGGGTCATTCTGTGGCAGTTCTTAAACTGGAAGCACTCCATGTTGGGCAGCTCGTCATTCTTTCCCATCCCTTGTTTGTGTTATTTTTCCCCAGATTCGTTATATAACATTTTAAAGACAAATTCATTCTCTTTCCAGTTGCTACACACCTCCCCTGTCTCTGCAGTCTCAGCCCAGTCCAGTGCCATTTCTAGCTTTCATTCATTTCCACATTAGATCTGACATGAGTTGGCAATGAAGAAAATGGAACAGTCAGGTTGATCCCTTTGCAAATGCTTCGATTCCTACTTTGGAAAAATAATGCTGCATTTATACATAAGACTGGAAAAAGCACATTGTCAAAGGCCAGCCCAACCCTTCAGGGATCATCTGTTAGCAGCCCATGCAGAGGATTTCAAAGAGTGGGTGAAAAATATAGGCCAAGCCACGAATAACATCTTCCCATCAGGTAACTGCCAGCAGCGGTGAAGCGAAGGAAAGGACAGACTGCATACAACATACTCATGCACTGGGCAGAATTCCACAGGGTGTTAGCTGGCAACATCAGGTAGCTTCTGTTGGAGCTGGCAGTCACATACTTTCCCTTTGGTAAAACCCAGATTTTTATTTTTCTTCTGCTGTTATTCTAGCACCATTAACAAGAACCAATACCTAGAAACCAGAAATGGCAATGTAGAATATTAATACAAGCTGAAAAGTTTTTTCTTGTGTATGAGAATGTGAAAGCTTTTTTGCACTAACATGAAATGAAACAATGATGCACAGTTATAAACATGGACAATTCGGCTGGGCAAATGTAAGAGTTTTATTTATCTCATAGCTCTGCTGGAGAACAAGAGCATAGGGCTTTTTCTTTTGCAAACCATTTGCTATGAAGTTGGTGGGACAGCAGGCTCAGTAACACACCATTCTGATTTCATGGATATAACCCAGCTTGGAAACATCCGTATTTGTTAAGGAGAGGTTCATACAATTTGTATACATTACAAAAGGTTCACACAGTAAGTTATGTGTATTAAGGAAAGGTTCACACAGTAGATAGGCTGTGGAGGGGCTCCAGGACACAAACGCAGAGATTTCCGCATCCTGCTGGGGACTTCCTGGTGAGATTGCACAGGAGTTGCACAGAGGTGACAGGGACATTGCAAGAGAGAAGCCGGGAGAGGAACAAAAGTGGCAGCTTTGCAGCCTCCCTATCTACAAAGAACGTGGGAAGACTGGTGCAGGACCACACCTGTCCCCTCTGTGACACAGAGCAACACGTCTCTTTACAGCCATTCTCTGCTCACACTGCAAGGCAGAATTCAAGACCCACATGACATAGAGAGGCAGGAATTTGAAGGAAAATGCAAAGGAGAATTTCTAACAGTAATTTTTTGGCTTGCATTTTTGGGTCCTAAGCATGCTTTCCAGACACAAGACATACATCATAATTGCTATAATTAATTTCATTTTTTTTCCACACTCATTCATTTTCCAACCTTGGTGATTCTATAATTCTATGATTCTATGTGCTTACATAGCTTCAATGATTTTGCAGTGTTTTATGCTTACAACTAAAGCAATTGCAGCTGAATATTTTTATCAGTGAGCATCTAAGAAATGGAAACTTCAAGCAGTAATAACATTCCCAAAAGCAGACCCTGATCTTGCACATTAACTGCATAATGCAATGCCCTTCTATTCAATTGGAATCTCATCTTTTTTTGTCAGTTAGCTTGTTTTGTTAAGATTTAAATTGTGTCTTCAAATGAAATTCCTTAAAAAATCATTAATTTTCTGAGTATTGGGAGGCTCAGAAAATAAAGCCTGGACTTCAGAGGGGTGTTTGCTGCCTGTTTCAGTACACTGATTCCCAGAATAATTGAAAACTTGTAGTCAGAATTTAATTGTGACCATCCAACTTCCATGGTGGTGCCAAATATATAGGAGCAGTTTCTAGCTGATCAGTTTAAGATATTAAGATAAAACATCTAGGCTACACCGCCTTCATTGGTAATGTCAGGTAGTGTTTATCTACAGGCCTCAAAGAGTTTTGGAAGCAGATGTTTGGAGCTAAGCTACATTTGCAATTGCACATTCTTGGTTTAAGATTAATCTGAAATGAGAAGCAGTGATGAAAGAGGATGTCTGTGACCATCCACCAGCCTAAACACCAAAACAGAAAGCACATTTTCATGCACAGTGCAGGAGCACACCTGAGCAGTGCATCCAGAGAACTGTGGGCTGGACACTCACTGTGGATACAGGAAAGGAAAAATGTTTGGAATATGGAGACTGGTAATACTAGACTTGCTTGTATCCCATAACCTTTATTTTCAGGCTATTTTCCTCTTCTACAGGACGGAGGGAGATGCTAAAGGCTAGACAGAAATAATTTATGTAATTTAAAGTGGGACATAGACAAACGCTGCAATGCAACTCTTCCTTCCAAAATCATCAGATCTATCAGTTCAAGATTATTATAGTTAGTTGCCTGATCTCTTTACAGATGCTCAGTCATGGTTCCCAGCTTGCTCCCATGGCCAGTAGAGAGCTTGAAAGTAGCAGTTTCTTCTAAATATTCTAAGGGCCTGACCAGGCAATTCCAGTTCCTCAGATACCAGTAGGATCAAGTGTCACAGAATCTCAGAATCATAGGTGTTGGAAAGGACCTTTGGAGATCATTAAGTCCATCCACCCTACTAAAGCAGGCTGCTACAGTTGGTTGAGCAGAAAAGCATCCAGGTGGGTTTTAAATATTTCCAGAGAAGGAGACTTCACAGCCTCTCTGGGCAGCTTGTTCCAGTGCTCTGTAACCTGCAAAGTAAAACAGTTTTTCCTCATGTTCATACAGAACTTCTTGTGTTCAAGTTTGTGCCCATTGACACTTGTCCTGTCACTGAATATTCTTGTAAGGAGCCTGGCCATATCCACCTGATTCCCACCCTTTAGATATTTATAAGCATTAGTAAGATTCCCTCTCAGTCTTCTCTTCTCCAGGCTGACTCATTCCAGGTCTCTCATACAAGAAATGCTTCAGGACCCTAATATTTCTGTGACCACCCCCTGGACCCTCTCTAGAAGTTCCCTGTCTTTCTTGAACTGAGATCAGAACTGGACCCAGCACTCCAGGCGTGGCCTCACCAGGTCAGAGCAGAGGGGGAGAATCACCTCCCTCAACCTGCTGGCCACACTCTTTTTAATGCACTCCAGGGTACCATTGGTCTTCTTGGTCACAAGGGCACACTGCTGGCTTATGGCCAACCCACTGTCCACCAGAACACCCAGCTCCTTCACTGCAGATCTCCTTTCCAGCAGGTCAGGCTTTAACCTGTACTGATGTGTGTGGTTATTCTTCTCCAGATGTAGGACTTGTTCTTGCTGAACCTTGTAAAATTTCTTTCTGCCAAGCTCTCCAGTCTGTCCAGCTCTTGCTGAATGGCAGCACAGCCTTCTGGTGCATCAGACACTCCTCCCAGCTTTGTATCATCAGCAAATTTGCTGAGGGCATTCTATCCCTTCATCCAGGTCACTGATGAAGATTTTGAATATTAAGACGCTGAACCCAGTTCCATCCCATGGGGAACACCGATAGCTACAGAATTCCAGCTAGACTGTGTGCTGCTGATTACAACCCTCTGAGTTCTGCCAGTCTTCCAGTTATTAATCCACCTCACTGTCCACTCATCTATCCCACATTTTTTAAGTGTACCTACAAGGATGTTACAGGAGACAGTCAAAAGTCTTTCTGAAGACAAAGTAGAAAACACCTGCTCTCCCTTCAGCTACCCAGCCAGCCATGACATCACAGAAAGCTACAAGATTGGTCAAGCATGATTTCCCCTTGGCAAATATACACTAACTACTCCTGATAACTTTATTCTCTTCTACTTGCTCGGAGATGAAATCAAGAATAAGCTACGCCATCACCTTCCCAGGGATGGAGGTGAGGCTGACTGACTCCCCAGGTATACTTGTTCTTGTCCTTTTTGAAGACAGGAATGACATAGGCTTTCCTCCAGTCTTCAGGCACCTCTCCCATTCTCCAGGACCTTTCAAAGATAACAGCAGTTTACCAATCACTTCTGCCATTTCTCTCAGCACTTGTGGGTGCATCCTGTTAGGGCCTATGGATCCGTGTGTTGAATTAGCCTGAACAACCTCCGACCACATCCTCATCAACAAGGAGGAGGTCTTCCTTTCTCCACACTCTCCCTCTTAACTCCACAGACTGGGATTCCTAAGGGTTAGCGTTAATAGTAAAGAGTGGAGCAAAGGTGGCATTCAGTAACTCCACCTTTTCAGTGTCCTTCATGGCTGGGGCACCCACCTCACTCAGCAGCAGGCCCACATTTTTCCTAGTGCCCCAGATAACATGGCAGACATCAGTTAATTCTGCAACATGCTGGGAATTGGTGCAAAGCACTCCTTTTGGTCACTGCTGTTGTAATTAGACAATTAGTTCAAAAAGGAAGTTTGGCAGACGTCATCCCCTTTCTCTCTAAAAAGACACAAACCCTGGCTTAATTAAGCCTTGTATTTTCCAGCTTGTGACACTGTCCATCTTTCCCTCTGAAGTTACATTTCAATGTGGCAACAAAACCCAGATCTCATTAGACAAGAAAGTGGGCACTGTTGTCCACCAGCTTCCTTTCAAGTCTCAAATCTTGAATTCCCACAGATGTTCAGGCCTGTAGATTCTCAGAAAGTAGAGACTTACTACAGCCCTGAGTGCAATGTCTGAATGATCAGGATAATTCATTCACAATATATGTGACCTAGATGACCTAAACAGGCACTGTAGCACCCATTTAGGCACTTGCTTTTTGTCATCCACTTAGGCACATGTTTCCAGGACAGCATGCACCAAGTCCAAGTCCTACTACATATTTCTGACCTTCTTTAGCTCCTCCTCCTGCTGCCCAAAGTTAGCCTTTTGTAAACTAGAATCAAATATTTTTACATTATTTAACATCTCAGGTGGGCACAAACTGGTGAACAACTTGTGTCTCAAGACAGTGAAAAGATGAGAGATGTCTCCTCATTACAGACCTAGAGAGGAGAAATATCATAGACCTGCATACAAGAGAGTTGTTTAATATGTTCACAAATCAATTTTATTAATTTAAAACAAAATTAATGAAGAAAAATACTGTACACAATTGTGGACACAACACACTTTTTGTACAATAAGGCCCAGATAAACTGTTTATTTTCAGTCTGCAAGTGACTAAATATAGAAAAGAGATGGAAAAAAAAAGACAACCAACCTCCATTACTGTCTGCTTTGCTTGAAGAAAGGGCTAGTTATAGTCTTGGTTTTAAAAACTATCCACAATGTGCTTCATGTATGCATGAGTACTGTGTGAATTCCAGTACTCATACCAGATAGAGTATATTGGGTAAAGTAAAGCACATGTGAAAGTCTTGGTAGGATAAAAACTTCCTTGTCAGTAATAAAGCAATCCACAAATATTTAATTCTAGCAGCAACATGATTCCTCCAATAAAGAATGATGTTTCTTTGCAAATACATTGGTGCTTTGTAGCTTTGCAGGTAGTTGTTTCAAGGCTGGTGTTTTTAGCAAAGAAAAAAAAAAAGGAAAAAAAAAAGAAAGCAAAGCTAGAGAATGAAACAACAAATCCAATACTTCTTTTTAATGAGAGATTTGAATCAAGCAAAGGGAATTGGTACAATTCATGTCAAATAGTAAGACTAACAGTTCATCTGATCAAGTACCTCATGGCCTTCAAGATTAGAAAAGTCACAAGTCACAGACAGACACGGTCTAGGTTTGTCCTGTAAATGGATATAGACAAAAGCAAATTTTAACTCCTTGGCAATAACTATTTCTGTATTTCCATTGCCGGCAATGGATGTTATATCTTAGGAAAATCTGACTCCTGGTGGAAGAGGATTAAAAACCTTAAATGTATATGAGTATCTTGTTCAATTTCTCCAAAATATTACCATTTCTAATTTCTAAAAATAATGATCACAATAATTTCCTTTATTTTTGGATGAGACATAAACTAGTTGGTACTCAGATTCCAGCTTAAGTCATGTCTTAAAATATATTTGTGTTCTCTATTTCTTTATGGAATCTGCTAATTCATTTGTCAATACTCTAAAAAAGTGTTAAGAGAGCAAACAGAAGACAGCAAAGTACTCCTCTGTGGTTGTGTTTTATCTATACTTCCTTAATGGGGGGAAAGAAAATCTTTTCATAATCAGAACAGATGAGAGAGGAAAAAGGTATAGAGAAATAGCTGAAAAGAACAAAACCCAATTCCTATTGACACTTGACATCCATGCTTTTGGTCTTGACAAATTTATCTAAAAAAATCCATTATCTACATATTTATATCCAACGTGTTGACAAGGCACTGCACAACATTTTGTGCACACGTAGCCTCATTCTTCACCAACAAGGCATTACTATCTTTCAATAGCATTTACCTTAACAATATGTAAAAGAATCATTCATTATTACAAATTTACACAAAAATTCTTCCTGTACATGATTGTCTCAGTGATGTACCTATTAGTTTAAATTAGACATATTTTAAACTACTCTGTAATGTGCTAAAATCAAAAGTAGTTGCTGTATCGTAAGGCAAAGGCTTATAATAGCCTTTATTCCTATTACACATATCCTCAGTTATATGATGTCAAAATACAGTCTGTTCATAAATAAGTAAAGATGTACAGAGTACCCTGGGTATGAGAAACCAAAAAGTAAACCTTCTTTAGAAGAAAATTACTCCACTGGTATTTTGAAAAATCTCAGTCTTCATTGTGCAATCAAGTTTGCTGTGTTGAAGAAATGGCGTGTGTCACATTGAAGAGTTTAAAAACTACAAAGCATTTGCAGGTCCTTTTTTCACAGGTATGAACCTTTATTTCCTTTTTCTTCCTTCTCCATTTCTTTTTTGGTAGCAAATACAGTAAAGATGAGCTGTTGAAACATTTGCATGGCTTATTTTTGTTGGACTCGCAGTACCAGAGTCAACAGCTGTTCTGAAGAAAAAGACATGCTCCTCCGTTTACTGAAAGGGCAAGGGTTAAGACCAATTGCAGCTGTACGTCAACATGTTGAAATCACAAAGTTCTGTAGTCCAATGCTGACACAAGACACAGGCATACCGTCCATGGGCAGAAGGAGGCTCTGGGGTTTCAAAGTGCTGCTGAGCTGCTACAAGTACTCCAGTTCCAAGGCATGGTGAAGGGCCATAAGGTCAGAGTGGCTTGAGATCCTCCAAAACGGCATAGCATGCTGTGAACAGCACAGATAACATGTAAAAATAACCCCAAGCATTTTGGTATTCAGACCCACCCATTGTCTTCTGAAAGAACGAGGTAACAGCGTGAGGAGAGAGCAACTCAGAGCTGTTAAAACCTCTAGCCTTTCACACTTATTTCTGATTTCTTTGACATTTGAGCACAAACTGTCAATAATATCAATAACAGCAAACCAATTTTCCAACAGAAAAGACAGAAGACCTTAAGGATCTTAAGAGAAACAGACTGCAACATTTTGAGGAAGAAACTGCTTTTTTCTGGGAAAAAAAAATAATTAAGAAAACTGTTCCATGCATGAAGCAGGTGGGTAGTTTGAGGAAAAGAATAGAACTTAGTTAAAAATATATTTGAAAAAAATAAATTGAAGTAATATTTACCATCAAAACATCTTTATTATTTGGAAAACTTTCCCTGGCAGGTGAGTTACAAACACAGGAAAGACGATTCAGAATAGCTCATATGTTGCTCACATCACTTTGAAAGGAATTTTATCCTGGTGGTTTGTATAACATCACTCATTGTTAGCACTGATCTTAAAACATATTTTCCATATGGGACAATTTTAAAATAAAAACACATTTTTTTCCTATTAACTGTAATAAGATCTCAGTCTGGAGCACAACCATACATGCAAAGAACCTGAAGGAACCAAAACCACAACTACCAGGAAAAAGTACACATTACCTCATCCATGAAGGGTAAAAATCTGATTAAGAATACTTGCTATCTTTATGCTGTAAAACAGTGATTAAACTGTCAGCAAGACTTTTCACATAAATACAAATAGATAACCATCAGCTTTCTTCAGGAAATTGTCTGTCAATTTCATGGGAAAATAGTTTCAGTGCAACAATATTTTGAAGGCTAAACATGGCCATGTTCATCATCTCATTGGGTCAGCTTGTGCCTGGCATCTTTGGGAGGCAATTTACTATCACGATAGCTTCTGGGATCCTCAAGCATTTTATTAACAGCTTCTCAGGAACTGTTTTCCTTGTTCTCCTTCAGTACTTCCTGCGCAATTTAAATCATCAGCAAAACTACAACTCTTCTGATCATCATTGCTATGCTGAACCCCCTTTTTCATTCAGGCCTTCACTCTCATGGAATTAGAGAACAACTCTGAAAACAATGTAAAAGCACAATGTGAAACCTTCTGTTTCCAGGTACACATTTACTGTAAACCCTGCACATCTGTGTAATACCTAGAGCTCAGGCAAACCGGTCTTTATATAAATAGTAATTATTTTTAGGAGGACGGCGCTGCAATCCAGATAACATTGTGATGATGAACTGAGTTTGACGTGGGGAATAAAGCACAGATTTTAAAAGAAATGGAACTGGGTCAGTAGTGGTAAGTCTCTCTGACGTCAAAAAGCAGCCATTAAGGATGAATCAACTGCAGCACTTGTAAGTGGCAGAGGAGATGAGGCTGGAATGGTATTAATCAGCTAGACTTGGTTAACAAGTGGTGCAGGACACACACAGTAGCGCAGCAAGGATTCTGGAAAATGCACACCAAATAAAGGACAGGTGTTAGCAAAAAGAGCTGCACAATAAGATGGACTGCAGAGTGACGGAGGTGCCCGTATTTCAGGGTTTTCATTTCAGAACAGTTTTAGTCCACTGTTATGGAAAATATACCTACTAGCAGTTGGAGAACATTTGGTAAGCACCTCTTGTTTAGTTCTGTCCAAAAGAGATCAATTTTTTGCCCTAAAACAGATGTTAGCAAAAGCAGAGTAAAGGGGACAGCCTCCTTCCATACAACACTCCTGATTTGGATTAAAATGTAATATAGATGTGTCAACAGTTGCCCACATGCAGGGTTTCACTAGCTTTTAGAACCAAGAAATTATTCAGGAAGAAAACAAAATGATTCACAAGGAAGCACCACTGGATCAGTTTCTTTTCTGCTTCATTTTACTTTAGACTGTCACTTAAGACTTAAGATACAGTTGACTAAGATGAGGTAAATAAGTGAGCCACGTTGCTGCTGAGAAAAAAAATAACAATTCAGAGACAAGTGAGATGTTGGAATAAATGCTGATAGTATTTCCAAAATGCTTTACACAGTACTTCTCTCCTTAAGTAGGAAACATTAAACATGACTTCTACCATTTATTCATCTTCAGTGCAGCCTTCTGTGCCCCAGCAGCAGCAGCAACAGTAACTAGATGCAATCAGCTCACTGAGTTACTGCTCCATGTCCCAGCACCCCATTGTTACACTATACAGACTGTCCTCTCTGCTCTGTCAGATCAGGTATTACTACTTTCCAGCTCAAATCTTTCCTAAAATACTCATTTCTTGCATCATGCTCAGTAAATGTACAAACAATATCAAATAGAAATAAAACCACCTAACCATGCTGTTTTCTGGGCTCTCCTAAAGCCTCTGTGTTCCTATCCTTCAGGCTGCAAGATCAGAATTTAACATCTGACAGGGGCATTACATCAAGGACAAACAGGCACGGTTTCTGCTTGCAGCTGATCCAAGCTGTGCTTGCCAACTGAGAGTACTCACTTTTGCTGTCTCCATTTCTGCGTGGTTGCAGCTTCCCTCTCCTTGCCCAGGTGCAAGGCAGCGTCTATCTGCTCTCTCTGTCAGCTTGGAATCAGCTCTGCCTCAACCACCAGCTCAGAGAGGTGTAAACAGCATACCTAAGTGTGGTGCGGGGTTTGGTGGACACCTGCCCTTGAGTAGTGTCTCTGCAGAAGCCAAGAGTCAATGACATGGAAGCCCTCCAAGGACATACAGCAAACTAATGAATAGGGAGAACTGTAGTAATAAATTCTTGGCTTCCAGCTCCCCACCTCATGCAGCTCCACCAGCATTATACTGCTTCCCTAGTAACAACCTCAGCACCACAGAGCGTACACACACCAGGCGTCAGGGTTAGTTAAAGACCCTGATTGTTTTCACAGAAGGTTTAGCTTCTGCTAAATCAAATCACAGTGATTCTTGCTAGGATGTCCATATGCAATATCAAGTTTTGGATTACTCTCAGCTGTTTATGGTCAGAGTTTAAAACAAAAACTTTAAGTGATCATTATTTTGGCTGTATCTTTGCAAATCTGAAATTCACGTAAGAGTCCTCTGCTTTATTTATATCTGTTAAAGGAATATGCCTCCGTTTACTCTAGTCGGCTATAGCAGTGAGGCATGGAATGAGAGCCTGAAGAGTTCCATGCAAACAAAGAGGTTGTGTAAATCTCAGGATTATAATTATTTTAATTTCTCTTGCACATAGGTCAAAGCACCAGCCGTACACTCCCAAGAAATGAAACACTCCAGGAACGCAGCGGCTGCATGAGTGAGGACTGGAATCTGCATAGGCGCTCCGTGCATGGGGCCCATGTGGCTGATTCAGATCTCTATCAGTCTGACCCTACGGCACAGACTTCATAGCTAAGAGGAGGGGAAACAAACCTGATACAGATCTATATATAGCTACATGCATGCATGTGTATATGCAGCCTCTCACACGTATGTGTCCATATATATGCATGTTTGTTTACTGAGCATATACAATAGTTTTCACTTTATCTGATATAACAAATGACTGTACAAAGTGATCAAGCAAAAGCTTATGCATAATTCCTGTATTGGTGTGCCCTGCTTATCCACAAGCACTGTCAACAGTGAGACAGGCTCATTTTTTTTCTTGCAAAATGATCAGACAAGAGTTTCAATGGGTATATATTTACTAAAAATTACCTTTAGAAAGCCCTCACTACCAACACTTAGCACATACATCATGCCTAATCTTCTACTCTGAGCATACCAAAAAATGCTTACATATCATTGACTGATGCTGGAGAACAGATGACCAACACTAACCGCTAACAAACAGCAGCCTAGTTGGATGCATTAGGAACTAAAGAAACTGTGAGAAAGCTTTTCTTATTGCTTATAGGGGGAACAAATGGCTAGGCTGGTAGTAAAGCAAGGGTTTTGTGCACTATCTCACTGTGTTCCAAGTAAATACCAAACTTTTGTCTATTAAAAAGCATGAATTGCGTTGTAGGTGTTTAATAATATGACACTTGACAATAAATAAAGCGATGAACATTTCAATTCTATTCCTAAATTAAATACGGTGGCAGAAGGTACATCTTGCACATGTTTGGTTTAAGCAATAAAAGTTAAATTATTCATTTAGTAAATCTAGTAATCATAAAATTATTCAATAACCTAAATACTAAGGTATCTAAATTTTGAACTAGAGGCAGTATTATTTTCAGTGTGTATTCACTAAAAGAACAAAACTCCAAGTATCACCAAAAGAAACAAAGCACTTGAATAAATGCAGAAAACAAAATCATTTTTAAACTGAGTAACACTGGAAACTGCAGGCTATACTTCTTCCCTTAAATGAATTCATATTTCTAGAGAAATCTCACTCCTGAGATTTGCGACATATTTGAATTGAAAACTCATAAGTTTCTGTCATCTTTCACAGTATTTTTGTTGTGTTTCTGCCAAATTTTGCTAAGTGGTCGCCTTTACTTCCTACCCAAACCTAAGCAGCACAGTGTGACTGCAAGCTTTAAAGCAGTTGCAGACTGGATAGCCATTTATATTCTATTTATTGCTCTGTGAAGATTTATGATTTTTCCTCACAATTTCCCTCCAAAGCTGAACGACCCTTTCTCCCGACAAAGGGAGAAACTGATTTGCCCAGGCTCTCCTGAATCACCTGATGTAAAATCCAGCTCCTCCACGAAGAGACACTCCTCCTTTTGTCTCATCTTGCAAATCAGAAATGCTTTGCAAGATTCTCCCAAGTAGAAACCTCACGAGGTTGGTTTTTTTTTTCTCCTTTTTCTTTTTTTTTTTCCTGCCTTATGAATATTTCCCCACAAAAAAACTCAAGACAATGGAGCTTCTGGCAAAGAAACCTCAGAACTGATTCTGCATATGTCACCACAGAGGCATGCAGACGCACAGGGAAGGAGGCAGCCCCATGCCCGGGCTTGCTGCAGGCACGTGCCCCCACAGCACAGAGCCCTGAACACTCCTCGCCTCTCCCCTCTTTTCCCTCTCCCCTCCTCTCCCTCTTCTCCAAAGGTAGCAACCTCCACGTGAACTCTGCTGCTGTGGCTGTCCTGCCTCCTGAAACCATCCAGAAGGGTACGATTTCTCCTCAGCCTGTAATGCAAACGGCCTAAGGATTTTAATTGTCTTATATTCTGCAGGAAGTGACAGCTAAGGCAAGGTGTTGATACCATGGCTTGTCCCGTGTTACATGAAACATAAGAGTGTGCCGTTTCCTCAGTGTGCTGTATTTATTTCCATTGATCAGGAGAGGCATTTTACAAAATACCAATCTCTCCTCAACACATTACTGAAAAGAGCAGTGACCTTTTAACCTGTATGGAAAAGAATGTATCATCAAATTTTTACTATAATGGTAACAAAAAAAGACTGAAAATTGCGTCTTTTTTCTTCTGCTGTATTGACTCAGGCTTTTCAACAGATAAAGCACAACAGTAAAAAACCTTGTCTTGTGATGAAGCAACTGGGTAAATTATTAGTAAGTTATTTTAATAACAAATCTTAACTTTACAATCTCTTAGGCTTGAAGTTCAGCTCTTTTCACTAAAGGAGGAGAGAAAAACAAAATAGATTTAAATTTATACAGTCATTTAAATATACTCTTTATGAACTATACATAAGGCAGTGAAGAGCTATTTAAATTTTAAAGAAAGGTGTACTGTTTGTACTCTATGTAAAAAAAAGTATATACACTAAGGGCTTCTCTACAGGTCAACCTCCTTCAGCAAAGTGCAGTACAAAGACATGACATAAACACTGTCCCTGCCTTGACAATATCACAGAATCACAGAACTGCAAAGGTTGGAAAAATCACTAAGATCACCTAGTCCAACCATTAGCCTATCACCACCATACCAGTAAACCATGCGCCTCAGTGCCGCATCTACACTCTTCTCGAACACCTTCAGAGGTGATGGCTCCATCACTTCCCTGGGCAGCCTGTTCCAATGCCTCATCACTCTGTCTGAGATGAAATTTTTGCTAATATCCAACCTGAACCTCCCCTGGTGCAACCTGAGGGCATTACCTCACTAGGTATCTGGAAGAAGAGTCCAACCCCCATCACACTGCAGCCTTCTTTCAGGCAGTTGTAGAGAGTGATAAAGGTCTCCCTGAGCCTCTTCTCCACACCTAAGCTGCTCCCCTTAAGACTAGGGTCGCAGACCCTTCACCAACTTTGTTGCCCTTCCTTGGGCACACTCCAGGGCTACCATGTCTTTCCTGTAATGAGAGGCCCAAAACTGAATATGCTGATAGGAAAGAAGCTAATATGTGAGAGGATAAGCAAGGCAATGAGACACTTTAGTCAGTTTTGGAGTTTTGGCTGATGGGCTTCACATTTTCTGTGGGAGTAGTCTCAGTTTTGCTTGCAAACACTCTACAGAAAGTATATGCTTTTACAGTTTTCTAATACAGCAGTACTATTCACTCGTTATACAGGGCATATGTCTGTGAAGTGAAGCACAATATACTCTATGGCACACTCCTGTGCCTATTCCTCTCCATAATGCTAAAAAAAAACAGTCAAAAAACAATGCACCATCTGAACAGAGATTGCTCCAAGTACTCTGCGATTCTCGCTCTGGCACTATCCAAGGACCAAAATCAAGGACCAAGTCCTGCTTTCACAGCTTGCAAGGGGGAGTTCTTTTTAGGGGGAGCAAGGAGCACGACAAGAATCACAGAGACATTTCCTTTAATCAAATTAATAGTTTCTGCAGAAAGGTGAGGTTGCTGGTGTACTTAACTGACTTCTCTGGAATTGTTTTAAAAAACAGTTTAATCCAGAGCCTAATCTAGCATGCTTTTAATCTACATTTCTTCAAATAAGAAAGAATATACAGAAGCAGTGGCACAAAGGAACTTTCTGTGCTGCTACACCTCTTAGCAACCAGAAGGGCTTTCTCCTATGCTTTTCTGAATCGTGTTTCCTGTTGAAAAAATGCAGGGAATTAGATAATGTTACCAAAAGGACTACTCCTGCCATTATCACATATGACACTATTTCACCAAGCAACAGAAAAAGAACAAAGATTCCCCCCCCCAGTCTTAAATGCAGCTTTTAAAATGTAATCATTTACAGTGGGAAAACATTTCTTTGCAAAGATGAAAGGCATTTCTGAAGGAAAAAGAAGCAAACTGTTCCCTTCCACCCGCCAAAGAGATATATGAAACTGATGCTCTGCAAAGTGCCGGGATGAGCTGGGAACCTGCCTGAAGTGCTCCAGGGGCACAAACCCCTGATTTCAGAAGCAAAACCAGTTGGCAGTGCATCTGGTAAAATGTCATCTGAACTAATTAGTTTTACTCTGCCAATCTAGTAACAGTGGAAACAGATATAGAAGCACCACGGAGATATTTCTGTGCTAAAAGTGAACTTGTGTCAAAGCAATTTACCTTTAAAGGAAGGAGTAATTGAAATCCTCATTTTCCTACTCTTTCTCTCACTGCTCAAATAGCCAAAATTATGCCTTTTTCCTTCAAGTAAAGACTCTGTATCTACCTCTCTTTTGGTAGATGAGCAAGGCTATTATTTGCCAGAAGTTTTGCTTTCTATGGATCTTACTCCACACTGGGAAAAAAAATGTATTTTTCCTCCTCTCTCCAGAGGCAGGGAAAAAAATAATAAATAGACATGCAAATTGCATCCTCTGCTCATTTTACTGAGGTTATGAATGCAGGATAAGACATGAGTATTTACCTGAATACAGAATCCAAGTTATGGTCCCACAAGAAAACTGTTAAACTACTCCAAACCTACATGCATATTCAAGGTGTGACATATATGTATTTCATCCGGTCAAATTTCACACTGCCTTTGATCAGTAAGAATCACCATTTTTTGCTTATATTCATAACATCCGATGTGGTATTTTGGGATGCCAATGAAAACAGAACTATTAGTTCTTGGCACAAAAACCAGGACCCATTTTCTGGCTCCTTTCTGAAATAAGCCAAATATACATAGCTAGCATAATGTGTCTTTTGGAGAACAGCGGGGCACATCATTATCTAGTTTTATGCAGCTTTCTACCAGATGTGATCAAAACATTATATTTCATAAAGCAAAGATACTAAAATCAAATGCCAGTACACACTGTTGCATATGTAAGAAAGGACAATTTTGCTTTCAGAGTCTTGAAATCCTGAAAAAGTGCCATTACCTTTTTAGCGCCTTGCTCTTCTTCGACACCATCTCCTATAACCACATACACTACTTTTCTTCCAAATCTTTGAATTATTCGCTCAAAACAACTTTCCTTTCCTGAAAAAAAAGCAAAACAAAAAACAACCAACTAAAAAGGGTAAGTGGTGAGGAGATATCACCAAATCACTTGTTATTATATTAGCCTGGACCTCCCCAACACTTTAATACATAATTATTGTGAGAGAACAGAGAAGAGCCTCTCCTGTAGGATGGCGCACCCAGGCTTATTGCAGCTTTGTTCCTGCCAGAACAGCTGACAGGCAGCCTTCAAATCTGCTCTGAAAGGTCATTTAATGCACATGACATGGTAGATGCAGTGTACCACAGGTCTGCAGTATCGCCTTTCTCGTCTCCTGCACTAATCTGAGACATGTTTTGGAGGGGATTCCCCCACCAGGAGAACTCTGAGTAGAAATTCTAGCTTTTTCTCTGCAACCTGTGACAAGATTAATCACAGCTCCTGAAACAGTAGTATCCTGACTTAGGAGGTCACAAAAAAGATTTAGGTTTAAATGCCTGTAATCCAATACATGGTCAAGGTCCTTGATCCTGCACTGGGATCCATTAACGTAGCTCATTACTTCAGTGCATAGACCTATGGAAATGATCCCAGTTCTGTACAGTCTTTCAGGCATCGAAACTGGGAAGCCAGAATGTAAGTAAATGCCTACAGTTGAGTTTCCTTAAATGCTATCAATTTGAAAGATCAGATCAGCCCAGTCAAAATGCACGCTTACCTGTGTACCTACTGCATATCTAGACCAAAAACAGGAAAAGTTGTGCTTTTCAAAATAATTATTTCAGCTACAGGACAATACCAGCATAAGAGCAAATAGATTGGAAATATAAAAACGATTTTTTGTCATTAGAGAAACCACACTACTCAATGACACCCTTTAACATTAGCACCAGGCATAAGGAACCTGCAACACTAACTAGGTTAAAATGGTGCTGGAAAATCATGTATCGTGCCACATTACAAAAATCTCCTGATTTCCAGTGACTGAAGACAGTATTCCAAAAGTACTCATTGCTCTGTGTACTTAAAGTCATAAGTGAATATTTATTACAATGCTTCAGTTAAAATGTGTATTTGACGTATTAAAATTGAAAGCTCTAGCTCACAAAGCTTCTACAGTCAGGTAGAGCGACATTTCCATTCCAGAAATGGTTTTAAGTCTTTTACAGTAATGCATTCAAATTTCTACATAAAATGCTCAACCAAGGTATTTAAAAAAAACAAAAAACAAAAAAACAAAAAACAACAAAACCGAACAAAAATAACCCACCATTTTTTCTTGGCCATTTGAGCTTCCTGTATTACAGATACTTAAGAACACATGAAAAATGTTTTCATGTTGCCAACAATTTTGAGGGAATCTGAGACAGAACAGATACGTCATAATCATGTTAAAAATTACGAGCACCATTGCCATCTGGTACCATGTATTTCTACATACTCAGAACAACATCTTTTATATTGAACCAGAAAACAGAAATAAACATTTGCCTGGCTGAAGCTTATTACAGTCAGTATGAATAAACTTAAATAACTACATTCTGCAGCAAAACATTCTTGCTTCTGGTAAGCTGTTTACCAAAATTTGCTCCAGAACACATGAAAATGAATGCAGCCAGGTCTACCTTTACAGAATTACTTGTGTTAACCTGAGATGACTGCATGGGTCTCTACTGACAGCCTACCACAAAAACACCTACATTGCTACATACGCTCACAGTTTCGAGAAGATGTGTCAAAAAATGATTATATTTCCTCCTAGCAGAGGCTGCATCTGTGTTTATAGAGCTATATGAGGTTCTCTGCAAAGCGCTTTTATGATGCCTTAGCATGAAATGTCTTTTCTGAGATAAAGCATTTACCTGTATGCTTCTAAATATATATTCAAGGATGTGGACTACAATTGCTTTTTATTTAGACTTACTTTTATTGTTTCAAATATAGCACAACATTATAAAAATAGCTCACCTATTTTAGTTGCACTGTAAATATTCTCTATGGGAAATACAACCCCTAATCCATACAACAAGACTTTTGCCAGAGCTGGAATTAGTTGTGTAGTTGTTACAAGGATATTCACACAATTTGTCCTGTGGAACAGAAAACACAAATATCCTTTTTAACAAAGCAAAGCAAAACAAAACAAAGCAAGGAAAATCTTATCCCTCCCATCAGAACCCGTCACTATTATTATTGAGACTTCTCAAAGAAAGTTACTATTCATTACAGGAGAGCAAGGTACAGAACATCATGGTCAGACGAGAACAGGGAATGAAAAGGTCCCCCATAGCAGCATTGTGTCCACAAGACCAGGCAGCCTCTTCTAAATCAACAGCAGACATCCTTACGTTCTGTAACTACCCTGTCCATACTCACCTTGAATGAATAAGGGTGAGTGCTTTCAGTGCAAGTGTTAACCAAGAATCCGTCAAAGCTTCAATTTCCGCTCTTAGTTGTAGCCAAGCCTCTCTTTTTGCTGGACCAAGAAGACCTGTGGAGTAAATAAGGGCTTGTCTGCACTGAAATTGAGTGACATTCTGTCATTTTCCTTTGCTTTCATTAGTTCAGATACAACTTCCCATACAGTGCAAAAAACAACAACATAAAAATCCTCCCTTTTTACTGGTTCTCATTTATATCTGTTATATAGTCACTTGCCTCCAACATTATTTTTGTAGGTATTATATATTTCTTTTACTCTTCTGTAGCGGAATGCCAATTTTCTCATCCAATCCACTCCTCCACGCACCCCTGTCGCGAGGCACAAATTAGCGCTGGTGGCAGCTGCGGGAAAGCCATCCGTTCCAAAGTTATAGGTGCTATTTGGAGATAAGAAAACCCCCAAATTAACAAAAAAACAACAGGCTACATTCAGCCACCAGCTACTCGCTGCTAGGTTGGAAAGGCTAAAATAGCTAAGACAATGTGCTACTGTAAGCATTACAGCAGCGATCGCTTTCCCAGGGAGAAGCATGCAAAGCAACACTGTCTTTTTCAGTTCTCTCGTACCTTAAGTCTTGACCATTGTCATCCGAAGACACGTCATCAATGTGAACCTGGTCGCATTCCTAAGGTGACAGAAAGACTTTAGGATTTTCTTGATCTTGCAAATCTTAGAAAATAAAGCTATTAAAAAAAATGGGAACAATCTATTCATCAGGGATATTTTTAATTGTGGAAATCAGTAGATGGCAGTCTTGTTAAAACAACTATTTTACCTTGCACTCATTTCTTAGTATGAACGCACACCATCATTAGGTACTACTGTTAAATGGCTTTCCAAAAACACGTTTTTGTGTTTAGAAAGGAAAGTGGTTAAAAACAATTAGCATATGTGTTCCATAAATGTTCTTGTAGCCTTTCAGGTACCTTAAAACATCATGCTGCTCAAAGCTGATTCAGTCAGTGCATAAGTGTAACTGAAACCAGACATTTTGGTAAATGTAACATATTAGAAAAATTAAACCTGATGCTAACCGCCAATGAAATTATGACCTCTGATTGCTGTTGAGCCACACACCAACACAGCCTGAGGCCAGTGTTTCAGAGGAGCGCAGACAAAAAATCTGTTCCTAGTTTGCCATTCATTTGAGAGTTGTGAGTTTCCTTCTCTCTCTTTGGTCTTAGTGCATGAAAGCAGCATGCAAAGATGAAGAAAATCCAAACAGAAATAGCCAGATCAAACCATCTTTCTTCAGTGACTTGTATGCAAACTAACACGGCACATTTATAATTAGCTTTGTCCATCACTAAATTAAAAATCATAATGCATATTGTTTATCCAATAAAAACATCGCTATTAACGATTTCAACATTTGGCAGGAAAACAAACAGACCTCTGGCACTGTAGATCAATCTCAATTCAATGCTTGAAACAATAATGGATTTGAGTTACTTTAATAATTTCCTCTTCTCTCATTTAATGTGAAATCCTATAACAAACATAATCTATTTTAAATATGAAAATATTGCAATCCTTTATTTTTGTGTTACTGCTTTCCTCTGAACAAATTTTTCTCTCTCAATGGATTTGTGAGGAAGGGAGGGAAGACAGAAGTGAAAAGAAACTCAAACCAGCTGTTCCCTAACAGAATTAAAATCATGACCCTCAACCCTTTTTCTAAAACATCTATTTTCCAGCCAACCCTCTCCCAGCAAGCAGCAAGCTCCAAGGAGGAAAAGACTTTGACCCTGTAACCTTCTCCTCCTCTCCTGAGGTCAACAACCTCAGATAAGAAAAAAGCTGAAGAAATCTATTTAGCCTCACATGATGGCTGTGATTTCTACATTTTTAAAAACATGGGTTTAGTAACAATGCACCAGAAACTTTTCAAATGATTTAGAAGAGCCATGTGTGGTCTTTTGCACATCCACAACTTATTCTAATGCACTCTCTTGGGTACTTTATGCATAAATCGCTCATGCCAGATAAAGAGGTAAAAGCAACCATCACAGGAAAGACAACAGCACATTTGGTCATATTTAACCACCATACCATGAATTTCCTTCAAAGGCAGACCAAATGCACTAGCTGCACAGATACAGCTGAAATTACAAGTGTGAACATGTATGGCAAGGCTTTGAAAAGCAACTTGGCTACAGAAATTCAGAAGCTTCTTCAGCAAGCTCTCAAAGTCACAGAAATTACTTTTTTACAATTTAAAACTGAAAGGAGTTTCCCATTCAAATGCCTGTGAAGAATTCAAGTGTGAAATGAGAAAAAGCAAATGAAGGTACACCTTCCTGAGTCTGTGAGTTTCCCGTTTTAGTTTCTTTTCCACTGCTCACTGACTAACCTATGGCTCCATGCATAGAAAATTTTAGCTTGAGTTGTCAATGTAGCAGTGAAAATTATCAAGTCAATAGCCTCCTCTCTCAGTATAGAAATGATGAATGACAACTGGAAAAAGTTGCTGGGAGATTCAAAATAGAAATTTTGGAAAAAGAGACAATTTCTTTTTTTAGCGACCACAAAACTAAAGGAAGGAGTAGAAGATCATCTTAAAAGCAAGTCTGAAAGAAGGAATCATTCTACAAACTTCTGAACTCAACTATCTAAGGTAAAAGACAGGAACAGAAAGGATGAAACCATTATATCTTAGATCCCACAGTCAGAGGTGGCCTGAGGACCTGTATGCAAGGTCATGGGACCATCACAAACTCTTGGACACCTTTCCCCTTTCATCTAACCATCTACTCAGCAGGTAGAAAGGGAGAACTAAAATGATCCATTAAAAACAGAAATCGTCATACTGAAAGAAAGAGGAATTTTGGAGAGACAATACTGGGAATCAAAACCAAAAAAATGGTGGTGTAAAAGCAAATAAACTATCAAGAAAGCAAGCAAAGTGAAGAAAAGGTCATAAACGTCACAAATTTCAGGTGAAAGATTGCATATAATGGAAAGGAATAGTGTCCTCTTATCAGTAGTCAAAGAAGAAAAAAAGTCAAGTCACACAGAGAAAGAAGAAAATTCAAAGCACAAGAAATACGCATAAATTGGAAAGGACGGAAGTCAAATCTGACTGACACTATGTTACAACTAAAGGATGGTCACAAACAGTGCACAACTGGTTTTGCTCCTCTTGAGTGGCAGGACACAGCTTTCTGTGAGATCTGAGTGCCAGGTATTTTTTTCCACTCTGTCTAGCTGAACTGGACTTTGGGTTAGTGAATGACAGATGCATTTCTAAGCCCCCAGAGCACAGGAAGGAAAAAAATATCATTTAATAACTTTTCTTTTAGCAGGGAAGTTATTTAGCAATAACTCTTCAAATTTGCCAATTACTTGTCCGTTGTTAATTGATCTGTCCCATCTTTCCTTTTCAGCACCTCGCATTTGCTTTCATCTGCTTTCCTTGTGCAAAGCACTTTGTTCTTGAGCAAAAACAATTACCTGAAACACTGTCGAATTCTCTGCCAAGGTGCAAATGTTACTCCTGTATCCAACATTTTAAAACAGTAGTTCACTCAATATGCATCATAATCAGGGGCATGCTAAAATGAAGTTTTACACTGGACAACAGATAAAAAAAATTTCCAGAAGGTACATTTTTGCAAAAATCTATCATTCTACATATGAGATAATAAAAAGACTCACAAAATCCTTCTTTACTACCTCCAAAACCTTTTGTGAGGGTAACCAGTTTAGGACTAAACTAGGTCTACCATTTTAAACTTTTACAGATATATTTAATACTTTTGTAAGATTTTCTTAGGAGATCTAGTACTAGTATTCACCCTTCAATTTCTCTGGCAAAGTTATTTCTGAAATTAATATTGAATGCCCCTGTAGAAACACCATAAATTCATATTATTCATGCAGATGTATTTTATTATGATATAATCAGTTTAGCAGTCAGATCTAAAGTAGAACATTACAATTGCTGCAACCACTTTTAAAAAATAGGCTGAATTGGCACATGAGGAGCAAAGTATCCTGTGTCTTATGTATAATGATTATGCAGCAAGCTGTTTTGCTTCTAAAGGTGTTGACTTTGCAACTTCAGTGCATCCAATCTGAAATCTTCATGAGGGACTACAAACGATGGCATTTTTACACTGAAATTTGCCCTTCTAGCCACTGGAGACAGATCTGCCTACGGAGTGACTCTGACAGCTCAATTGGGACCCCTGTGCTTTCATGACTCCCACTGAAAGGAGGTTATTCCCTTTCTATTACAATGGTAATAGAAGACGGGAAAGTTGCATTACAGAACACCATCATAGAAAGCCAAGAAGGCTGATGCTATAATGCTTGCACAGTGTTGAAAACATGCTCTGTGAAGGAGCGGTGTTGTCCCTTATAGAGATACATGTGAGACAGCGTGCAGGGCCAAGCTGCACAGGCTAGGAACATCAAGCTACGAACAGCAAATTGCTGCCCCACGGATAATCTTCCCCCTCTCTTGCAGCCAAGACCAGAAATCACAGAGCACACACCTGGACCAGTTCTTCATCAGTTTTCTGAGGGACAGGAACACTGACTTGCTGGCTCTGCAGGGATGGGCTGGAACTGATGCTTGGGACAGCAGCCAGACTGCACGACAGCCCAGGGCTGCCTCAAGTAAGCACTCCCTGGAAACTGGGACACCTTGATCAAAAGGCTTCATGGAAGAACTGCGCTTTATTACATTTGCATTTAATTGTATGGAGAGACAACAGAGCATTTCAGTACAGGAATGGCAGCACGAAAGAGAATAAGCTGTGAAATACAGGTGGATTTAAAAGCCTTGAGGGAGACCCCCCAAAAATTAATTGTCATGGAACAGAAAGGAAATATTTCATACACATATTTAAAGTATGGATGAGGGAGAACACAAAGTGACACAGAAACGTTAGATACTTGCTTACAGCATGTTCAAAGCATGCATGCAGATTAGCCTAGGGGAAAATGAGAGTGTCAGCACATACAACTTCACAATATACCCACAGTAGTTAAGGAAGTTACTTTCTATGTTTCCCTTCTCTCACACAGCTTCTTGTCCTCCTCAGAACTTCCAATGCCATAATGGGTAGCTTAGCTTGAAACACATCTCCTGCAGCAGCTAAGTTAAACCAGAAGTTGCATAGAATAACCAAGACTTGTTTCTATGTTCCCTTTCATCAGCTCTGCTCTGATGCTTGAACCAACAGCAGATGTGCTTGCAGGAACGGCAGCAGTTGTTTGGTAAGTTAAAATACATCTCCAGTGAAATGCACTAAGCCAAAGAAAAACAACAGTTGAAAATTAACAACCAGATGCATCTAGCCTAAATCCTGTATATGGAAGCTTTTATCTTCTCCCTCCTCCCTTCCCAAGGCATTTGCTAACTCCTTCCTGCTCACTTTCTTCTCTTTTTTGTTTTTATATGATGAGCCAAAGACTTCCAGAGATGCTCCAGTCATCATTTACAGCTCTCAAAATGTCTGAACCTACACAGCCTGCTGTAACTGTTACTTTAAACTAACAAGATCTTTATAAAGATTCATATGCAAAGCATTAAGTTATGGCAGAAATGTTCTGCAAATATTTATATTACTTTGCTCCTTCTCTACCACCCATCAAGTTGTGCACTTCTGTCATAACTGCGTAAAATATACCTTACTACTCAATTTACTGTAGGAAAAGTAATAATAATAATAAAAAAAGAGATTAAGGCTGTTACAGGAGTTCCTCTTATCTCTGCCAATACCTCATGCCAAGTGCAGTGATGCAATGGCTAGAATGCTGAGCCTTTACATTTTCATGTTACAAAACTAATAAAATAAATCTAGTAATTTTGCTGCATTTGAATAAACACTAGGTAGGATAACCCTGGACAAGTTTGCACATTATGAAAAGGAATAATGTGAATAATATTATGAACACAACCTCAAAGGATGCCAAATTATTGCCATTCCTAATCTGCTGACTATAGCTGAAACATATTTCCATATTTCTTAATACTCCCAATTTACCGTGAGAAAACCAACACCGTACCATCAAATAATTGTTTCAATACTTCAGTGTGCAAAGTAAAATGACAAAGGAAAAAAAAACAACAAAAAAACCCACCAAAAAAGTCCCAAAACAACAACAACAACAACAAAAAACCAAACATTCAGAACAAGCTATTTTCAATTTGCCTTTACATCAGCATGTCCATTGAGACGACCTGGAAGCTGGCCAACTCACAGGAAATGACTGCTGGATCCTCTGTTCCTCTCATATCTGTCATTATGCAATTATATACACTGCTTCATTTTCCCTACTGAACGGTAGAGAAATTTGGTCATGTACATGTGAGAACAGATCTGGCATAACAAGTTAAAGCTGCAATTCTTTATAAACGTGGAGCATCTGAAAAACCCTCAATTAAAAGAAAAAAAATCCTCAAGTGTATGTTGTGGTGTGTAATGCAGCTTTTTATGACATCTCTGTGTATGTCTCTTCCTGCGATCAAAAATACGCCTTTCAGGTTAGTATCGGCCCTACAAATAGTCCACACCTCTACAAACCATCACAATGTGCTTCTCTGAGAAGTGGGCTTACAGATCATCAGGGAATATTTTTCCAAGCAACAACTGCTTATTCCAAAGCTATGCAGTGAATGACATTTTTAATCACAAATTAATTTCTACACCTTGTAACTTCTGATTACTCCAACTAATCTCCATTCTACTTTCAGCACTAAAGATCACAACATAATTTAACTGCAGCCATTAAACTCAACAGGTAAATCGCAATTTTTTGCTTGGCTAGAAGGACAGCAATGTCTCTAATACATATGCAAGTTAGAAAATCAAAGTAATGCATAATACCTGTATACCTACATATGCCCAGCCAGTGCCAAATGCACTGTATTTGCTAAACATAAAAAGAACACTACACTTCCTTTCAAGCTGAGGTAATAAAGGCTTAAGTGCTGAACTTCCTAACCCATCATCCTGGAATGCTTGCTAATGTACAACATAAATCCATGTGAAAAAGCAGAGACTACGGTTCGCAGGTTCTCAATGCTGGCACTCAATTGGCAGGACCTGTCATCTCTGTCTAGCCTGCACTTTGTGACCCTAACATTTTCTCTTCTTTCCCACCACAATTATTCTGCACTGAAGAAAAAAGGTGCAGATTACCTGTGGGCCGGGCACAGGATATGAAGAACAAAGAGTTCTTGAAATACACTTCATTCTGTCCAACAGTTTGTGGATGAACAGTCAAGGAATTAAATCGGGCTGTGAAGAATTTCAAAACACTCCCATTTTAAACTTAGGACTATAAAGAGAAAAAACACAACAACCAAAATCCCCCCAAATCACAAACCGCCTTTCATAGTTACAATACCACATCAAAATAAAAAAAATAAAGCTATTAGCTATAAACAAATGTAAAATTAATATTATAAACATGAAAGACTGAGAACTGAACAAACTTGTTCTAGGAGATGACTCAGAAGTTCTCTAGTGCACTGGACACACCATTGTAGAACACAACAGAGCCCATTCTTTTCTAATAAAAATTGATTAAAATCCAATTTTGCTTGGTCACATGAACAACTGCATTGGGATTAAATATGATACTCCCAAAGTAAACAGTATTTGTTCCAAAATAAATACAGATTTTATTATGCAACTTTATTGCAGTAGCTACACTGAAATCAAGGTTTACATTTTCGTTTCAACTGCACCTTGTAACTGGGAGAATCCAATTTAAAATAAAACATGATCTAAAGAAATACTTTTACAGCAACCACGATGTGCCAGTTACATTCCCACAGCTAAAGAAAACTGTGTTTTGCTAGTTTTCTTTTGCTCACATATGTAAAGAAGTACTTCAAGAACTGACATCACTTTGTATAGACTTAGACTACTTCTCAGTACACCCAACATTAAGATCTTAGCATTTCCTGTTGAAGACATATATCAAACTGCAAAACCATACCTCAGGACAATCACAGTAAGTGTTGTCCTCTAAACCCCTGTGACTTCTTACTTGCTCTATGATGCAGTGTCAGTCCAACAATAAATTCTTGCACAAACTCTGACAGAAAAATCTGTTATTCTATTTCCATATATTTTGTAGAGTAAGACAAGGCAAGAGGAGCGTGTTAGAGAAAAAAATTACCAGACTGAAAAGGCTAAATACAACTCAAGTTTATCTGTTTAAAGAGCCTGAGTCACTCCCGGAAAGGACAGCATTAAGTTCAAAATGTCAAATTTACTTTATTCTCAAAGTTCAACACTTCACATTGTAAATACCTTCTTTATGACATGATTCATGTTATCTACATATATGTATATATATATTAAGAAAAAAAAAAAAGACCAACTTCCTATGACTAATGAAAGCCACTGAAAATAAAATATGAACGTATTTAAAGAAATAACAACAGTCATGAACCTGGTCAGCATGTCATAAATTATTTCCAAATGTACCAACTTGAAAGTACACTTTCAGGAGCACATACCTTTTTTTTTTTTTTTTTTAAAGTATGTGCTGAAGTTTTTTCAAATATATTTAAATTTCAAACAATTACAAAACTGTAATATTTAGGGCTCCTGTACAGCATTTACACTTACACAGACTGGGAAGAAACAAGGAGGTAAATTAGCTGGTAACTAATGCTATGAACTTGGTAGGCTATCATGCATTTCAGCTGAGCTACATGTAAGTGAAGATCACTCCATCTGATTCTCTTCAGAAAGGAAATCATACAGGGCTAATTTTCACTAGCACTTAGTGTGAAGGTGCTCATCTCTGATCCCACGAAAGGAAAGAACGTATGTGGTTAATAACTGCATAAGCCTGTAGGAATGATTTTCTCACAAAACCTATGGAGAGGTTATTTTTCCTAATGCTCATACTCACAAACCACAGCAGCGCGTTCTGCAAGAGCCAGGCATCATGCATTTCAGATGGGCTTTTTGCTCATCAGCAAAGCCACAGTCCTGCCTACAAATACTTTGTTTCCCTTTTCTGTTAATTTACCTACATCTACAGGAACAGTCTAATTTAGCTCAACATTCATGAAGCAGAATTTCATGAGCTTTCTGCAAGTCACCCATGGCTGCAGTATCATGTACTTGAGAAAATGTTTTCAGTCATTCCCTCACTTACATATCAGGGAAAATTCCTTACCTTTCTTTGTATTTCCTTTCTTTTCTTTACTTCCTTCCTGCAGTGAAACTGAGCTTTTCTTGGATTGCTACTGTGGAAAACCAAATGCAAATAGGCCTTGTGTCTCAGCTAAAATAACTTTACTGCTGTGCCTGCTAGAAGGGAGTTCACAGTCATTGGTTCATTAGAAAATGAAAATTCTGACCCTTCGAAGGACTTCAAGAACATTTTGTATCTAAACAGAAATACAGTGCTGTAAAACAAACAAACAAACAAAAAACCTCTTTACTAAAGTTCTTGAAATTATCATGTTGTGTTTTCCTAGAAATCTCTATTGCTGAAGGCAACCTGTTGAAAGTTAAATCATGGGATCCTCATGAAGCACATCTAGCCACAGTCTGGTCAGGAAGTTCCTGTTACAGACACTGCAAACATCAGGATGCGTTCTTTATTTCAGTCAAAATGAGACAAGGCATTTTTGAACAGATATTCCCCTGTAGGCTCCTGAGTGACTCAGGCTCTATTCTGGATGACCAGGAATTAGGTCAGCTGCCATCCTTAAAGTATTTGGGAGTGAGAGGGAGATAATTCAGCTAGTTCTATTTGAAGTGTTCTCTGCAACCATCCATTATATCTCATCAGCAATAAACTGTTTTCATCAGCCTGTCCTGTAATCCAACTATTTTTTCAGTCTGACTGCCCAGAAATCTATTTTCAGCATGCTCTACATTTCTTCCTACCTATTTTTGTAATAGCTGGCTACAGTTGTTTCTTATTCAACATCCAGGTAACCACTTGGGAAGTAAAGTGTTCACCAAGACTTGCTAGGATCCATCTTCCAAGCCAGACTAACTTTGCCAAAATCAGACAGATGCAAATCAAGGAAACTTTGTTGTTGAACAAGACCTAGCAATCCAAATATGAACTTCTGTCCTAGTCTTCATTACTAAATGAAGACCATACTGCAAAACCTATCACTTTATGACAAGCTGGACTGTTATATTCCCAACACCGGTATTATTAGCAATAAATATTCACATGACCAACATGAATGATTACATTCAACAGTCATCAAGAGCTGATTCTGTTCTCAGCTGCATCGCTATCGTGTTCTCTTGAAATTTACTTTCATGCAAAAATATTCCTTTCACAGACTGGCTTCTAAACATTTCTGAGGAAGACATTTCCATTATGAAGAAATGAACCTGACATGTTTCCAGCTTGAGAGAAAATTTAATGTAATGTTCTTAAGAAATATATTTTCTTTTGGCATCCTCTGAATCAATATTTACTTCTTAGTCAGTCAATCCACCTGTTTAATTCAAGAGGTGTTAATCTCCACCCATCAACAGCACTGTTTTCTGTGCTAGATAAATACTTTTTTTTATCTGACTTTGACACAGCCTGGTTGATTTTCTTTGCTGGTGCATCTCTTGTGAACTCAGCACAACAAAGCAAATTCATCTCATAATGTTACACTGAGGTCTTGTATTGTTCTGAGTCTAGTTTGCAAAAAAATGTTTCAAATAGAACAGGGGTGATTGTACTGGAGAGAAACAAAAGGGCAGGAAGCATTCCAAGATGCCATGTTTACATCTTAAACAGCTCCAAATAAAAAACATCCGAACCCAAACAGTAACATTCCCTTCCATCTTTCAACAAGTTTCTTTATGAATGACTGAACAATTTAAACCCATGAAGTTACTGCATGGCTTTTGCATTAATTTCTATACAGCTTCACTACTCATCTCAAAGGGGTGGCAATACCTGTGAGGTGCTGCAAATGGAACCAATGATTTTATCATTGAAGCATTCTGAAAGACTGTTTCAAACAGAATCTAAGTGCAGTAACTGTTGATGTTCATTAACATGTTAACTCATCCTCCATCACGTTTTCCTTCTAATAATATTATTTCAAAAATCAAAGACGTTAATAAAAAGGGATACTGGGAAATTATAATTTTAAACATTATGAATATGATTAACTAAGAATTATAATATTAAACACCCAATCAAAGGAAAAATTTCTTTTTTCTCTTGAATTATTCTAATTCGTACATACAAATATTTTATGTTATCACAAGGACAACGCTATAAATCTGCAATAAATTTACTGATCTCAGAAGAATTATTTTACACCCTTGCAACTGAAAACCAAGAAGTCTCACTTGCTTTATGAGCAAGAGAAATGGGAGCTATTAAACAATACACGCACACTATCAAAAGTAGTTTGCTTTGGAACAGCAGCGCTTAAAGGAGCAAGGCTCTGATTTACTGTTGTTCTGATTTTTTCTTTTATAATGGGTTATCCCATTTTGTAAACACAATTTGTCACCAACACCAGCCAGAGTTCTCTGTAACTACTTTTTGCCTTTCTTTCAGATCTGTTATCCCTGCTGAGAGAATCTACTAAAGAAGAATTTTTCATACTGACACCAACTGTAGTCTTGCTGTGAATAACCACATTCCCATAAAAATCATTCCATTTATTGCAAAGTTGTTGGCAGACCATAGGAATAATAGTCAACTCAGGAAACCTTTTATCCTGAAATCACATAGCTTAACCCCTTACGTGATCATATGAAGTTTATATATAAAAGCTATATTACCAAAGTGCTTGTTTAATGCTCTAGTCAAAGCATTTTTGTTGCTGGCAAGCTTTTAAAATAATGTTTTCACAGTATTTTTTAATTAAAAAAAAAAAAAAAAAAGACTGATGCAGAATAAACCAAGCAGTATTCTTTTTTTTTTTTCTTAATATACAAGGTTATATTTAAAATTATAGAGCCTTTCCACCCTTTTCCAACCCTTACTTGTAGATAATTAGGGCTGCATTTCTAGGGCTGCATTTTTACGTTATTCATTTGGACAAGTCCAATGGGAGAAGTCCATAATGGGATTTTTGGATTTGTAAACATATTTTTAAGAAATCTATACACTTTTTTTTTTTTTTTTTTCCCAACAAACAAGTATTGGAATCATTTAAGCTCCTCAGTTAAAGTTCTTAGAAAATTGTAATTGTTGCTGCAATTGGCTCTCCTCCATTCCCAGCAAAGTTAGGGAACAAGTTATTCCCCTGTGTATCCAGACTTTACATTTGCAATGCAAATATGTAAAATATGTGAAAGAAAAAGAGGAGATCCTTTAACTGATTGAAAAGATTTTCTACAGTTCAGAAAGGATCGTTTGCTTAGCTATATCCAATCTTTCTTGTGGCAGGAGAATTTCAGCTAAGCTTAGCATTCATGTCAGCAGTCTGTATTCTGCTGTCACTGAACATTTAAGAGCTATAACCTCACAGCTGCACAGCACTTCGGGTAATGTTCAGAAACACAGCAGTGACTGCCTGGACTGCTCAGGTCTGACTGAGCAAGGATCATGGAAAAAATAAAGCAAAAACTTTGTTACCTCAATAACTTACTGTTTCTTTTGTTAAGCTTTCCATTTACATTTCTTAAATCCTCTTTAAATACTCACACTTTAGCACATTACAACCGCATTAGCTCATTTCAGATCTGCCCAGCTTCCTGACCATATCTAAAGACAAACTTTTAAAATAAAATTAACAGAAGTCAAACTTTATTTTAAAACACAGAAAAATAGAAGTGATACTGCGGTAAGTGAAGGGAGCAATCCCCTCCCCCCTTTCTTTAAAGTTTCATTAGACCACTGAACTGGATGAAATTCAGATAGAGGCCTTATTGTAACCACACTGAAACAGTAGAAACCTCCTGAGACCATGAAACTCAAACATTTTGGGAACCGACTTCAAGCACTCCTTTCGTGCTTTTTAAAAGAAAATGAATGAAAGACGTTTCTTAATTTTTATCCCTGTAACAACATTTGAATATGTAAAACAAGAACAACAAAAAAAGCACAAACAAATCTGTTTAAAATATACACGTGCAGATCTTACAATTTCAACTACAGTCATCGTTGTCATAAGTAAAAAGCCCAGCACAAACTGCATGATATCTCTCAAGACACCAGACGACTGCAGCGGTTACATTACAAATTCATGCTAAAACTACACGGAGGTTGATAGAAACAACCTCCCATGCAAACTGCTGATACGGTTTCAAATATTTGTATTTATGTGAAGATTGGCTAACATGTTCTCAGTCTGAAAAATGGCATGTAAGACCAGCTTTCCTAAAATTCTTCAGAGACTGAGCCACTTAAAACATCAACTCAAATAATGCAAATGTGAGGTTTGTTGTTTTAGATGGTACCCAAATCAACAAGACGACTATTTTTTGAAAGAAACTACTATGTTCTTTCTCTAGTTAATCTACTGTGCACTGGAAAAGTTCACTTGTGGGGGGGGGGAAAAAAAAGAAAAAAGAAAGGTTTGCTTGCAAGTGGTGGAATCAGCATAAATTAACTGTGTTACATGATCAGAAAGTGCAGACTGGGAAAGATATTTGAGTGTAAATTAATATTGAACTTCGCTAGAATAATTTTCTCTACAGTGTTTGCAGCTGCGCCAGGGATGTGACTGGCTGTATGAGATTTTACACATCTGTCAGCTAAACCAGAAATCCAAACACAAAAACTACTGGTCAGGAATGTCATTTGAATTCGTGAAATTTTATTTAGATTTTTTGGTTATTAAGCAATAATGGATTACTTCAGGAGCTTATGAATGTGTTATGAATCAGTCATAACTAGAGAATGTACAGCTATAGTAGTAGACAGATTTTTGTTCCAGTGATATGCATAATGTTTAGAGAAAATGTAAAAAACATTTTATTCACATCAGTTCCCTGAAATACTAGAAGCCGAAAACTGTCCACAAAAGTATAAGTGGAAAGCAATACATTAATTAATAGCAATATTAACTGCTTTTACCATTAGTAACAACTATGTACTCATTCATTTGGCATCAATTTCTATTATTTCAGACTTTTGGGATGAGTTAAATAATAAAAAAGAGCCTATTAAAATCTGAAATGACACTTCTAGCACTAAAAGGCCTTCTGGATGAATCCCCAAAGAACTATTACCTGGTTTTGGAACCAACATGCTGAACCATCACACAGCGTATCATGTTTGTGCTTAGGGCAAGATCTGCATTGTCAGAAAAAGCTCTGCAGCAAGTAGCAGGGATGCTGCAATCTTTCAAAAGAAGGAATTCACTAAGGGCAAGAGTTTATATGGGTCAACAACGTAGCAAGTCAGTGTTTTGAAATCTGATAATGGATTATCTACAAAAGCAAAATTGTTGACTGCACTATCTCTTCATTGTCTTTGAGCCTTAGGCTTTTTTAGAACAATTTGTTTCATTATTTATTGTAGGAGAATTTTTAAAGCGCTATGACATCATTTATTAGATAAGAAATTGTATGTTGTCCTTCAGAGGACAGAAACTGATGTTTCTAATGCTTTTCTTGCAAGGAAAGCTGCCAAACACGAGGCTGGTCTGTGATTCCAGTAACAGACCCTGCCTATACACTGCTTTAACGCTGATAATCCCATTGACTTCCAGGTACCTTTCTGCTGCCCTTCAGTACAGAATCTCCTGGACTGGCAAATGCTTGCAACTGTTTCCTCAGAACCAAGCTATCATGGGCAGGCACTGCTGTAGTCACAAAAAACACCTCAAAAATAGATATTTTGTTTCTTGGAAAGGGCACAAGAAATTTAATTCTTTTACTTGAAGGAAAACAATTTGAGTATGCAAAACATTTTGTTATCTGGTAATAATTACTTAATACCACTAAGAATTAGTTTGTTGCACTCGCAAATCTAATCAGCACATATGCCACCAAAATACGTTATACTGAGCAATTTGCATACCAATGCATTTCATCTCTACGCATGTCTAATTAATGTTTAGCTCATTTGTATTGCAGCAGTATCTAGGCATCACAAACAGAAGCCGCGCTACAAAGCGGTAGAGTACATGGATTTCGTAATGTCAGTCCACAAACAGAGACAACTAAAACACCGCAGTCAAACTAAAACACCGCAGTCATTGCTGAAGACAGATAGCCTTCTGCTCTAAACACATTTTTGTCCCTCTTGCTTAAAGAAATGAACTTTATTCGAAATGTATGATAGCTTGAACTTGAACAACTGCATTTTACCAAAATAACAAATAAATAAAAATAATAAAAAATACCACCAAAACCAAATCCACTGGAAATGTTTTCTTGGAAAACTGTTATCCCCTCCCTCCCTCCTTTTTTTTTTTCTTTTTTTTCTTTTAACATTGTTTGAATACATTCATTTTCTCACCATATCAGCAGAGAGAGTACATGTTTACTGGAGTGTTTCTAGTAAGACATTAAAGAGACCAAGCAGGATTGTTAGAGAGTCAGCAACAACTGATAAAATGAAAAAATACAACAAGCAGCAAATACTGCAACGACCAGACTCAGCTGTACCCTTTTCCCGTGTCCTTTCCCTCTTCAGTTCCTCCTGATGGAAACATCACCCTTCTATCTCTAGATACCATCCTTACTATCCTCCTTATCTGCAGACAAAGGGATTCATGCATGCAAAGTAGTGGCAGCCACAAAAACAAACCTCATGCTACTGCATTCCGCACAAGAATGTATGCAAAAATAAGAACAACCAAACACTGCTTTTTAATAATGTCAGCAAAAGCTTATCTTCTAAACATACAGGGTATGAAGCATGGCTTTGACCACAAAACAATTTTGATTTGATTTCTTTTATGCAGAGGAGCTGAGCAAGTTTTTCCCATGGTGACCATGCCTTGCCAATCCTCCTTCTCAACTTCTTCACTCTGCCTGTTTCTGCCAACTCCCATCACTGTGCACCTCTGCCTAACTTCATCATGTTTCAACCTAGGCAACATCAGACCTGACACACTTGTCCAAAGCTGGCTCTGTGACTTGGCCACAAGGTATGAGGGATTAAATGATGGAGTCTGCTGGACTCTCCTGAAAAGAGCACAGTGGAGAGTCACAAAGATGATAAAGGGCCTGGAGCATCTTCCCTATGAGGAAATACTGAGCGACATGGGTTTGTTCAGTCTTGAGGAAAGAAGACTGAGAGGTGATCTTATTAATGTTTATAAATACTTAAGTATTAAGTAAAAAAATTAAATGTTTACAAATAATTAAGTGTGGGAGTCAAAGGGACATGGCCAATCTCTTTTCAGCAGTCCGTGGGGACAGGACAGGGGGAAACAGCCATAAACTGTGGCATAGAAAGTTCTGCACAAACGTGCAAAGGAACTTCTTCACAGTAAGGGTGATAGAGCACTGGAACAGCTAAGAGGCTGCCCAAGGAGGTTGTGTAGCTCTCCTCTGGAGATATTCAAGACTCTCCTGGATGCCAACCTGTGCAGCCTGCTGTAGAGGGACTGCTTTGCAGGGGGGTTGGATTCAATGATCTCTAGAGGTCCCTTCCAGCCCCTGTAATTTTTTGATTTTGTGGATTTTGTGACTTTCCACTGCTAATCATGGGCAACCTGTCTTCTCAGCTTGCTCTGGAGCTCACTCAAAGCCTGCACTTGAAGGCTGGCTTGCATCCAAGTAGTTCTCTTCCTTAGATTACCTGACTCTAGGAACAGATGTGCTAAAAATGCCTTGAGAAAAGAGTGTTTTACCCTCCAGTGGTCATGGTTCTTTCAGATGTGCAGTAACCTGCACACAATAAGTCTGATGAATGTTATTACTCAATAATGTGTATTATCATAAATGCCTACAATCCCAAATTATGCTTCAGAGTGCTACTGTGATAAGTTACCAGCCTGGATCTGTGCTATATTAAAGTCTCAGGTCTGAGGGGAAGTAGTTTCCCTTTCTCCTTCAGATTAAAGAAGCAGAACATATGGCATTATTGCTTCAAAGGCATTCCTGCAGGGCACTGCATGGTACGCTGGGGACACATCTGTATGCATGGTCACTGAAGGACCTGGGAGCAAAGTCACTTAGTCTCCTGTGGTGTTACTGAAAGACCTACAAAGGAGAAAATTCTCAGACCAAAGAAAAGAAGAATATACATCCCTGTCATGAAGAAAAGGTCTCCTTGATGCTCAGAAGTGATTTATATGGTGCATATGTTTCAAACAGCAGGGAGGCAGCCTCGTTTCACCTGTAAGAATTGAAGGCAAGGGCCAAAGAGGGACTTATTTTGGAGAAGTTTTGTTCTGGGATTGCACTTCATGTTTGCTGTGAGAGATTTTACCTGTTCACTTTCTTAGGCTCGAGATCTCTCTTGTGGCAATTCTTCAGGGTTTAGTGTCACCACAGAATGTATAGTTATTTTTTGCTTCAAATTGTGAAAAGCATCTATGCAATTAAGTCTCAGTATTTCAGGAGAGCTGGGTATGCTACCTTATATGTAAAATATAGGGTTTTTAAAGTGTTCCTGTATCAATTCAACTTTATTAAAGCCTAAGGCCAATGAGGTAGTAGAGCTTGGGGGACTTCCTAAACCATGCAACTGCATCAGAAAAGAGGACAGAGAGGAGCTGGGGGCTGCCTGGCACAGGTGTGGGAAGGCAGCACTGCAGATCTAACAGCCTTGGCTCTGAGCACATAATAGAAACTGCATCCAAAACCAACGTGGGCAACTTTCTGGAGGGTCAGTGCACAGTAATATGACTTAAACTTTCCTTAATCTGAAGTAGTGAAAAATTTGTATTGTAACCATAAATAGGTTACACTGCTCTTTTTGTCACACAGAAAGGACTATGCTCTCAATATCCACCAGGAAGACAATAAATAATTAACATCCAGGAACCGAGAAGTTAAAATAGATCCCCATTGCAGTGACAAGCTTTCACCTACCCCATGCTCCTTATTTATTCTTTCTTTTTATTGTCATAGGGACCAAAAAAAAAAAAAAAAGGAAACAAATAATCACTGAACAACAGTACTATCTGACAGCATTCCCTTTTATTTCATTAGTAAGAGAAATACGTCAACTGAAATTGCTTAGAATCTCATATCATACTGCAACTCATCATAAATGGTAGTTATACATACATCATCACTTTGCATACAGAGCCTTCACAAACAAAAGTGAATTGTGAGGCCATGAGCGTGCAGGATATGTCCTTCACTGATGGAAGAAAATGGATGCTAACCATCACTACTGTGCCCTTATACATTAATTCATTTCTTAGGGCACCAAAATATTTTTTTAATAGTTTCATAACTTATAAAACCTTATTTTGAGTTCATCCACAAAACCTGAAATGAACAAACAGTAATAAAAATCCTAAAATAGAAGAACAAATAATCCTGACAAAAATCTCCAAATAATTGGACTTTATTTTAATAAAATGCAACATATAAAAAAATTATTATAAGAAGCATTAGATAAGATTAAAAAAAAGGCTTCAAGTCCTTGTATAATGAATAAATTGACGTTTCCACATTTCCAGATTCGATAAATAGAATTATAACTCTCTAAAGCAACACATCTAATGAGATAGTCATGTTAGAATAAAGTTTGCAAAACACTGAATTCACTTTTTGAAATAGGACATTCATAATCAGTCACAGCCACCAATTCTTCCTTCAGCATACCTAGTTATAACGTGCACCTAATATGCCAAAGAAATGAAAAAACTGATCTTTTAAGGAGATCAGCATACATATGCAAATGTATACAATCTTTAAAGATGCGACAGGTAGATGTCATATTTCAATCCTATCATCAGCTTCTTAATTTCCTTGAAACACTTGAGCATACATTCTAAAATATCTAATATGCGTAATTGCTCCATACATGCCATTAAAATATTATACCTTATTATCCCTATCACAACATAATCAGCATGTAAAAATCAGACATTCTTTCCCAATGAGATAATTTTAGTTCTCCTGAGAGCACTACATCAATGTATTTTCTCCCTCCTGTGCACAATTAAAATTCTACTATAGAATAGAATATTACATGCTTAAATAATGATTTTCAATACTGAAAACGCAAACTTTTTTTATGGAGCCTAAATGCAGACTTCAAAATATAAATTTTGGAAATACTGCACTTATTTTCTAATATTCGGCCTTATATGGCTCTATAATACCACCGCAAAATTACTATTAATCCAGCAAATCATTGCTTTTGATGGTCCTCAGATCAAATTACACATCAGTAACAATATTTTATTTTCAATGTGTTAAAATACTTGTCGTATATCTTTAATGTTAGATTTTATAAATGTTCCTTCAAGATTTCAAATTATCTGTACCAATTTGGAAGCAATTGCAAAAAATACGTTTGCATATATTGAAGCAAATGAGCATTTTTTCTGAAGAAATAATCTAAGAACTAGTACAAAGAGAGCAATCACTAATTGTAAATCCAAGCACAACTCACACACTAATAAGCAGAATACTGACTTTAGAGCTAGACAGTGAAATCACAAAGAATTTTTAAATTGAATTTTAAAAAATATGAATAACAAATGGCATTATTACTACTGTTGTTATTACCTAAAGAGCAACATACAGGAAACTAGCTGATTCATTTACCTCTCTGAATCTCGTACTGAATTAGACCTGAAGTTTTCAATGCCACTAGTACACATTGATTTTGATTCACTTTATAGAAAGTAAAAAAACTGCAGGGACTTAGAGCTTCACCTAAGAAAATTATGGAACCTTTAGGCTTAGATTTGAAAAGGCAGTTAGGTAACACAAAGCAAGAGATCCTTTGGAAATCATGACTGCAACTACATCCTTTGCATTTAAAATGTAAATCATGTTTGCCACAGTTTTCAAGAAGAAATACATTCCCCTCAACTTGGATGACAAGAAAACTGTTCTGATTAGAGCTTTCTGGAAAGCACTGGATGAACTTGTGGTATCTGGAAAAATGTGCATCATAGGCCAAAGTTTTGATAGATGATTGCCTGCCTGAAAACCCAGCCTTTCTGTATGTCAGGAAGGGTTCTCTCTGAGCCTGGGTGAGGAAAGCACGAGTTTTCAGGTTCCCACTTTGGATTACGTCTAGACCCAAAGATGTTTCTGTGAGATCCCGGTTTGCCTTTCTTCATACTCTTTTCAGCCGAGAATGCCCAGTCTGTGGCTCACTGGTGTAGCTGCTTACAGACCTCTCAATCAGAGCCCAGTCTCACACACATGAACTAGAAGCCTTAGACCTGAGCAAGGACACCAAGAGACATTCCAAACTCATTCATTTCACAGCAAGAACAGACACTTTAAATCTGGGCACAGCCAAGCCAAAACAGTTTTGATGGAATACTGTCAAAGTACTGTGGGAGCCTGAAATTCCAGACTACCAAGCATGAGGCCACAGACCTTGGGAGCCACAGAAGCCCTGTTAATAATAGTGACACTCAGTGAGAAACTGAAGGCTCAGGAAGAAACGCCCCTTCATGGACAACCACATTTGCACATGGAACTTTAAGAGAAACCACTTTGCTACAGAGGAAGTCCAAAAGAACAAAGTTCATCTAAGCTTCTTGCTTCTGTGAGTTATCTGAATCAACTGTTTGTTCCATGTTTCAAAGGTCTTCAGTGAATAAACTGTATTGTAATGTCAAGAGTGTAACTTACCAACTATCAGAAGAATCTGCTATCCCTAATATTTAGTTGGTTAACTTCCATTAAAGTCACTGACACATACCAAGCTGAGACTATTACGCATCTGACTATGTATAGCAAATGAAATCACACTGAACTTTATTAAATATGCTGCTAAGATATAGTAGTACTTCATTTTTCTGCTCTGGACAAATTGAAATATATCTAGAAATCAGAAACAGATTTGGAAAATAACTAGCATTGCTATCCTTTTCAACAAATCCGAAAAATTAATCCTATGCAAGAAACTTACTAATTACATTTCTTGTATCCAAAACAGTATCATCTTTACGTAAAGCTACCTCAGTAAAGAAATCAATTCTTGGAAACTTAAAGAAATAATCTATTTTATCACAAGTATAAAAATAAATACTCCACTAAGGAATGGAAGAAGGAATAAAACACATTTAAATAATTTCATTACACTGAAAGATGCCAAATCATCTGTGAGTGGTTTCTTTTTAGATGAAAAGAAATCAAAATATAGGACAGATGTTGGACAAACCACATTTGAGGTCTATCACACACTGGCATTTTTCAAATGATTTTGGCTCATCTATTAAATAAGGTGTATTTTGCTTGATTTTGAAAAGGGAAACATCAGGAAATATTTAAAGGCCAATTGCTGCCAATTAACTTTGATCAGTAAATGTTGCGTTTGAATCTTTTAGATTCTTTTGCCTGTCTGGAATAACACACTATTCTAAAATCTAGCAAAACAACAACCTGATGATTAATGTGTGTTGGCAGCCCCACCACAAGCTTGCTTAACAGTTGGATTTTAAATAAACAGCTGTCTTCATTATGATGGGAAAGAAGTCTGACTGTTTTCATGTTTTCTTGTTATTAAAATATGATCAGAAATGGCTTTTTCCCTTTTAAGACGAAACAGCCAGGCACTATGGTGACAGTCTCTTTCAGCAGTTTGGATAGTTTCAGAGCAATTTCACAAGAATTGCCAAACCAGACTCTATACATGTTGAAAAAGCCCTTGGCATGCTGACACCAACCCCTCACAACACACTGCAAGGGAGGGGCGTGAGCGGCAAAGAAACCCTAGCCCATAACAAATGGACCTGCCACTGGGAAGGACTGAAGAGCCAGAGTGATAGGCCACTGAGATGGACAACATATACAACATTAATGATTTCCCTCGGGTTTAAGGTAATCCTTTCCCACAGTAAAATATAAGTGAGAAATCTTTACCCAGCCATTAACTGTTTATAGAAGCTGAAGTTTAATATTTAATGATCTACGTAGCCTATTGCATTCTAGTATTTATAGATGCTTTCTGTGCATCCACTTCTAGAACTTGTCTACTGTGGTCATAAATACAAAGACCTGTGAGGGAAAAAAAAGTGCCTAGAACTTCTACTACTGCAGTCTTTGAATGCCAGCACATTTACTGTAGATATCTTTGTAAATTTAAATGACTAAACTATGCAGATTTTTCTAAATGTTTCCATACTAAAATTCTGAAGCCAAAAATAATTGCCAAGCCATCTAATAACAAGTAAAAATAGACAAATGTTAACAAACCTCTGTGTTTTAAAATAATGAACACTTACTTCTAAATCATTAAAGAATAGATGCGTGTCTGCCAAATTGAAAATCATCTCTTCCATTCGAAGTCCAAGAGACACTGAGGTGGGTGGATCCTTAAAGAAGAAATTAAGAGTGCACTGTCAATACCATGCGTAACATGGTACATGCTACATTCTACATAGCAGAATACAAATGACAAGAACTGTTTTTCAAGAAAGATTATCTGATGCATGAAATACAATATCCACGTGTTTGCTTTCATTTCAGCTACTATTTAATCCCACAGTCAGGATTAAAGTAATCCTCAAAATTTGTCTTTAACGTGACTAATACCATGGTTCTGCAGTAAGACTTCTGTGGCCACATTTGTGTCTACACACCCTTATGTCACCTTTGCACATAAGGCAAGGACATGGACTTTTCTGGATTCCATCAGTAGCAAATGCATTTTTCCCTACACTTCTTCAGACTTTGCAACTGCTTACAAATTTTACAATAACTGAGGACAAGATATTGTTATCATTATTGAAAATAAACAGACACTGGTCATAAATGAAAGGATTTGGTCCTCGGAATACCTAGTGACTTTAAAACAGATCACCATTAATATTTTATTTACAAATGGCAGTTTTATTTAAAACCACTTCTTGATTCTCCACAAAAACACACTTTGATTATGCTCTGTTGGGCCCACCCATACTGAGTGAACAAATCTATTGTTTGTTATTAATACATAACACACTTTAACTTCTCTACTGAAATTACCATAACAAGTTATTCCTTACTGAGCTAATAAACTCAAAAAGCATGTTCAGCACTGTGGTTATGAAATGCATTACAGATGTTTGTCTTGTTTTGATTTTTTTGGTATGTTTTATGTATTTTCAGTCTGCAAAAATTGAGAAGTCTAATACATGCATTTGATACACAATTTCTCATTTATAGTGCCAAATATATCCAGCCACACAGATGCACAAGTTTAAAAGAACATGTGTTATCTCACGACACCTTCTTTTCTTTTATTTATTTTATTATTACCAATACTAGCTTGTTAGGAATTGTATTTTAAACAAAACTGCAGAAGTGACAGCACAAACTTTATTTAAAACAAGTTAATGTTCTAAAACTGATGACAACTCAGAGTTAATACCAGAAGATGTGGTCCCCACTTTCTTTTTCCACCTCTCAATCAAATTAATAGATGTTTCAACATGATCTCTGAACTTTCAAACATTTTTCTGTAACTGCTGGTCAAAAGGTAAGACGTGTCAGTGGCAAACAGTTGGAAAAGAATGGCAATCTACCAGCCTATCTGCCTTCTGGAAAAACCAAAACAACTAAAAGTAACCAGCAGAAAGAAATGAGTTTTTGGAAAGAAGCATTTAGAAACTAAGCTATATGGAATACACAAAACATCTATTTCTGAATTTCCATAGCCTAAGAGTAAATAAGTTTTCTAGCATCAAAAAAATAGCCCTCTTAAATGGGACAGCAGAAAATGCATTATGCTATTTTGATCATTATAATGACATTGTCTGTAAAATTAGTCTTTTATTAAAAAAAAAAAAAAAAGGGGGATACTATTTGGCTTCCTAATTAAAAATGGAACTACTTGAAAAAATAAGCAAAATTGTTCTGCCTTTTTATTTTACTATTGCCCCACAAGTCTTCCCTTATTTTATTTCTGAAGGCAGGAAAGATGGAAGACAGGTGATGTTCTCTTCCTAGTTAGGCCTGAGGCTACACTCACCTCTCACATTCCTGCCTATCTTTGAGCCTAGCTATAACACTGCCTTTCTTCACAGCTCCTCATCCCCTTTTTAAATTAAACAAGTATTTCTGTTCTTCCCGAGTACTACCAGGAGTCATACCACAGAATGCTTTTCTCTACTTAACAGAAAGAGTTAAATGGAGGACTAAGGGTCTAGTATGCAAATGAAGATTGCTAGCTACATCTTAATTATCAAGTGATAATATAACATTTTACAATTAAACCCACGGGGAGCTCCCATTCATAAAAAAGGGTACAATTTTGAAAAGCTGGATACATCACAGCATACAGTTAATTTTAAAGAAATGGCTGTGAATAAAGTCTTTCAGTTTTAATTTATGTGTGACTTAATTATTTATACTAGTTTCTCCTTACACATTCAAGTCAGGAAAGAATGGCTTTTGGTAAAAATATCTGCATGCCATTTAACTCAAAAGTGTTTTAAAACGGTAGACAAAACAGAATGTGGATTTCTTTAAAGTAATATTAAAAGAATGTCATTTACTAGGTTAATTTAATTAGGAGAAAAACATAAGAAAATCATTGGCACACACTGAAAATGTCGGATTAAATACCGTAAAAAAGAAGAGAAGAAACAAAACAGGTTTCTTCTCAAAGTGACCCTAATTCCTTGATTAAACAAAATCTTGCTCTATAGAAAGTCCCACATTGTACAGAAACTGAGTTAAGCTGCAGCCCTGGGTAGCCACATATTTTAATAGATGCAAAAGCCTTACCTATATTAGGGTTTTAAATGTCTGCGTAGTTACAATCTTGCAGCAGTTATAGCAAAAAGCACAAAAGCTCTGGTTTAAGGCTCTGCAGTAGATTAAATGCTGATGCCAGTCATTAAAGTGATGGCTCAAAACTTTTTAAAAAGACAAGGCAAGAATAAGGTTTAAAAAAAATCTCATACCAAGCCTTCTTTTGCAATCTTAAGCCACTAATTGCAAACTAATTATTGTGAGGTGTCACACAATGAGCAGGAAAGCTAACAATCTGTTCTTATTTATCGGGATTTGCAGGTTCAGTCTGAGTGTCCTTTCAGGTATGGTCAAAATCAGGTACAAATCTCTGGGGGAGGTACAGTTTAGCTAAAGAAAAGAAATACCAACATCAAGCTGCTTAAGCAGGCCTCTTGTTTTTGAATACTGGTATTGGAGCCAAAACATTGTCTGTATGTCATTTCTAAATTCTACCCACTTGATTTCTTTGTTTTGCGGAGAAACAAGAAGCTGAAAAACAGGAAAGTTCACTTTAGGTACAAGGCTTATTTTCCACTTAAGCCTACAGGTCACAAATGAAGGGTTAAGTGAAACCAGGCTTTGCTTTTCTCTACCTCTGAAACATAATAAACCATATTAAAATAACTTATAATTTAAAGGAAAAAATGTTTCTAAGCATCTGAATATATATGCTTTCATGGAAAATAGAAATGTAAAGACCACAGTAGATCACTGAAAGTACAAAGATGTATTTCCACCTGCTTCTAGACACAAGAAGGGTCCCAAATTCCTTCTGAACTCCAAAACTTCACCAGTTGTCATCTGGCTCAAAACTAAGTGTTTGTAGGTCAATGTCAATCAAAGTAACTGATAACCTGATATTTGATCAACACATCTTTTTCAAAAGCAAATGGAAATGTATTTTTTTCCTTTTCCCCTTTCCCCATCCTTGCACGCTGAACATACAACTCACTTCCTCCACTAGTTTCATACATCTCTGTGAAACCCACAATATTCAAATCCTTAAATAAAAAAGTAACAGCACCTACCATAACTGCACAAATTGCATAACAAGTGTATTATTTTGTTCCAGTGCTGCAGAACAAGAGTATGAAGAAAGTAGAGCACAATAGCAGCACAAGGAGAGCAGGTGATAAAAAGAGGTAAGTATGAACGTACAGAAAAGGGTGACATAAACAAGAAGTTATGAGGAATGAGGAAGAGAATAAGGAAAAGAAAATCTATCCCTTCAGCAACAGGACTGCTCATCATTCATAGTCATTCACCATGAAACTCACTCATGCATTATGAGAAGAGCTGAATGCCAAGTTGCCAAATCCTCTATTTAATTAAGACATTTTTGTTCGTTTGAAGTTCCAGCTTTTGTATTTTAATGATTATGTGAGCAGCTTAGATTTAATTTTTAAAAGAACATTTCTAGTTCTAACCACAGTGAAGAAACACATTAGGGGTTGAAGTTAACTAGCTGAAAAAGTAGTTGTAAACAACAAAATATCCCCCTGGCATTCTGATTTTAAAGGCCAGAAATCAATAGGAAACACTCTAAAAACTGTGCATCTCGCACTGCTGTAAATAACTCTAAAATTCTTCTATGGCACTTAATAACCCAAGAAAAATTGTGATATGAATGAAACTTTGTGAAAACAAAGCAATAATAGCACAGTTGCACAACTGCCTCTTAGTGGATGAGCACACCTGCAACCCTTCACCAAAACATTCTAATATTTATCCACAGTGCAAAATGCATTAATTCTTTGCATAAACACTATTGCTATCATCTCTCTTAACATCGAGCATTGTTGTTTTTTTTTAAATCAGAGATGATGCCCTGTGTCTCTTTGCATACATGTGTATGCATGTTCTATCGTATAGCAACAAGTATAACAAAAAAAACCTCAGTCTGACCAATATTTGGCAGGTGATTTAGCTTAGCAATTGACAAATCATAGAATCAGTCATCATTTAGTGATGTCTATGTATTTTGCCACATGCCATGCAACCAGAGGCAGCCAAGCAAAAGCTACATCAACAAAACAATGTCAGCAATGATGGAACTGCCATCGGGAGGCAGCCACCTCCTTGCAGCACGTGTATCTATCTATATCTCTTAGCTGAATGCCAGCCACTTTCCTCAGCCTCAAGCAGACAACAAAAAAAGGTATTTATGTTTGGGCCCTAACTACAAAAAAAAACACTACAGGAAACTAGAAAAAGAAAAAATGTGCTCACACAAGTACTTCTCAACAACAACTAATCAGTTCTTTTTCCAGCAGAACTCTGGTCCCCAGAAGTAAGTGGTGATATTCTGTTGACGTTGAACTTTTTTCCTGTGAACATGAGGGCTTGCTGTCCTGTCACAGATTTGGTGATTTTGTAGTATAAAATCACAATGTTTAAGAAATCAAGGCTGTTGAATATCCTTGCTTTTTGTACACATAATGAAAACAACTAAGTATAGTCTTCAAACAAGTAGGTTGCTATTATACAAAACAGTAATGAAAATATATCACACCACCTTGAACTACTTTTGGCTGGGATAGAGTTATGTTTTTCACAGTAGCTGGTATAATGCAGTGTTTTGGATTTAGGAGAAAAACAGTGCTGATGACACAGCAATGTTTTAGTTATTGAGCTACACGAAGTCAAGGACTTTTCAGTATCTCACACAGCTCTGCCAGATAGGAGGCTGTGTGTGCACAAGGAGCTGGTAGGCAATGAAACCAGAACAGGTGATTTAAACTAGCTGAAGGCATATCCCATGATACATATCTCATGACTACACTGTGTCATGCTGAACAATAAAACTCAGGGGGTTGGCTGACAGAGCTGCCACTGCCTGAGAACTCTTTGGGGATCCATCAAAAGATAGTGAACAACTACACTGTGCCTCACTTTTTTTTTTTTTTTTTTTTTTTGTGTGTGTGTGTGTGTGTACATATGTTATTATTATTTATTATTGCCATTCCTTCCTTTTCTGTCCTATAAGACTGTCTTCATCTCAAGCAAATCATTTTACCTTTTTCCAATTCTCTCCCTCATAACCACTGGGAGGGATTAAGCCAATGGCTGTGTGGTGCTCGGCTGGGTTAAACCACAACACACCTGAACATGCCAGATAAGTTATGAAGAAGTGTTGCTTTAGATTTTTATGATGCAGAAAGCCATTAGGAAGAATGCAGAACTTTAGCCAGGCGTGATCTGAACTGAAGCAGAAGCTTTATCCTTCCCTCAACTGGCTGTATCACAAAACTTTTTAGTGATGAATATAAGCTTTATGAAAAGACAATGTGATTACATGAAGTCAGATAGAACTATACGGTTATTCTGTATGTGAAATATTTTTGAAGATTAACAAAAAACCCCTTACATTCTAGTTATATTTCACTTGAGGTGAGCATGAGAGGACATAACACAGATTTTTGCACAAGTTGAGCCGTTAACTTTCAAATACAATTCTGAAAAACGAAGTTTGATCTCACAAGGGCATTCCAATCGTAAATTGTTCTTATTCACCTAAGACAGCACTTCTCTTCTGAGAATTACCTAGGAAACCCACAGTCTACAGGCATAACCATAAGTTCAGTTACAATTTATAGACTGTGCATAATAGAAAGATTTGACTCGTAACCAGACTCTCAAAAACATCAATCAAAACAGAGATTAAAAAAATGTGAGGTAAAAAAGTTTAGATTATTACAGCCATATATATCCAGAAACGTACCCTTGCCTTCTCAGTACAGAGTACAGACCACTGCTGACTGCTCAGAACTAAAATGTTATTTTAATGCTCAGTCCTGGAAGTTCTTCACTAGTTCAGAGGAGCTAAATATTTGCAGATTTTGATGGTATCAACAGGTATCACACACTCTGTATCAACAAAAAAACCTCAAGTGGTCAAAGTATTACTCCCAATGGTGTTTAATTATTTAATGACACAAACACAAAGAATGGACATATGAAAGAGCTTTACTCCTTGAATTTTTATGTCTTGAAACACCAGTAGTGCTTGGTCTCTGGAAAATAATCTTGTTTTTCTTACATATCAACCATGAAACAATAAATACTAATGAAAATTTCCATCAGTTTCTTGACACTTACCCTTCCGTATCTGTTAGCATAGGACCCTGTAAGCAAGGAATGGAAAATGATGATTGTCTCATCCAAATCCCAAATGAATACTCTCTGTAAAAAGAGAATCAAATCAATGTGTTCCTCTGTGAAGCTGATACTTGAAATGGAAAGTTTAAATTTGAGTCAGTAAGCGCACAAATGACAAAACTGTATTGAAATGGTTATATATTAGAACCATAGCTTCCTTGCAGTTTCTTTTCAGAACTAACGTTTTTCCAGAAGAGGGTAATACAATCTGTTAGCTTTTTAGTACAATTGCTATTATATCAAATTATTCTATTAGAATAAAATGATAGTCATAGTCCAATACACAGAGAAAATGAGATTGTACAATACATTATTTTAAAGCCAGATGTAAGATAGAACCTAAAAGAAATTAAGAGAAGCCTCTCAGAATTAAATATTCTGCATTTGAATTCTATATTTCTGCAAGTCTTCATACATACGCTCTTGACAATGTCTAAAAAACCAAATAAAACTAGTGAATTGTTGACAAGCAGTGAAATCCTCTCAGCCCATGTTTAATCGAAGTTATGTATCTGAAGAATTAAAATTGTGACTTTAGATTTTGCCTGTGTAAAAAAGTATGGTGTAGGTAAATAATTCTTTCGCTTACAGATGGTAGAAAAAATGTTTTAAATTTGCCCTCTGACCATTAATAAAATCATGCTAATGAAAAATACAGTTTTCAAATATAAGTATTTTAAATCCTGGTAGGACTGCATTTCCCATGATAACTAATGGGCTAAATTTCAGAAAGGAAAAGTAATGCAGCATGGACACTCAGAGCTGTGATGAGAGTCATTGGAGATGTGCTCTCAACATATAGCATAGGCCACTGAGAAGAATGTGAACATAGCAAGAGAGAATAAAAACTGCTATTGTGCCACAAGTGTCTCCTGCCCAAATAGAAACCTTACTTCAATTTGGGAAAAGTTTTTTTCTTATTGTTCTCTTTTTCATTTTCTTTTTTTTATTATTATTATTGTTTTTTTTTTAAAGGAGAAAGAATGCTGTTATTTTTCTGAGAAATTAGATGCTCTTCAGAAAGAAAGTTCTTTACAATAAAAGTTTCAAGATCTTCAACAAAAAGAACAAACACAAAACAAACAGAAGAAAAAAAAGGCCTCAAATGCCATTTTATTTTTGATTTGTAAATAATAATTCTCTCTGCAAAATAATTATAAAAAGAGAAGCTATGACACATCAAAAACATCTAGCACAATATACCTCTAGGTCAGAATCAGGTGGTGGTGAAGGATTGTTGTTTCTTCTGCCACGTCCACGTGATTTCCCATCTGAACTACGACGCAATCTATCTGAATCTGAATCTTTTATGGGTGTTGATGGACTGTGAATTGTACTGTATTCTGCTGTAGTAAAGAAATAACATTTTTACCTCTCGGCTTAAATCCAAAACATTCAAATTTCTTTCTAGATATGACACTGAAAACAGGATCTTTTCTAAAGAGTTCTAACAAAAATAATTAAAACTACAATAATAAGTGGTAATGCTAATGCATAAATTAATTCAATCAAGTACAGGTTACATACAATAACAGAGATATAATAATTTAGTTCAGTGAATAATTTAGTGAATAAATAAATAAAAAAATAAAACAATCTTCATTTCTTCAAATGATAGAGAAGATCGCATAATTTCAAGAAACTGTAAAAGGAAACCTTTGATTGATTTAGTCCTTAGTTTTCAAACATGTTTTAAGATAATCATCATGGTCACCAGCAGACATTTTACTTTTTGATGACTACATTTGTGCCTGATTAATACAATACCTTCTAAAGGTAGCACACAATTTTATTATCTTCGTAGGATAAGTTCTGTAGTTGAACAACTTTTAAATATGCATCAAATGTGGAGATGAAATTTAAAGTATTTTTCAAAGGTCTACTCAATGAGTATCTTCAAGAACAGCGTTGTACACGTAATACTACGTATCGGCAAAATATTCACTGCCATTTAGTAGGTAAAAACAAAGATGATTTACTTATGTAAGAAGAAAATATACCAGATAGAAGATGTTTTGCTATCTCTAACATCCATTAACAGTGCAATGCTTGAACATTCAGAGAGCAAATACCCCACTTCAATAATCCTTCCTAATTCATATAAGTGCCATGCCCTTCAGAAGTTTTTTTACATCTCTTTCAAGACTTCTTTTTGCAGCCTTAAGATCATAGAAAATATTTTATTTTTATATATTTTTTTCCTAAAAATAAAATATTTTTCTTTAAAGTTAGCCAGAATTTTCAATATACGATGTATTTATCAACTTTAGTTCTCAGTTAGCATTGACTCTTCACAGAGTTCAGGAGATGTGTATATTTTTATCAATATTAATTTACTTTTTAATCAGCCTAGGTCATAGCATTCCAGTTTGAACAGACAGGTATAATTCTCACACAAATGATCCTTTTTCCTAAAAAAAACATCCTGTCGAGGTCAAAGGTTAGATTAAGGAAGAAACTCTGGACATCTGTGCAGCAGCACATACTCATAATTACTCAAAATAATTGTTGCTTGTACTCAGTTTAAAGAATAAGGTCTTGAAGTCCTCACATTCAGCCTTTAAATCTACACATAACTAAAATTCATATATATTATGTATTTTGTACTATACTTCTAGCTAAGTATCTCAGACTATACTAAACAAAGCAGAAAAATAAGTTAGTATGCAACATAAAACAAAGAGTCCTCAAAAGAGACAATCTATACCAAAACCAGTGATTCTGTGCATGCCAAACAGCAAAAAGTCAACATAGCCATATCAGACCAGATAACGAAAGGCAGAAAATGAAACTTGGAATATGATGCACATTCCAGTAATTTATTTCTTCCATGATAATGTGCTCTCCACAATTATTTAGATTAATACATTGAATACTGATTGCTCTTTCACATACTGTCCTAAAATATAAGTAAGAAATAAAAATAACTAATTCCAATCTTTTAAATATAAATGAGTCACCTCCTAGACATTACTTTACTTGGTTATAACTCACTTAAACGCTTTTGTGCATTGTTTTCTTTCATTTGTACTTTTTCTTAAGGTTTTTTGATAACAAACAGACCAGAATTCATTCAGCAGGTAGACTTGCCTATAAAGATCTAAATAGTCAGACTAACAGCAAATTGCACTTCCTGTTGACTAAGTGAAATTAGGGATGCTCTGGGCATCATTTTGAATTTTTCACAAACATGAGGTGCCAAAAATTTATTGTTATTAAACTTAGTGTGGTATTAATAATACTAAATAAATTAAAAATAATGGAGAGCATGGAAAAATTATACACTAAGCTTCATGACAAACATAACCAAATAAACTTAACGGAGTGCACAGAGCACAGTGTAGTGAGGGCAGGGAAGAAAGTCTGTCAGGGTAGAAAGAGCCTTACAGCTTTCTACTTTCACAAATGCCTTTATTTAAAGTCACTACATTCAAAGTTTCAAGCACTCAGCTGCAGTTATGAGTGAAGGTTTGTATTCATTGTAAATCCTGAATGGGGCAGATCCTCACCAGACAGAAAGGCTCACAGCTCAACCTGGGGATCCCAAGGTTGGCTGAGCACCCAGTGACCTGCTCTTCTTGAACCTACTATACCTGCACTGGTGTAAGCAGAGAAGTGCCTCTCTTGTTCTTACAGATCTCTCCAGGCAATCTACTCTGCTGCTCTGACAGCCATATCGTTAGAAACAAAACATAAAACTTTGGCATTTTTTTTTACAGCATTTTAAGTTCAATCTGTGAAAAGGGAGAAAAAAAACATTCCCTTTACTGAATTTGTGTGTATTTGAAATCTGTTCTCACTTCCTCTCAGTTCTGATGTTTAGCTTAGAGAAAAAATAATCAGATCCTCTATTCAAGGTCGTATCGTTTCTCTGGTCTGGATGCAGTAATCCAAGCAAAGTAGATAAAAGCTTCCCTTGCATTCTACCTTTCCACAGACACCACTCAGCAGGGGAAAATTTACATTTGCGGCAATATTTTCATTTAATGCTAACTTCACCATCCCCAGATCATCTCCGTTGGAAGAAGTGGCACCTAACTGATGTTATTCAAAGATTTGGCCAAACACTGCACATAAACTGCTAATATATCATTAACACTCTGCTTTACTGCTAATAACCAGAGCTCTGGCTCCTACTTAGGGGACAGCCACAGAGACCATTCTGCTACAGCAGCATGACAGATGGCAGCAACCAATGGGTGAAAACGTGACACTGTGTGAGAGAAACTTGCCCATGTATGTAAAGGGAAACCACAGCATGTATTCTTTGGATTAAGGCTGCTCAACCACATGCATGACTGGGTTACCAGCTCACTGGCCAATGGTCACTCTCAGGTTCCCATAAGGAAAGTCAAAGAATCCAGTACCCAGCTGAACTCTAAGAACCTAAGCCCCGACAAATTCTAAAGCAAGAAAAACAACAGTGGCTGAGGGTACTCTGTGTACCACTAGTATGTGGAGTACTGAGAGTGGTCTGCAGGGAAAGGTAGAGCCTGGAAGGAGCTGCCAACATTCCCCATCCCACATTTGTGCAGTTCATCATTCCTGCCTAAATGTATACCTCACACCTGCTCCTATTGAGATCACATCTCCATTTTTTGAGTTCTCACCCTGTCTCCAGAGAACTCACAGCCCCTCTCAGCATGGTGTCTTCTACATATTTAATAGGCAAACACATTCTGTTCCGTCATTTAAATGATTAATGAAAATGCGGTCTGGTCCTGGGCCCAAGACAGACACTGAGGAATGCTGCTGTAGCCATCCTTCTATTTTAACAGCAAACTCTTACTGGCTTCTCTCCTGACATGGTTTCCTAAACAGCTTTATATCATTCTGTTGTAATTTTGGCTAGATTGTTTTATTCCAGTTTGCTTATAAGATTGTTAAATAAAAAGGCATAATTGCTCACATAGTAAAAGCCTGGCTGAAGTCAAGCTGTATAACTACAGTACACGTCACTATTATGTCCATTATTCTATGTTCCTGGATATGAGTATTTAATCTGTTCAGCCTTAGTCGAATTCATAGTAGCATACTGTAGCATTAGCCAAGGGAAATTACTATGTTTGTAAAGCACTGAATTTAATTTTATCCTGTTCTTGAGCACCACAAACACAGGGAGGTGCTGGAGGAAATCCAGCCCTTTACAGTACCATGAGAGGAAAAAGAAGAAAAGATCAGCTCTTCCCTGCTTATCCCAGTACTCAAAGTACATGATCACCAAACCAAGCTGGCAGAAACCAGGTTAAACAAAAGAAAGGGGAGGTCATATCACATGAAGGAGACCTGTGACAACATTTCCCCAAAAATGCTTGACTCCCAAAAGATTACAAGGGTTCAAGAGGAACTTGGAGATGTCCTTGGAAGAGAAACACTGAGGGATGTGATGGCCATGTCCACATTAGCAGGTAGAACCATTGGGTTTGTGGGACCAAACAAATGGTGGCAACAACCCCAAGGCCTCACAGCCTGTTTCTGAGAGGTTATTCCAGGCAAGGTCCAGCCTGGTCTGGTGTCCTAAGCACCCTTGTTAGAAGCTGGATGAATTAGATGATGGAGGATACCTTCCAGGTTACTTTTGTCAGGTGGGGCTCTAGGACTGCTCTGCTGAGACAAAACGTTCCACTTCAAAACAGAATTCTCTAGTCAGTAAGAAAAACATTTAAAATCCAGATTCTACAAATTAATATCACTTTTTTTAATCCATACAAAAACTACACAAAACTGTGAAAAACGTGCTTTCATTTTGTTCTACCTAAAATACATGAACCATACTATAGCAGACCTCCCCTTGGGCCACAAGGCAACATATTATTGCAACGTGACATGAAATGTCATAAACATACACTTGTGTTATACATCAGTGAGTGTAGCTTTGATGGTTATATGTCACACAGGAAATTTTTCCATCACCTCATCAATTAGAATATTTTGATTACTTATGAATAGACAACAGAACCACATAGATGATATTTACAACACTGTATTTCGTGCTTCTTCCCCCCCTCCGCCCCAGGTAATTGCTGCTGCCAGGTAATTTTCTTACTATCAATTTCACTATATAGGAGTAATATCAAGTGATAAATATAAGGACAACTATCTGCCCCAAAGTAATATATATATATATTTTTTTATATATACACACATGTATCATCTCACTGGAGATTGTGTAGGTAGACTTGTTGACAAAGGTATTGCAAATTTCATCAGACAGTTTCCCTACTAAAGAGTATGCAAAAATGAGCAAATTCACATAATCAAAGTAATTCTCTTAAGTCACAATGCAAATTACATTGATGAGATGGGCTTAAAATTCCTAGTATAATCAAATACCTGCAAGCAAGTGCAAGCAAGTGTATGCAAGTATTTTCTGTTTTAACTGTGCCTAGATTTCCTCCAAATTTCACATTTATTTTTGAATAAAAATCTTAAGTCCTCAGTCCAGCATTATTTCAGCTTCTGCACAGCAACAAAAATTGAATACATTTATACTTTTGCAAAAACAAAGCTAAACACAAGATCTATAAGCACTAAAAAACTTCTTCATTTGCAGCTCTGAACATAAAAATTGAGCGGGATTAAACAATGCAGTGGAATCACAAAGGTACTGAGGGATTTTTTTCTGTATAGAAAAATGTGACTACTACATGAGTGGTAAGTAAAAGTACAAAATATTGCAAGACATACCATAATGCCTGCTGACAGGATTATAGGAGGAATCTTTAGTGCTGTTTTGACCAAAAGCCATTATCTTATCTACTTGGAAAATAAATCTGAAATCTGTCTATTGAGGACTATTAGCATATAATTTTAAACTTGACAGAAGCCCTAAATAATCCTTGGAAAAAAAAGCTGTTAGAAATATAGGCAAAAAGGCCTATTTATTTTGAGGTTTGACTGATCTTTTCATTATTAATAATAACGACAAAAAATATCTTAATAACAGTATAGTATATACAACCTCACACAGTATGTATAACAGTAGACATAATATATGATTATATATAACAACAACTTTCTTAACAGCACCTGAAGTATAGATTTTTTTTTCTCCAAATGTTAATGCTGAAGGAAAAAAAAAAAAGATGAAGCAGTCTCATAACGGGCAGGCAGTACCTCTCTCCAGTGTAGGCATTTCTTCCTTACTCGTTATTTATGGTTTCAAACAACTTGAAGTAATTATTACTTTTAATTCTACTAAAAGTATCCTATTTATTTATTAAAATATATATTGAAAGGTACATCAGTTCTTAGCCTTAACATACATGTGATGGCAAGTCACTGTTGAATGCAATACGGGAATTAAAAACCGAACACTCTCAATGTGAGGAACGGGAGAATAACCAATATAAGAAAAGCAAAAGCAGTGTTGTACTTTACTATTCATTAACGTATTCTGTTTTTACAGAAGTTCCATTGCTTCCTTCCTATACACTCTAGATTTACTCTTCATTTTTATGTATGAAAAAGAGCAAGTGTTAAAACACCAGTAATGTATTGTTAGCACAGTGCTGGACGTTTCTGCATAGGTATTAGTGAAAAGTTGCCTATAAAGCATCTTAGCTCTGTGTTGTTTTACAATCTTTAATTTATTGTTATGAAACTTAGTAAGGGGAAACTCTAACAGTGGCTTTTTCTTTTGCAATACCAAATGTGATACAGTGTTCGAGGAAAAAGCAGCCTAGCTTTTAAGAGCAAAATGGTGACCCACGACTGAGAACAATTTTTGTTGGCTAGCATAGAACTTGTGGTTTTTTTAATCTGCATTGTAAAGTACATGAGTAATTTGAAAAAAAGAAATCTTCCAGTAATATTTTAAACAGACTTACTGCAGAAAGAAAAAAAAAAAACACCAACTGAAAGAGATCAAATCTTAAGAACTGTGCAACTCAGAGAAATATTATTTAATACATTACAAATACAGCTTTTTGTGAAATAAAGGACTGCATTACCAAAACTTGCACAAATCACGAGATTTCTGTTACCAGATACAATAATGAAGCTGAAATACTGCAAAAGAAAATAATTTAGAAAAAGTAGCTTAGCTTTTGAAGTTTTTAGTAGTTTTTAGCTTTAGAAAAAGTAGTTGTTATCTACATTAATTCCTAGAAATGAATGTTCTTATTGTTCTGCTAATTTGAGAACACTGGGTCGGGCATCAAGGACTGAGGCAAAATGTCTTCTAGACCAGTATAAATAACAGGTGATAAAATAGAAGAAGGTCAGAAATGCACTCATCCACTGTCTCCAGATTTTTTTATTATTATTATTATTTTTTTTACAAAGCATTTCTTGAAACCAAGCATCTGTATAACTCTAATCTATGAGCTTGATCTAAGGCCAACAAAGCTGCCCAACTTACACAACACGAAGAAATACTTTTTGTTTGCTCATTCATATTATTTCAGTGAATGTGAGTCTTGGAAGGAACAGTGAGTAATTGCTCACAAGTCTTTTATTAATTTTATCATAACGTGAATTAGTATGCTTGATCCACGGAAACAGGGAATATCAGGGTTTGTGCAATTAAAAGGTCTTACAATTAACACAGAAGAAATTTTTCAGATCCACAAAAGGCTTCCCTTTGTGGAAAGAAGTAACACTGAGTATGAGGAACCTCAGGCTCTTTTGCAAGCACCCCTCAATGTCCTTGACTGAATGTGAAAAACCTGCATATTTAACTAAAGATTGTGGGAAACCATAAAAGGATTATTTTATGTTTGGACAAGGAATTAAATATATTTTAAGTGAAATTATCTGAGCTTTCTGAGTCTGCAAAACTCTCCTAAAAATGTCACAAGAACACATAATTACTTTCTCTATTTTCACGTTTCTTACCAAACTGCCCTGTTTCGCTTACTGGCCCAAATTCATAGGAATCGTATATGTCTGTCAAATGATTCTGGTGCCTCTGTGAAGTCTGAATGCTGTTCCATGCTTGTCCTGGCATAGTTCAGAACCGCAAAGATTATACATGTATTTTTTTAATGCACAAGATGTCTAGGGATATCAACGTCCACAAAGAACAGCTGAATTCAGCAGCTGCTGCCCATCCTAATAAAGGGGAATGGCAACATAACACAATGACTCCCCTTTGCTCCCTAACACACATACAGCATGCCAATCATGGCAGAGACTCAGCAGACTAACTTGAGCAGATGAGGTAAAATATTCTACAGTCATTTGTGATGTTTTTGCCCACTGATCAAATTCAGTTTGTTTGCTTTTTTGTTTTTTCATGATATGGATCCAACTGTGATTTTCCTTCTAACACGCTTTTCACTTACCCCCATTCAACCATAATTCCCCTCCTCCATGCTGTTCTCTCTTTACTTTGACCCGATTCTTGCTTTATCCCAAACCTGCTGTGTATGAGTTCACCTGAGGCTGAGGAACATAAAGATTTGTATTGTCCAAGGAAAAACGCCAGACACAGAACTGGATTGACTGAGTGGTCCTTGTTTCTTCCAGGGTTGGAGGTCTGTGAAGCAGTGAAATGATCCCACCTGATTTTAATATAGGAAGTGAACACTGGTAGTCAGCCAACTTAAACTTCTTTCACACCAATGGAGAGACTTTGGTACCTCTGGATGATGATTACAGTTAAACTGAATGCTAAATATAGCTCAGAGCTGCTAATTTCTCTCCACTGACTAACTTAAATGCCTCAGTTAAAGTGCATACAGACAGATGGAGAAGTTTGAGGCCAGCCCTATACCTTATGCCAACTGCGACCATGTGGTGAAGAGGAACATGGCTTCATTCCTGCCCTGCTCTTGCTAACAGAGAGTAGCCCATAGCAGGTGCCTTCCTAAATGTGTCCCTAAATACAGGCAGCCAGTCCAAGAAAACCCATGGTTACTTCAAGACCACTTGAAAGAACTTGTTTTGGAATTATTGTATCACTAGTGTAAATGGAAAAGAATGACACTGCCATCAGTATCAGAGTTAAGTGTACATCCAGATGATGCAATGATTCAACATAAATATATTCATAAAAGCTATAGCTTAATCACATTTGGCTTTGGGGGTAAGAGAAACTTACTGCTACCAACTTCAAAAGAAAAACAAATAAAACCACACAAAAAAAAAATCTAAAAAATTAAAAGCAATATGAAAAGCAAAATAATTAGGCAGACTCCAATATGCATCCACACATTTGAAAACGGCAGACTACAGTACACATTCATACATTCAAAAAGATCTGTTTCTCAAGTACATTGATGCACATACATCATGAATATATACATGAATATAAACCCACACATAAAATGTATTTTCTTCTCTACCTATTTTCAGTGAATGTGTGAAAAGGCACAACAATGCATACATTTTCTTCACGGAGATTTACAGAAAAACAGAACGCTAGCAAATTATATAGGTGGTCATGCTGCACATGCAAGATTGGTCCTGTAAAGTACTTCAAGAAAACAATCTTCCCCACCAAAACAAAACCTCAAAATAGCATTCCAAATCAGAGCTGCTTTTTACCACATGGCTGAGAAACGCATCTGCAAACTTGGACTTCCTCTCTGATATATTTCAAACTTCTGCCATCTACTAACTACTGACATGCTCAAACTGTTGAAAAATGTATTTTTTTTTAGTAATGGGAAAAGTATTTTTCACCCCTCATTTCCAAAAACAGCTGGAGCAGTTTGGCATAAAAGGTACCTCAACTAGTAAAGGACTGCCAAATTCCAAAAGAAAGGTAAAACGACTGGGAAAAAGGACAAGCCACTGAAAATCTTTCCTTAAAATGGAAACACTTGTGCAATTTCAACTACCTAATACAAGCATTATAATGTCCTCTGAAAGTGAAAAAATCAAAAGCTCTCTTTCAAGTGGACACTCAGGCTGCAGTCCGAAGGCCTCTCAATTTCAGTCTTAGGAAAAATCAGAGGAGTTTATCTTAACAAAGACAGAGCTTAAAAGCAGCAGGTTCTGCTTTAGCATAAAGACTTTCCCACATCCTGTAATTTTTCACACAACTATTTTACAAATAATAGAGAAACCTGTATTTTGTACAAGCCTTGAACTTTTACCTATCTCCATTCCTTTTTAGCCTCTGTTTTGTTAGAGTCTGTGCAAGATGTGCCACAGGCACTGGATTAAGAAATAACAACAACAACAAAAGACAGCGACTACACAGAAAAAGAATCCAATTCAACCCCCCTTTCAACTTACAGAAACGTGCCTCATAGGGACCATAAAATCCATGTAATTACCTGCTGCAGGATCTGTAACTGCTTGACTGGTGATGCCAGATGGTGGTTCTTGAAGCTGGTATGTTGCGTTTGTGGAGGGTGTCGTTGGGCTGGTGTTGCTGTTTGTCATGTAATGTGAGGGATATGGTGAGCTATTATAATACTGTGCATATTGGCCTTGGCCAAAGCTGGCATAAGAGGGATATTCCTGAAAGACAAAAAAGCAACTGAATCGTCTATCAAAGTCTTGCTACTTTTTAGTATAAATTCCAAAATATAACTGCAAACACATGTCAGGCTTTCAGCACGTATGCTTCCTGGACTGGATGCTATAGGACCTAAGACGGCAAGGCAGTAAAACAAAATCTACATTACACATAACTTAGTTTGTCTTCTCATACAAATATTTTATTATATACACTACTGAAGATGTGTGAATAAGGACACACTAAACCCTGACCATTAGTTCTATTATTGGAGGATGACAATTTGACGAAAAACATTCATAAACATTAATATAACTTGAAAGAACAGCAATTTCTTTCAAAGAGATATTTAAGAGCTATTTTTCAGTTATTTTGCAGTGGATGAGAATTTTAAGTCTGTTGATGTTTCCTCAATTCATATTTACAAAATTACCTGCTGTGAACTATTAAATCCAGTAGAATTTGTGAGAGAATTATTTCCTGCATATATTCCTGATGATGTTGTGAAACTGCTGCCTGAAATAAAATGAAAAATCATGTGAATTACTAAAACACAGTATTGGAAAATAACTTCCATCTTGCAATTATATCATAAGGCTATGGTATATTTGTAATACTTCCCATATGCTGACCGATTTGGTTGTCATCAGCTCTGTAACATGTTAATAGACAGAAAGTGATAACTCATTGTTCTTATACCCTATGTTTCATTACTGAAATTAAGAAAACCTTGCTTTGATGGAAACTAAATTTTGACAGGAAGCCAGAGCCACCTCAGATTGATAACTTGTGAAAGTAATCAGGATTTATTCCATATCACTTTTCTCAAACAGTAACTGCAAGCCCCCAGTGAATCCCTACGGCTCAGTTTCTTTTGCTGTCTTCAGTATAGCATCTTCTCTTATCCCTAAACGTCAGTGCCTTGAAGGAATAAAAAACCCCCCTAACACCCTGCTTGAAACAGCTCAGCCTGCCTTGTGAAGCCATTAGAATTCACTAATCGATGATAGACAGCCTTGGGCCGCAAACCTACTTTTTTGATAGAGCCTATCAGGCATGACACAAGGGAAAAAAGTACCTCTCTTAGAGGAGTGACTGAAAACTGAATTTAGCCCAAAGACTGAATTACTGCCTTCACCTCCCTCCTCCCCTCAGATCCCCCTTGTGAACCACCAAAAAGTAGACAGATGGGTCTCTTTTTTAATACCTAACCTGAGAAGCCGTTCCACTAAAAGGGCAGCAACCCCCTTTCAGCTGTTTTGCTCTTGCTGGTTATAACCCGGCAGTGACATAGCCACCAGCTGAGACATATGGATGCACGGAGAAGCTCCGTAAGCTACCAGAAAGTCCATAATGAGGCAACCTATTGAACTCATACAGCAGGAGAGCACCAGTGTGCAAGAAACTCGCATCAAAGTCACAAGCTGTTTGCAGCCTCCCTCGCCACTGAAACCTGCCTTAGAGAAGAGGTATACTGAGATCTTGGAAGGAAATGATGCAAAGGAAGCTGGAAGGGATGAAAACCAACAGGGACCCAGGTGTACAGATGCACTGCTGTGTCCAACACAATTCAAAAACCGCATCTTAACAAACCATTAGAAAAAGCAACAATTCCTGTAAATCCAAACAGTAAGAAATGCAGGCAGGGTTGCATGCTTAGCACAACCCCTAGAGAGACACAGACAGGTGTCCTCACTATCACAAGTCAGAAGGAAAAAATATTTAAATGCTTCTGCTGCAAAAGGTAGTAAAAAAGTACACAATTTAAGTCTTGGAAATGTGAAGAACATCCAACAACAGTGGGAGTGAGAAAAAAAAAGAAAGCGTAAATCCAAAGTGAGATAATGACTGTAAACATTTTCTGTTGTATTTGCTGTGCGCGCTAAAGCTCTAAAGCTGTTGAAAGATACTACCAATCCTGTGAACTAAAATCAGATTACTTCAGCAGAAGAGTTGACATCCAAGTTTAGCAGATAGCACAGATAAACAGTACTAATGAGAAAAACATGTTGTTTTAAATTTAATTTAAAATTGGAAAACAGATGTTATTTTTTATTATAACAAACCCCAGAGCCAAAATACAGCTGAAAAATATTTTAAATTGCAGAACTTTGAAATGCTATTTTATTTCTAAGAGTGTTTTGGCTGGAAGAATGTAAGTTACTGTGTCTCTTTTATTCCTACAGTTACTTCTGAGTGATGCAGTAATACACTCAAACACCAGTTTTATAGGTGTGTAGTTTGAACCACTCTTAAAAGATATAAAAGCCATCTATGGTTGTAAGGAAAAAAAATACAGAAAAAAACTTTTTGGGATGAATATATACTCTTTCTGGAGAATATCTGGCAAATAATTTGCAAGAGCAAATGAGAAAAGTAATTACATGGCAGTCAGCATCTCTGCCCTCAGACAAAGACCCACATACTAACACACAGATCTCTCCCTTTCATCTTATGGTCAGTGCTGGCTCCTATGGAGGAGGGGTGGGGGTCTCCTAGACCGTAACAAACACGAAGCAGGTTTCACAGAAACAGCTCCATGGGCCACCCAGAACTACCAGCCTTAGGTTGCTTCTAAAATACCTTGATTTTACTTTTTGTCTTTTAAATAACCAGCCGCAGCACGGCATAAGAGCTGCTACCTCTGCACTAGCTGGAAAAATGCAAAAATAAGAATCTCCACAATACGTGCAAGATTTACTGAGGTAAGCTGGCCAACTAGGCAGCTTTAAAATGTGATAAAAGCTGTCAGCTGCAGGTCAAAGGTCTATTTGGCCAAGGGCGAGGGCCCACATGAAAGCTGGGAAGCCCAGGCAGCGTCAGAAGGCTGCCGGCCCTGCTGGGCCCAGTGCGATGGCTGTGGGCAGGCATTGCACAGTGCTGCCGCTGCTGCAGGCAGGATGCACACCTCCCTTGGGTGTTTTCTACAAGGTCCATTTGCTTTCCTAGCTTGGTCTCTTTGCCATGGGCTACGTCTATCATCAGAGCACAATATATGTGGCAGAAGTTTACTACAGCTCTCTTGGGAAAGCCGAGGACGGCCAGATGGGCTATTTAAGCTCAAGGTTTCTTCCGTTTGCTTGCAGTGTTTAAAAACCTTTGGCAAACTCCCCCTTGTTGTCCTAGTAACTGCTTAGCCATCCAGCACAATATTTTTATACTGTATAATAATAACCAAATACCTTAACGTTTACTTTTTATGGATGAATTCCCAGACCAATTGGTTAGTATAGTCTGAGGGACCACAGTTGTCATAGCTAAAACAATGCTGGTGCTCATCACAGGTTCCTCACCTGCCAGCAATAGGCTACCTCAGTTTATGATAAACCCTGGATCATTATCACAGCAAAGAGGATACTCAATAAGACAGCTGCAAGTGAAGCTCTCTCCTTGGCCTCTCCCCCAACTCCTTTCTACTCCGTTTATTTTCACTGAGCAACCCTCGAAACTGTGCCAGTATAGGAAGAGTGGCCCATTTGCACAGCCATTAATCGTTTAAGTGGTCTTTCAACATCTATGAAGCAATTCGTATGAAAAACAGCTTAAGGAACAAATTCATTAACATAAGGGCAGGGGCACAGACAGGCAGGCAGAACAGTGTAGGTGCTCTCCTCACCCCCTCCTTTCTCATACCCATTACAGGGATGACAAATTCCCAACAAACAAAAATCCAATTACCAGAATAACCTTAGTGAGGAGTTGCACAGAGTGATTTTCCTTGTCATTTTTGTAAGTTGGCAGTCTCTCCTCCTGCTATTGTTCAGTGACTAATCACGCTGTAATTTTAGCAGGGTCGGGAAAAGCACTGGGTTAAATTGGCCGCACACGCACCACGATGCAGCACCGTGATGTTTTGGGGAGACATTTGCCCCAGGGAGACAAACTAGAATAACTCCAAAGCTTTCAAGCGAGAGGTAACCCCAACCAGGGAACACAAACAGAGCAACTGCTAGGTTGCTAGGAAATCCCATTTACCGCAGGCAAGGATGCCAGCAGGCCCCCAAGCACACTGTCATGTAACACTTGTTTATGAAGGAGGTTGTGGGATCCATTATCTTCATTTAGCAGCTCAGCAGCCACACACAGGAGATGAAGAACGGCTATGGCAGACTATGATAAGGCTGAGGGCTGCAGCCTGCCCGTAGACTGCTTGAGGGGAAAGCATGAATAAACTTATTTCCCTCTCTGGAGGTTTCTGCATGAACAACCAAAACAGCAGCAGCAATACCCCAGTATTCTGTCAAGAGAATCAATTCTATCCTTACATAACAGTTGAAACTATGAATAATTTCTCCATCCAAAACTAAATAAGGAAAGGCAAACAAATGTTCCTGCTTACTTTTAACATCTGGTCAATCAAAAGGAAAGAATAAAATCAATTTAAAGTAATTTGAAATACAAAAGTCAGCCTAATAAAAATATTTAAAAAGCATATATTCAAAAGTATAGTATAGATACATACTGCCAACATTTAACAGCAAAAAAGATCTAGTTAACAGTGAGATTTTTTTTTCCATCTTGAGCTTCTAATACTTCTATCAACATGCATTTCAAACCTACTCTTTATTTTCATTCATACAAAAGGTTTCTGTAAGGTTTTTGCAGGGGACTGTTCTTTCCATATCCATATGCTGTGCTGTTCATAAGCATGACAGAACTGACACGTGCTCATTAATTCCCAGACTCTCCCACTCCAACCTGTGGCTCTTCTTCCCAGACCAAGCTCCCAGCCATCTGTTGCCTCCTACACATGTGCAGCTCTTTAGCCCAAGCACAGCCTGGCTGGAGAAGGACCCAGACTCCGTCCATCTCCTCTCTCAGCTCTGTAAACAATACTGTCATGAAATCAATGCCTTTGTCCCTCCTCCCTTTAGAGCTTCACAATCAGGTCATCTTTAATACATTTCTGCTGCAAAATATTTTTAGATCCTGGCCTTTCTATATCTATAGCTGAAATGCTTTCCAAGATCTTCATGTTCTATCTCTTGACAGGCACCACTCTTTTAAGACCTTGACAATTTTGTTCTTATACACATTTTGCATATTGCATAAAGCAAAGCAACACCCTTTATGACAGATCTCCACGTAGTTCACTGACTGAGAACTAGCTTTGCTCTATTAATGCCAGAATTCACTGCTTATTGTCAAGATTTTCCAACAATCAGTCCTTCACGTTATCCCACACTGCTTCCCCCTTCCTCCATCAAATGAGCTACCCACAGACATCTGTAAAACCACTTCATTGTCCTCCCTAAAATCCCTCTATATTGACATCCCTCTGCTCTGTATTCTACAAAATAAACCTACAGAGTTGTTAGATAACCAATATGGGGTGATGACTATTTATTTTGCCTGAGCAGTGTCTGCTTTATTGTTATATTATGTCCTGCTAGCCTGTGTGTTTTACTTTAGCCTCCAACTTATATGGGAACTCTATTTTCATTTTCCTATATGAAGTTAGCACAACAGGAATCCAACACATGACTGTGGCAGGAAGTCAGAACTGCAATAGAAATTATAGGTAACAGAGACATGATTTTTCAATAACTGTATTTCCTAGTGACTATGAATTATCAGTTCCTTAAAAGCTGGAATGTCTATGCAGCAGTTCCTCATAGCTGCTGGCAAGCACTCAGCTCTTACAGAGAGGTGTTTTGTTTAAAATAGTGAGGCTATCTGCAGGAAGCAAAACCAGTGACCTGGTTATGGATATACCTACTCATAGGAGTAGAAGTTCACTCCTAATCGGTGTGTAGAGGAAAGTTAGCACACTAATCTTACACCACCTTCCTCTTCCTTGCCAGAGAGCACTGTGAGTAAGAAACGTTTCAGATGTAAGAAGGTTGCTTCTGCCCCACTGAGCTACCCAATCGCAATTCAAAAAGGGACTTAGAAAACAAAAACAAACAAAACATCCAACAACCTCTGTCTGAGCAAAGTATAACCTGAAAGCCAGGGTACAAAAGCAAAACCTAATTCACATGGTCTCTGAATGCACTTCTGCCTCAAGAAGTACATTTTAGGGAGTGTTTACATGATGGCATGCAGTTTGAAAGGTGCACAATACTGAAGAGAGATGCTAAACTTAAAAAATGTGGTCCAGTTCTGTCAGCGATATGCAGAATACCTATTACAGCAAAGCCAAAACCTACAACGATGGCTGATTTCAACTGTCATGTTCAGGCGTGAAAAGCCCTGACGCAAACATCCCAAAAGTAGTTATTTGTAAATAATAATAAAAAAAGATTTTAAAAGTATTCCCCAGTGTGGATGCAGAGTCAGGCACACCAAGAGGTTTCCCAATACAGTAAGGGAAAAGTGAGTCGGGAGGAACAAATTGCAAAGATACTAAGAGATCTAAATGGGCAAGTAAGGCTACAAAATATAATCGATAATAATAGCTCACATGCACAAAGACTTACAGCTTTTAAATAGACTTCAAAGAAACAGACTTCAGTCATTACTTAGCTACCTCCACAGCTGCAGTAGGTATTTTTATCTTCTTTTCCCTCCCCGAACACACTCAGGTGTCAAATTATATTTGGCACTTCCTAAATTCATAATCCCGACACGTTTTCCAGCACTCACTTTGTCACAATCACTGTTTTTTCAACTATTGCTATTCAGAGATAACATTTTTACTGTAGTAACACTACAACACTTTGCCGTTTAAAAATTAATGAAGTCACTAAGTGAAGGATCTTCCAAACTGCTGAGAGCTGGCCCATTGCTGCTCTCAGCAAAGCCAATCGTCATTCCAGCTCCAAGTGCAAAAACAACAGAGGCAGTTCTCAAGCAAACATTAATTTTTATCCCAAGAATGTAAATAAACAGGGAACAAAAAAACCAAACGCTATAGCATTAACTGCATCCAATTAATGGTAGTATCTATTTATACAGACCTTGCATCTGGTAGCTATAGGGAGCTTGTCCAGGTTGAGGTGTGCTAAAGCTGGCACTGTAGCTTAGAAATCCTGTCTGTCCAGGTGATTGGGACTGTGACAATCCACCTTCTGTCTTGATGCCTGCCCACAATGCACCTAAATCAGTTAGTGACAGCAAATCTATTTGTTCATATTCAAACAGGGACGGATAATATAATCATTTTATTGATAGCATTTTTAACACATTCGCACTGTTGCATGCATGAGAGAAAGAGTACTGAGAGTATGCACAAATGAAAAGGGTAGGGGCAGTTTAAAAGAACACATAAAACTGAAGTTCACTAGGGAGAGGTTAAATTCAAAACTGTGTTTCCAATAACTGCAAAAGAAATTTATACATGAACAGGAAGTTGCATTATTCCTTTTTTCCTTTCCTGCCAGAGGCTAACTTTTCCATATATTCATGACATTTCACAGAGGCAGATTAGCAACTTTATATGATTTTAATGAACCATAGCATAGCCAAGCTCTCCCGCTATCCGCCCCTTTAATGACATATCTGAGATTTGCACTGGAGAATATTTCTACATGAAAACTACATGGCTTCAAGTGCATTCTAAGGAATTAAGCACCCCTTAAACAGTGGATAAAGAGAGCTATCAGCATAAAGTATGATGTGGATTTTCAAAGCTAATTAAACACTACAGAATGCGTTCAGTCTTTTAACAAATAAACACCTAACAGACAGGAAATATTCCTGAAGTAATCTTCCACACTGGGAAAAACACAACAGAGAGTCATTAACCTGCTTTGACAGGGAAATCCATTACACACCACCTCCTCATTACCAAATTTAGTTATAAAAGAATCCAAAATTCAATTAAAGGAATAACTTGCCTCCCAACTTCAGTCATTCTTGCACAGATTTGTAAGGTAATAAGCAAGTAAATATCAGCAAATGAAATACTCAGGAAATGCACACAATTCAGCTTCTGTCTCTTAGTTTTAATTAGAAGGTTGTCCTGACATGAACTACCATTTAAAAATAATTATAGCCAAAGCAATGGAAAAGTAATACAATACTCTTACATTTCACTATGGCATTCAGTGATACTTCATTACTCAAAAGCCACAGTTATTTGAACTGAATTAGCTAAGTGAGAATTAGTAACATTCTTTTGAAAACGACTCTTAATCTAAGCCCATTTCCTGGTGCAAAACTTAAAAAAATAAATAAATAGTAATATCCAACAATGTTTGAAGGTGGGAAAGAACTGAAAAGCTGTGGCGTTTATAAAACTTCAGTATCTCCCTATGTACAAATAGAAAATTTCCCTGTGTCAACTGAACCATTTTTCAGCTACTGCCATTAATTATCCTTAATTCCTTCTGCGACACTCGTTAGCTGCCAGACTAACCCTGTTTGCTTGTTTTCCCCTGATGCTTGCTTCCTCTGTTTCACGTTACAAATAAACAATCCCAATGACGAATCTGACACCTCGTTTCCAAGAGGAAACTCCTGCTACGGATGCCTTGGTATCAACGGTGTGTTTAAGGACTTCTGAAACACTGATTGAATACTACATAGAGAAAGTTTAACTAAGCATTATATTTCTAGACTTCTCTCTTTAGCAGCCTGATTCAGCTTCCAATCTCAGACAAAGCAGGAGGAGGTGATCAAAGGCAGTGGCTGGAGCACGCCACTTGAGTGAAGACAGCTTGGCACTGGCGTGCCCTTTTGCAAACCTCCATGCTATGAAGAGCCTTTCGTCTTCTGAGACCTTCTCTTCTCATCTTCTGTCACCTAGGCCTTCACTCACCAAACCCCGGTGCCCCCTTCTCCTTAGTCTGAGTCCCACAAGGGACAGTGAAAACACAAAAGGGAACTTCTGGAAGTGAGACCTTTGCTAAATGCTGATACCAGGGCGTGTAGGAGGAGGGAGCCTCAGGAAATTCTCCAGCCTCCTCAGTGGCTTTGCAGATGAACCAGAGCCAGGAGTGGCGGGAGGCAGCTGTCACTGGCATTCCTCCACCCCCCTTCCTGCCTTCAGGGCTGCACCATGGTGGAGATGTGGGAGTGGAAAAATGCCCAGAGTAGAGGTGTATTCAAGGCAGCACCTTCCCAAATTCTGCCCTGAAAAGAATAGCTGAGGGGAAGGGCACTGGCACGTGAATTTGTGAACGCTTTTTTCCCCACTGTAAGTCCCAGTGCTAAGAAATAAAAGCAGAGAATCTCCCCACTGCTACCCAAAGTTTTTCACATCTGTCAAAAGTCTCCTCTCTTTATACCTGCTGGAAACTCTTTAGCTGGAAGAAAGAAAGGCAAAGTATAGGATACATGATATATGCTGCAGAGCCAAGAGGAGAATTTTGGCCCCAAACGAGTTCTTGCCTGCTGCAAATCAGCATCCCAGGGTTCTTCATGTAATTTATTTTGGGAACAAGGATTATACAGTGTGCCTTGAATATGCAAAGATAAGGTCTTAGCTCCCAAAACCTTGCCTCAGTTATTTGCTATTAAATATTTCTGCTAGTTGATGAAGTACATCAGCAAGAAAAACCTTCACCCCAGTCAGAAGACATTGCCTGAAAAGAGCACCAAAGCTCACTTGGCTCAAGAGGTGGATGTTTCAGTGGTAAAAGCAGATCTTCAGTGTAAAACATTAAGATAAAATTATCCAAAGCCCTAGGCACAGAGGATGGACTGTGCAATAAAAAACCAAAACAAAACAGAAGAGCAGGCAGGCACGTTAACCCCCAGGGAGCAGCTGCCAAGTAAAGCAACTCTCAATTATAGCTGCGACGACAGTAAGACATCTCAACTCAAGTTGTGAAATGATGGTACTGCTGAAGTTGGTGGGAGTTTTACAGTTGACTTCAGTGAGGTCAGGATTTCATCCAGAGGAATGATCCAAAACCAAAAAGGTCACTGTTTGGGCTGCCCAAGCCACCACGGATAACAAAGTATGAATGCAAGGTGTGCAGAAGAGAAACACGTCAAGGAAAACACAGTGGGGAAAGGGGTCATCTGTTATCACACCACCTGATCCAGCTGCAAATAGCAGTCAAAGTCTCAGCAGGAACACAAGATTTTCTTCTTTGCAGAAGGAAGACTACCCCGTGTGGAGGGGGGGAGGAGAGTGCTGTTTGTTTTGGTTGTTTGCTTAATATCGTCAGTATGAGTTTAAAATACATGGTGCTGAAACTGAAACATCCAACTTATGTTTATAAACTCGTTTTTGGCATAAAGTAATCAAGATTCTAACCACAGGAAAAAATGCTTCCTTGGATCATAATCACTGATGATATATTAATGAAATACTTTTTTTTCAAAAGTGAAAATAACCTTCTACTTGCACCCACAGTCCACAGCAGTTTTACACAGGATTTACTTAAGATCTGGTGGATTTCAGCTTGCAGATTTCAGGATTCACCAGCCTTCCACTGAAAAAATTTTAATAATTTTGTGGGGCACAGCTTGTGCTATAAGTTCTTTCCTCTTGGTATAAAACCTGTATTACCTGAATGTATTTTTACAAAATGTACTGCTAAAAGCATATGGATCATATATTTTCAATATATTCCCCAAGAGGAATGTAAGACCTATTTTCTAATAATGCATCTTTGCTGCTGAACTGCTATGTGGTCTGCCAGCAGACAGTCTGGCAACAAAATGGTCTCACCCACAGCAGCTTGTTTTTAAATTAAATTTTTTAGGGGAAATATTTGCTACTTAGTACTATCTTCTTCATCAGGCAGACAGAGCTCTGGTGGCAAATCACCTCAATTTTCACCTCCAAGAGTGACAATGAAAGGGAGAATTTTGGTAAGGGTCTTTTTGAATCAGTCCTTCCCTTGACAGAAATCACTGACTCATTTGAGTTCCAGTAACGTGTATCAGCCAAAATCCAGACTTTTATTTACCAACTCCCCCTATTACACTGCTGGAGAGCACAACTCCTCAGCAAGTCACCGGGAGCTGTGCCTGTGTAATGCAAGTCCCTAGATCTCCCTGCTTCACTGCTGTATTTTCATATCACTGCTAAAAGCCTAACGAATCTCTCCTTGATCTCAAGACACAGACATACTCTTGAGTAACTTCTTCGCTTTTTAATACATAAATTAAGCTGCACAACAGGGAAGTTCCAGGGAAATACCATTCTTTCATGAGATGCACTGAAGAGCACGGCTGTCCCACTAAGCACTAATGCAGTGACATAATCTTGCTCAAAAAAATGTTCACCTTTGGAATAAAAGCATAGCAGTGTGGTTTCTTACCATATGAAGGGATTCCATAGGGCTGGCCGGGCTGTGGGTAGGTGGCGTAAGCTGTAGCTTGTTGCATCCCTGTTGTAAACTGCGTCTGCCCATATGCAGCCATCGTTTGCGAAGAAGGGGTGGGAAGAATATGTGGGTATGGTCTGCTATTGATTACAAATGACAGAAAATAGGACAGACTGCATTAGACTGACGTACATGTAATTATTTTTAGCCATATTGTAATCCTGCTACTCTTCATTAACACTTAATCATAGGCTGTGCTAGGCAAAAGAAACTCTAAGATAGAGAGAAAACAACACTAATAAATTAGTAATAAAAGAATAAGTAAAATAAGAACTTTCCAAATATTTTTCAAATACATTCTTAGCATTAAAGAAATATATTTTTTTCCTAGAAGCTGCTGTGGTTTAAATTATGACTTAACAGATGGATCCAATTATTATTTTAAATGAGGTTAAAATCTGCCTTTTTCAGTTATTATTATTACTGCTACTATTATTATTTTTAAAAGATATCATACTTGGAAGGGTAAATCTGTGGTGGGGAGAACTGGTGTGTTTGTCTTGGGCTGAAACCACTGCTTCCAATTGCTGCACCAAGGAGAAAAGAAAGCACACAGAAGTGTAAATATACACACCAAAGATAAATATTATTTTTCCTAATAGAATTTCAGAGTATTAACAAGATTTTAATTAAATTCAAATATCATCGATATCTTTGGTAGAAAATAATATTTTATCAGCAACTACACAGGAATGCATAACAGTAAAATCTTGATTACAATTTCAAGTACTAAAATGCTCCTTTGTAGAACTCCTCACCAATAGTTTATTCTTTGCTTGCACACAGACAACATTTTCAATGCAAACAATCTATTTCCTATTGGAAACATTTTCCTTCATATTTTCAAAGGATTACTGCTATCTCAAGTACAACATTTATTAACTTTTAGAATTTTTAAGACCTACATTTTATGAAGGAGCTTTATGCACGTCTCTATTGAAAACACATGGCCAGCTTCAGAGCACGTGCCTTTTAAAAATCATTCCAATAACGCATAAGGATGTACTACCATATTACACCTCCTTCTCTTTTACCCCGTGTTACCTGCTTTTTAAAATGCTCTCAACACCTTCAAAACACTCAGTTTTACACAAAGACGTCATGATCAATGTGCAAATTGTCTTAGGGAAACACTTAAGCGAGTTTTTCCTCCCACAGCTCAGCCCTGCAGGGTTCCCCCAGACCAGTCACTGCTAACACGCAGAGATTTTTGTCAATTCCCATGAAACTCCTATGGTGTTTTGGGTGCTATAAGGAGCATGCCAGGCGCACCCAGGCGCTCTGCTCCTGGAGCTCTCTGCAAAAGCACTGGGAAGATAGTGCTTCCCTCTCCGGTTACCATTTGGGTGCCACTTCTTCTCCACATCCCGAAGTCGATTTTGAAGCCTTTGCCAGGAAGAGGTCAGCTGCAGGTTATGAGACTACTGTAAAATCAGACAGCCAGAGAAACAACAGGCCCTATTGCTAAGTACTTGGAAATAAACAAGGCATGGATAATTACCCTTTGCCAGCTACCCCTTTCCTGGCCAACTACAGGGAAAATCCATCATCTTTACGCTCTCAGAGCCCTTGTGAAGAGTGGAGCAAAGCAGCGAATCTTTTTCTGTTCCTTCCACACCTGATATTTTTCTTTTCTGTGGTTACAGTCCCACCTGGAGCCAGATCTTCACAGATGAATGAGCTACTATTAGGTGCACTACCTTTCCCTCCAGCAGAGATTTAATATATTCTAGAAACTTTTTGGTTTTTTTTCCTTTAAAGATCGATATTTTTATAAGCTGCAGCATGCATGGAAAATGTAAGCTGCTGCAAGATCAAAAAAGGGCTGGCTGCTTACATCCTAACTGGTGGCGAGCTGGTAGATTTTGCTACTCTGCCAATGCAACTCTATGATCTTTTTTCATTTGATTTGCACCATAAAAATGATGTGCTAGAAATACCAGGGTTAATCCATAGGTATGCAAAACTGTCTAAACATTTTAGGATTTTCTCACAGTATTTTATCTCCTGTGTAGTAGCAGCTAAGAAGGGTTTGGCTTTGAGGAAAACTAAGAGACTGACAAAATAATGTCTTGATAAATACAAACAAACTAAAAATTACCTATCCCTCAGTTACATCACAAATTACAGAAGCAGGTATATTTACACCCTGAAAACTAAAAAAAGTAATCCCTTTGGGCCAGAATGCTTCTCAGCTCCCTAGTGAAGACACCAGTGGATGTGAATAAAAGCAACGCTGTACTGCTACTTCCTTAAGGAAAGCTCCTACTTTCTTATGCTGCCTGAATAAAATGAACACAAATCAGCTGCAAAGTGCACAAAAACTTTCCAGCAGCCATGCAGAGGTTTAGATTGCATAGGGAAAAAACACAGTGAATGAAAAATTGCTGAGCTTAAGCCTTTGTTTGTTCCTTACCTGATCCTGAGAAATTGTCTAAAGACCCGTCTGTGGTAGTAGTAGTAGTAGCAATCTCACTGCTGCTCATTGGTTCTGTTTTAACTATAGAAATATAAATAAAATATATTCTATATGCACCTAATATTCTTGCACACGCATGCACACACGTTCACTACAGTCACAAATTCAATGAAACAGAAATCTGTCCAAAAGTTTTAAATCATGGTTACCAATAATTTGCATGTTGTGCATTTGTGTATACAAACAATGCAAAGTACTGGTAGCTATGATTTGCACATTCATATAAAATGACCACAAGGGTTATTTCTGTCCGCAAGGAATAAGAACTACTGTAATAAACCAGAAGTCCCCATGCAACTCTCTGCACCTGTCCTGACTCCTCTTAATCCTGCAGACCCAACAATAAGGGTCCACATTTAGATCAGGTCATACAGTCATTCACAGGCTTGAAAGACAGCAATTTGGATAAGACAAAAAAAATAAATATTTTTTAAATTGGGTTCTCTGAGGGCTGTTCCAAACTTTTTCCATCCAAACAACTTTTCAGAAGAAAAATGAGAATTTCCAATAAAGCAAAACACTTTCTTCATGGTGGATTTCTCCTTGCAAAATGGAAACCAACTTAATAGTCGGAAACCTTGAATGAACAAAGAACACAAATATACTTTATGGAATGCTTTACATTTTATTCCCTTTGCGCTCCAGAACCCAAAGTGGCTGTCAGAGAGTAAGAAAGAATGAGAAGAGGAGAGATACCCTCTTCCTCTTGCAACTCCATTTTCAAGTATGAATTCATGGTTTTCAGTAAAGCCTCAGGAGAAAAACCATATTTCCCTTGGTGTTAGCGCACTGTTATCTCAGTACTGATGGCATTCCAATACACAGATCTACAACAGGGCTGACCTGGCGTGGATGTAGACAGACACCGTGCCCGCTCCCAGAAAGTTATCACATCAGCACAGCAACCTCTCAAATCCATTCTACATTCCTAGCTTTTGAAATTAAAAGCACATCAAAAGCACCCGAGGTTTCACAAAATGACAGAGCTGACCTGACTACTAACATCCCGCTGTTTTTGCTCCTGTTGATACAGTCACTGCTTCCCACGCACCAGAGCTGGTGCCTATCATCTCACCTTACAGGGAGGCAGTTCAGTACAACTGCAGAAAAGAAATCCACAAAAAGCAAGATAAACTGTGTTCTATTTGATTCATAAAACCACTTGTGTGAACTTGTATGTCTCTCTCTGTCTAGGAATTGCAACCATCATTAGCAGATGCCCTTTGGGTGCAAGGTTTGCAAGGAGCGAGGGAAGTGGAACCTTCACCTTCTGACGAAGGACCTTTTCTTTCCCTGTCAAACAAAATCCTTATTTTCACGTGGCTATTTCCTATGCTTGATCTCTTCCAAAGGATTTAAGTGCAATCTCTAGAGCTTTTATTAGTCAACAAGTATTTCCTTTTCTCCCTCACACGGGATGTTTTCTTTTCACACGCTAACTCAGAGATCACTACAAGCAGAATTCTGTTGCATCTACATTAACAGTCTAACAAAGTAAAACGATTGGTGAAGAGGGTCCAGTATCACAATTTAGGCATTTAAGAGGGATTACTTCATGCAAGTGTAAGCTTTTTCCAAGGAGCAAGGGCCTAGATGCAGCTGGATCACATTGGCTGCACTCCACCGAACACCTTTTTTTAAAGGGGTGGAGTCCAAGAACTCTCCAGAAGGTGACCTAACCTGTGGTAAGAAGTGGTGGCCAAGAGTTTCTTTTCAAGAGGATGCACTCATCATCCAAACCACAGTGCTAATGTTGGAGTATCTCTCAGAAATACAACACATAACGTATCTGGCACCCATTTTGCACTTAAATACTGAAAATCTCATAGACAGATGCAATAAAATGTTTGAAGTGTCTACCCCAAGGCATTTGCTGGAAACTACTAGATAATATGAGACAAGGTTTGTCATTTAGATATCAAGAATTGAAACTATGTTACCTTTTGCTTATTTTCTATAAGTGTAACATTTTTAAGTCTGGCTAATATATTCTTTATAGATTACTCCAACTTTCTCCAAACCTTGCAAGTGCTCCTCATCTAATTTCCATAATCCAATTATATCTTTGGAGATAACAATAAAATATGCTTTTCTCGATTGCTGACAGCTGTGGAGGAGGAAAAGAAAGAATGATGAGACAGAACAGCCTAACTTGGGCTGAAAGGATGGAAAACTTCAGTATCTGATTTCTCCAAGCTCCTCTATCAGAGAAAGAATTCTACTTCTTATAAAATAAAACATAATTCTTTTTGGTAAGTTTGGCTCACTGCAAACTAACAATCCAAAGGCAACGTGAGACACATATTTGGCACCATTTGTTCTAAATAACGTTTTCCAGGATAATTTCTTTCTAAGTGGATGCACCTGTCTCTCCTGTCACTAGTTTAAAAGCCTACTTCATATGCACCACTGGCCGCTCTTCTCATATTCAGAACCTTGTTAGAAAACAACATTTTGTGAAAAAACTCCTGAAAATGGGATTTCTGTCTTTGACTTGGTGTGACAATGTTTATAACTGAATGTCATTTAGTAAGTATGCTACTTTTGAAGATATAGGAAAGGAAAAAAAAAAAAAGAAGAAAGCGCTGCAGTGGATTTCATACATGGGCGCCAATTGTATTTGCTGACTGAGATGCTCTCAAATTCAACATCATAACTGTTCCACCTGTCTCCTCTCTCAAGTATATGAAAAATGAGTGAAGAAAGGCTGTTCATATTGTTCCTGGATACCTATTTGTAGGGTCATAATAAATTAGCCCTATCAGGTCTTTTTTATAGAATAGCAATGACCTTGCACAGACCTTTGTTGCTGGAGCTGGTTAGGAACTGAATAAAGAGGGTGGAAACTGAAAAACCCTTAATTCCCCAAGCATTTTAACCAACATGGTTGTAAATATCAGTGTATTTTCTTGTCTGTGCTTAAAACCATTTCAAGAGGATTAAAGCTCGCTATACAAAAAAACTGAGACAAAACAATCAGGGCTTTACCAGCCAGATATGTTTACTGCATGGGCTCTCAGAGCAAAGGAAGGCCACTCACTTGCTCAAGACAAAATGTGATCTGCAAACAGAGCACATTTGCCCCCACAACCAAGAGGAAGAGAGCTGTGAGAGGTTTCCCAAGGTCACAAGTCTGCTACTCTGTCCCAGAAGTGTTTCAGCTACTCTGTCCCAGCATCTGTTAGGAGGATGCATGGAGCTGCCAGAGAGGTACATATCTGGCAGGGCACAGGTATGGCCAACATAGCACGTTCTGCATGCACACTCTGGATTTCAGCTGTCCTTTTTTTTCTCTGACCAGAGCATTTCTGCCACATGTTCTATGCTTTTGTGGGACAGCACCTGTGTGGGAATGCTGCCTCATTTTGACTGAAAACGGTGTAAATATCCCTTTCCAATAATTTTCAACAGCGTTCTCCACTGTGGCAGAGACCAGAGAGAGAAAAACAGGAGTTCCCGTTTCTGTTCCATTATCAAAACAGAATTTTCAGGGGGTGCAGAATTATCAGACTTGCACTACAGAGACATGCCTTGATTTAGTAATTTCCACTGTTTTAACACCTGCAGAATCACACCTGCAAATGTAATAAGTGATTGAATCGTAGAATGGTTCGGGTTGGAAAGAGCCTTAAAGATCATCTAGTTCCAACCCCCTGCTATAGGCAGGGACACCTCCCACTAGACCAGGTTGCTCACAGCCCCATCCAGCCTGGCCTTGAGTGCTTCCAGGGAGGGAGCACTCACAACATCATTGGGCAACCTGTTGCAGTGTCTCACCACCCTCACTGTAAAGAATTTCTTCCTAATATCTAAATCATCTACAAGAATTTAAAGGATAAATATATTCCTAATCTACTGAAAAAAAAAATAATAACAGTTACTTAAAATAACTGGTAGGAGTTTGGTTTTATACTGAGAATTCTAAAAGTCTGTGTCAATGGAAAGCATTTTTTCCTCCTTATTTTCTAGTAACTTGTGGGATTCTAAAAATAAGATTTAAACAAATAAACAAAAAAAAACCAACAACAACAAAAAACCCCACAGACTAGAATAATAGGAAAACAGAATAGGACTAGCAGATAATCAATAACACACACGCTAGCCCTGAGAAAAAAAGCATAAAATTTCTGAGATAGCATAACTGCTGATCCAACATCCTATCGATTGTTAAGATATTTCATCTTAGGTCATTCACAGATTGCAAGTGCAACATTCTGTTTGGTCAGTGCTACTGCAGATAAGGTTGATAATGACTACACAGCAGTTTTGGACCTGCACTGAAAAAAAGAAATTCAGACCAGCATCCTTATGTTTACTTATTTGCCATGTAACAACTTTCTAAGCTGACAGCCTGTAATGAAGTCACTGGCATATAAAAAAGCAAAGACTGCTTCAAGGAATGTGATGTTGGCTGTTTTAAAAATGGATTTAGAAGCCTAATGTTTGGCCATTTCTAACACAAAATTCATACGGATGTATTACAAAGATTGTACTTTTAAGCATGCAAAAATATGATTTAGAAATATTTCTTTTGAAACATTTTGATTATTTAAAATATATCCAAGGCTTGCTTTACTGAACTAGGCATAGTGTGTTAGCTGCAGTGTTACAGATGTTAAACCAGAACAGAAATACTGTAAACATCGCTGACCTATTAAATCAGCATCAGCGTAGCAGTTTTAAGACTGCATTAATACATAAGTCACTTCAAAAGTAATGCCTCCTTTTTATTTCCACAGAAACTGCAATGGATACTAAGAATAAAATAACATTATCCAGGAGAGCAAACTCTCAACTACAAAATACTATTTTTTAACAGTCACCATGATTAGCTGTGCATTTTCACCAGCGATGAGCTAGATTCTTCAAGCAGACTCATAGCTATCTGCACCAGTGGAGGTGACCCACTGCTGCTCTCGCCACTGCTGAAACACACCACCCACCACCTCACTGTGCTCGCATCCACTGTTTGGTCTCCAGAAATGTTCAGCAAACATTAGTGGGTGCCATTTTTTCAACATGAAGGAATTAAATCCCACACTGTTTCTCCATACGCACTTCCATGTCAGACATCATTTTGTCAGACTTCCCTTCTGCTGCCATCTGTCACACAGCAACAAAATGTAACAGAATATTGGCAGGAGGGCTCAACCTCTACTACCATACCACCAACGTCCACCTCTGATGTCGTGGAACATCATAAAATAGGAGGCACTGCTTTTAGAGCAGCCCTTGTACCAAAAGTTATAATCTTTGTATTATATGGATAAGTGGACAGAGTGAACTAACTCCTGGCTGACAACTCCCAGTGTTTATGAAGTACAGGAGTCCCAACAAAGTAAATGAGACTGTTGGTTTGTTTACTGACATACATGTAAGTATTCTAGCCCTATTTTGTTTTTTCTAAAAGTGACATTTTCAAATAATGTTAGCAGCTAAACACTATGTTGATATGAATTTTCACTACAGTAACTGCTCTGCTCCATCTTAAGTATTTCATGTAGCCACTGCTATTTATGTATTATTTTGCTTGATGCCATTCTTTCTATACCCAATACAAGCCCAAAGCTCTCCTGAAAGCTCAAAGATAATTATTAGTCACTAAATACAGCACAAAAATTTTACTTTGAATCTCTAAACCGATTACATTTTTCACTACTCAAATTCTAAACGGAAGGATCTGACAACTGTAAAGAGGTTTAGCAATTACAGCAAGGTTACAGGTTACTTACAAAGAGCCTATGAAATTATATCAATTCCTATCCAGGACATTATTCTCTTTTTTGTCACACTATCAAATCATCAGTTCCTGACCATGAAGCCTAATAGGTCCACATTGCTGGTGCTTCTCAAATTTGAAGACTCATCCTGAATCACATTTGCCTGGAAATTACCAGATGATAATTACCACAAGGTAATTTCCAGCCTAAATTTATGTTCAGTTTTCAGAGAAAGTCCCTGCTCAAAGAAGCACATTCTAATTCAAGCCCAGACTGTTTCCTGCTCTACCCTCTTCTGATGTCAGAAGTCTAGAAAACTTGTGTGGTATTCCAGCTGTGACTGGCAGACAGCTTTCACTGCATGCATGGCTCCTCAAAAGCCTTGCATTTCTCTTAAATTGCACTTTATAACCAAAAGAAGTTTAACTTCACCATACCCACCCATCTAAGAGTACCATCACTGATTTACAAAGAAATGGCATCATCATTACAGTACAAAATCAGACAGAAAACTCAAAACCAAAACCATCTGGGTAGAGACAAGTTTTTATCAGAATATTACAGAACATGAATTGAAAAGGACCCACAAGGGTCACTGAGTCCAATTCCTGACTCCATAGAGGACCACCCAAAAATTAAACCCTATGACTAAGAACACTGTCCAAATGCTCCTTGAGCTCCAGCAGCCTGGGGCCATTCCCACTGCCCTCCATGCCCACAGCCCTGTTATGCAGAACCTGTCCCTTCCATGCAGTTGCCCCTCCCCTAACAAAGCTCCATGCTGTTCCCTTGGGCCCCGTTGCTGTCACAGAGAGCAGAGCTCAGCGCTGCCCCGCTGCTCCACAGCTGCCATGAAGCCTCCCCTCATCCTCTTCTGCCCTGGGCTGAATAATCCAAGGCACCTCTGCCACTTCTCGCATAGCTTGCCCTCGAGACATCTTCACAGCCCTCTTAAAAGTTTTATGTCTCTCTAGTATTGTGGTACTCAAATCAGCACACAGTACTCAAGGTGAGGCCACACCAGCACAGAACAGAGCAGGGAAACCCCTCCCCACACCCACCAGGCAGTGCTGGTTCTGATGCACCCCAGGGTGTAGTTGGCCCTTTGGCTGCCATGTCACAGTGCTGACTCAGACACAGCTTGCTGTCACCAGAACGCCCAGATCCCTTTCCGCAACTCTGCTCTCCAACATCTTGTTCCCTAATCTGTACATGTATCTGGGGCCAACTCATTGCAGGTGCTGAATCCAGCGCTTGCTCTTGTTTGATTTTGTATTGTTAGATAGCATTTGTAGCTGCTAATCAAGATTTAACCTAACTATTCATCTGAGAAGCACAGCTATGGGTTAAAATTGTTCCATTTACTACATTCAGGAGATGACACCATCTAAACCTGACGTTCTTATCCCTTAACACTCACACATCAATTTATACCAAATGATCGTACTTCCTGCCCCGGCCAGATCAGATTGTGAAAGTAGCGTATTATCTAGAAACAATCCTTTTAGAGATATTATGGACTATTTTTCTTTTCTTTCCTTCTTAAATCCTCCACTGGGAATCTGGCCATTGAAACTCCCTACCCTCATAGCAATTTGTACGGTGTGTGCAAAGTATCTGAACTCTTTAATTAAAGACAGATGTAATGACCACATGATGTTACAATTACAGCCATTAATGGCAAAGAAGACCATCTTCAACTATCTTTTCAACACATGGAGGACTTCAAGGGAAGACAATATCCAAAAAAAGTCAAAGTTCTTTGGTCATTTAGGTATACAAGATGTTTACCTAAAATACAAAGACAGAAGCAGAATGACAAAGCACACAGGGCCTTTTACTGATGGGAAATAATATATTCTAATTCAGCCAGGGCTGCAAGACTGCAAGACTTAAAGTCAAATTCAGTCAAATAGAGAGGGATAGCACCAGCAGCTTGTGTTCCTCCCCTCTCAGCAGAAGCAGGAACATTTTTAGCTTGTCTAATCAAACCAGGTGGCACAAGAACTTCTCTCCAAGTTTCTGCTCTCACTGGCCAAAGGCCAGATGATGGCTAACCCTGAAGTGTGACCGAGTTTCATGCTTCTTTATCTTCTATGATAAGCAAAACCCCTCAGGACTACAAGATACAAATACAAATGCTAAATCATCTGTAGTGTCACAGGTCTTTTAAGTTACTAATGCTTTTCAAGCACTACTCTATTAAGGTGTGAGACTAGGCTCAGATGTCCTACTCCTGTTCCCTAGAGTACACACCAACAAAATAGGATGGATTTTCTTCTGTATTACTGACCATAAACATGATATTTCTAACTAAAGCTGTGTAATCACACAATTGTGGATGTGTTCAACTACAGTTTTTGGAGAAGTAGTGAATATCTTGACAGGTTTCTGATGTACTGCAACCTTTGCAAATTCAGTGTGTTAGCGGGGCTTTGGCCTTCAAGCACATTCAGAGGGTGCTCTCACACCACCATACTCTTTTCTGCAGTCCAGAACAGCATGTGCTATGGATGTGTTTACAAGAAACTTGCATAAAGAAATTATGTTAAAATTGAAGTGCCCCCACTTCTTTTCTTTTTTGGATGGGGAGTGGGGAGTATTTTATTTCCCTCAAATGGATCTGGAAGCCAGTTTTGCTAGAGGCCTTTCACTCAAAAGAGGTTCTTTCTTTCAGGAAAATGTTATGGGGGAATGGTGAAGCCTTCAAAATGAGATGTACACAGATGCAGAAAAGACAATCAATACACAAATATTTATTTATGCTGTTCTCCTTCTCACTCAAGATTTGCACAGGAGTTACTGGTCGGAGCCAGCAAGTGAGTAGAAAAATTGTTTCCCTGTCCAAAGAGCTAAGAGGAATAATAGATCATTATACTACAAGCACTCAGAACAGACGGGAGGACTCCTGGTGAAGCAGGGGAACAAAAGCACAGATAAGACAAAGAGTCTGGAAGGAAGCCAGTGTAAAATAGCAAGAAAAAAAAAGTAAAGAGCAGGAAAGAAAAGGTAGTCCAAATCACTCCCTTGCCTCCACATAAATAGGCAGTGTGATGCATATCTGGGTTTTATCCTCAAGAAGTGGCAGCAGGTTAAAGAATATCATTAGCCCCTAGAGCCATCCAGGTTACTTCTATCAGTCTGACAGGCCTAAGACCACTGTACTCTTTTCCTCTGGACACACAGCTGTCCTCTTGTGCTCTTCCAAGGCTCAGTGAACAAGTTGGTATCAGCAGTTCGTAATACTAACTCCACAGAAATGCAAAGATTAGATTCACCTTTATAGGTGTCTAAATGTGGTGGTGCCACTGCAACACTTACACATTTCATAACATCAAGCTTTTCATTGCAAACACATGCAGAAATTTCCGCATATACAATTGGCAGTAACTCCAGAAATGAGGGTATAGGGTATCAGAAACCAAGCATCTCCCACAGGAGAATCATTTTATTTGATTGCCATCCCCCACCAGAACTTCACACCCTAGAGTATAAAAAATAATGAGTAACTAATATTTTCTTAAGAAAAATTCTAAAAAAAACTACTGCCAAAGCTACATCAGTATGTACCATTTCAACTACAACTTCTATCAACTTTTATATTTTACTACATCATAAGTTAAGAAAATGGTGAAAAACATTTTTCTCCATTCAATAGTACTGCAACTAGCCAGCAATCGTACTACTCCCTGCTTCTGAAACCACTGAGATGGATTTCCATTCAGTTAGACCTAAGACAACATTTCTAATAGCCAGTCAAATTATAGTTACATAGCAAGGAGCTTTGAATGTCTTTGTGTGAAGACTCAATCTCATGTTGCAGCAGGTACTTTAAGAGCAAAACTCCTTTTTTTTCCAACTGAATTTTGATGTCTAATTCCCTTTGAAGGCCTCCTTCTTCTGTATCTTTGAAAATCTGATCTTCAGTTTGTTAGCCATTTCCCCCTCCCATTTGATACAAAATTCCTTTTCTTCCTTCTGAACAATCAGAAATGAGGGTAGAAGCAGCTCCATAGTCATAATGTGAATGATGTGTAGTTGCTTGGCAAACCAGGGCTCCTTCCCCCAATCTTCATTTATTTTTTTCCATCACAGCTGCATAAAACAGCTTCATAATGGAGCAGAGCATTCTATGTGTAATCAACCAGAATTATTTACATTCTTAAGATAAAAGTAAATATCACTGTAGGTAGGAACTAGATTCAGTTGTCCACTGCAGAAAGGAGTTTTGCAATTCCCTACAAATTTTTACATTAGTCTCAGCCTGCCCCCATCATCCAAGTGGACACTTATTTAAATAACCTGATAAAACAATCAGGTAAAAAAAATCAGATAAAACAATCTGATAAAAATAACGGCAGGCTTTTTTGTGCTTTTCTTGCTATTGTCTCTGAGTCCCTCAGTAACACTTCTACAGCAATTTGCTGATGAAGCAAGCCTAGAGATAAACTCTGACTACAAACATTTTGAGCCCTACCTCAATTCTCTACTTTGTTACAGATTTTCTCAGTCAAGTCATGCAGGGCCAAACTTTTAATTGCGTCAAGTGTCTGCTCTTCCTTATGACAGAGGTATTTTGTAGAAAAACAATTAGAGAGATCATGGAAAATGCAAATACTGCATTATTTATATCATCAAATTCCATGGTGACAGGCCAGGACTGCTTCTGCTGAGTACCCTTCACCAAACATTTTACTGTTACTTTCTTGTGTTTGTACTGAGAAATTTGTACCCGGTTAGGATCTATAATATCCTTCTTACCTCCCAATCACTGGTTTGAAAGCCATGCTGCTTGAACTGGCCCAGAAAAAAGGAGGAAAAAAACATCCCCGCCAAGCACTGGCAGATCTACTCATTATTACAGCTATTTTTTTTTTTTTTTTTTACTCAAGACAGTAAGGGGAGTTATTTTCTCCTCACCATGTATATATCCAGAGTTAAGAAGATCATCTCACAATCCACAACGAACTTAAATGAACAGCGTGTGATCTACAGAAAGCGCTATATTCTAAAGTGTGCCTGATGAGGAATTGATTTCTAAAGCAAAGACTCGTAAATCTGACTTGTGTAAAAACGTTCAGATAGAATGTATTATATAGCATTCACAAAATAAATAAATAATATCCTGCAGTGACTCTCAGCCACGCACTACCTGGTCGGTTCTGCACCACAGCAATTTTGTTCTACCAATGAGAAATTATGCACATAAGGAGTTGTGATATAAAAGTGGCACTCAGAGAAAAAATTCAGATTCAATCACAGAAGTAAATCCTCATTCAGTTCTTTGAAAATTTACCACTAAGTGTGAAGCTAAAAATATTAGCTCATAACAGTGAGCTATCTTCCAACCACATCCTCTTGTAGTACAACATCAATAAGAGACAAGTCTGAAAATGTGCCTTAGAGGAATTAATGAACGTTAGTTTGAAATGAGGCCATTTCACTTTGGGACATTTTTTTGTTTGTTTTTGTTTTCCCGATCTATTGAATATATCCTGCACTTTGGGGTATGGAAACCAGCCTAAATCACACCCACAGTCAAATCAAATTTAACATATCTTTACAACGGGTTTGTAACATGCAAATAGCTGGAGGCCCTGCTTCTCACTCGCATAATCTTCCTTTGCGCCAGAGAAGGAGAGCTCTTTCAAGCTAGCAAGAACGAGTTTGTAGTATATCAGAAACTGGTTTCACACACTGTATTCAACATGCAAACCTTCAGCAGCCTACACCTTCACTCCATGTGCATCAGAGAAGCAAACCACACAGCAGCATTGTAAAAAGGTGCTTGGCGAGCCCATAGGGCTGCATCCCTACAATGTGTCATTTCTTTTCTAGGGCTCTGCTTGAAGGATCTCAGAAAAATTTGTTTGATGTCACCTTTCATTAAAAAAAAAGTAAGAAACCCTGTCTGCATTCACTCAATTTTTTCTAAAGCTTGTGTAGCATCTCAAAGAACCCAAACCAAACATTTTCTCAAGATAAAACTGATTAACAGCAAAATTCCACTTTCAGATTCTTAGTCATCCACCTTGCTCACAAATTTTGTCTCTCGGTACACACCATATTCAGAAATAAATGACTTGATTAAGTTTCTTTCTAAAATTTTTCATTATTGTGTCACTTAAGAGCAATCAGAGACAGGAATTTTAAAATTTGGAACATTTTGACCCCAATCCCCACGAACAAGCTACTTCTCAGGACACTTTCTAGACAACATCTCACAGCGCATGCTGACTGCACACTCCTGGTGTGGCCACCACAGCTCACAAACCTGCAGCGGTCTGTGTGCTAGCACTGAGCAACCAGTCTGCAGTGCTGAGGAGAGTCATGTCACCTGGAGGAAAATGGCAAACAAAAAAAAAAGCAGTTGGCTTTGTCTCAGAAGGTAAACATGTATTTCATGCTTTGCTGGTAGAACTCACCCCCAAATGAACAAGCCTGGGTTTTAAAATTCCAGCATCAGGAAAAATAAAGTTACTGGGCTCTTATTTACTTTATTCAGTAAACTCCAACACCTACTGAAAAGCTGGGATATAATTTTCAGAATTAGCTTCTACATGAGGTCAACATACGAATAGATAAAATATCTAACTAATTTCCTAACAAAGCACTACTGGGCACCCAATTTTTCAGAGTGTATTCCTGCACTCAACAGCTATTTGAAACAAGAAGTCCAGCAACGGGGTAGGTGCCTCTCTGTGTTTCAAGGAGCACGTCATTTTTTTTGTTTGCTACTGAAAACTCCACAAATTAAGCAGAAAGTGCAAGTTTACCGCTGAGGCTTTAGCAAGTAAGAGTGGTTTTAATTTCAAAGGGTTGAGCTACTTTATCATGTACCAAAAATGGTATATACATGATAATATGGTTAAAATATATATATATATGGAGAAGCTTGGTATTAAAAGCAAGGGCGACTCATAGAATCATAGAAAAGAACCACAAGGACCATCTAGATTCACACAAAATATTCTTCTGCTTAAACTACATTATCACATTAAGTGCGTTATTTATTCTTTTAAAAAACCTTCTTAGTTGTTGTTTTTAATGGCTTAAAATTTGATTTCAGCAATACTTTTACTGTAATAGTAAAAAATAAATTATACACAACTCTGGCACAAAAGCCTGTTAATCTGATAACCCATAAACCTTCCCCACTACTGAGGACTCCAATTAGAATGAATAACAGAGATGCTTGGGGAATTGAGGGGGGACGACATCTGTTTGACTGACATGTGCCTTTCCTGGAAGAATGCAATTCATGTCCATAAACTTCAACAGTCTGACAGCACTAACATGACTCAGTTTTTAGGAAACAAATTTAAAAAGGCATTTCTTTGCTACAACACTTATTTAACCTTAAATTTTTATTGAAAAGTTTCATTTAAAGATGCATGACTATAATCTTCAGAAGCGCATTAAAAACTCCGCCCACAAAGCTTGCCAAACATCATTTATGACCCTTCTTACCATTGCTATAGAAATGCTACAGGAAAGAGTATTTTCACCGCTTATATAAATCCTTCTGTACTTCATTATACGCCATTACTGGCAAAGCAGTTTGGTTGTTCTGCTGTTAGTATTCTACCGAGAACAAACATAACTTATCAACTGCCTGATTGCTGCTTGAAAATTAGGTATCAGTTTACCCCATTCAATTACTACACCTGTTTGATTTTTGGCTACTTTGTCAGAGCAGCAAGCTAGCCCTAGGAAATTTCAACACTCCATTTTATTAGTCTGTTTGACAAAACTTTCATAGCCTTAGGAGCTTGCAAAAAGAGTGAACACAACGAAATACTGAAATGGGGAGAACAACTGAAAGACTGCATTTTGTGGTTTGACCACTGTAAACACTTCCTCTCTCCTCATTACTAAACCAGCCTTTCGGGTTCTTTGGATGTTTTTCTAAGCTCCGCACACACTACCTGCTCAGTCCATTCAAACTACCTGAAAGGAACATAAAACTGGAAGGAAAGCTGTCGCTGAAACTTGATAATAACTGCTGATAAAATGCTGCAATATAGAAACATACAGCACTTCACACAGTAAAACCTTTTCCTCTACATACCTTACAAGAGAACTGATGCAACAAGGAGAAAAAACAAGCAACAAAATACTAAAACAATGGTAGCTCACCTTCTGTGCCATTGGGTGTCATGGAATTGGTATTTATATGAGAGTTATCAAGCTTTGGACCACTGGGGGATTCACTACTACCACTTAGTCGGCTGTGTGGGCTGGCTAGATCCTGCATTTCCATAGACCTGAAAGCAAGATGCAGCCAGTTTTAGTGACACGTTCAACAAAAATTACGTAGGAGTTACTGATACAACATGCAGCCCGCTATGAATCGAAATCCTCAACATAATTAGCAAAAAATGAACAGCTTCTTCCAGTGGGATTTTTTCTAATTTCAAACTTCTATCACACTACACACAGCTAGTGATTGCATTATTTCTGTGCCTTAAAAGAATAAAACTTAGATCAGAAGTACCACGCTTGAAACACTCACATCCCCTTGTATTTTAAAGATATGTATAAAGACAGAATCCCCACTGTATGAAGACATATATTCTCTTAACAACCAATTAACACTGTGCTTTTTCAAGATTTACCACTTAGTGGCAATATAATGGGCCTCTAAACCAAACAAAATACTTGAAGCAATTGTTGAAACCCATCATCTACTGACAGGGAATGAGATATTCCTGATGTATGTGTTTACTCTGGCAAACTACTTAATTGTTCCTCTGTTTCCGCTGAAACAAATGCAGCATTAAAACAGTATTATGTCTGCTCACTTGTTTGCTTTGTGGATTACATAAAGCGTACCCAAATGGAAAGGGATATGACCAACATACAGTGAATCCATACATGTGTTAGTATGCCTTAGCACTCTGCAGTATCTCAGCAGCTGTCGTTTAGTCAAAATAAGAGAGCAATTCAGATTCAACGTAAAAGTTAAACATTTACAGAGTACTTGAGCAGCTGAGCATGTCTGATCTGTGTGGTTAACAGCCTCATATAAAAAGGACAAGAGTCATCACCACCACGATATGTACCACAGTATACATTGGGGAAACTTGTAAATTCAGTGCCCCTTATTCATTTCTTTATACCCCCAAATTTTGATGATGCTATTTGATGTGCTTAACATAAGTAATTGCTCTCAGCAGAAATATCATCACTCCAAGGCACTTGAGGCAGTAACTTTCTCCTTGAACGGCTCTTACAGAGACCTTATTAAAATTATATAAAACAATCCCTCCACAGCAATGGTATAAACATCCTTAAACGTAAGTGCCATTTCTGCCATGAAGCTTCCACATTCTGACTGAGATTTTATCACAAGTTCTGAACACAAAACCTCCATTTTGTATTTTACTGCTTAAAATCAAGTAACACAAAAAAAGATGGTCCCACAATGAGTTAACCAAGCCAGCATCCAGTACAATGTAAATGATTTGGTGAAAAAGCAGCTGACAGACTTTGGGGCACACATATAGAAGCAAAGCTCTCGCGCTTATTGATCTGCTTCATGTGGAAAACAGGGATAATTATTTACTTATCACATGAGGAAGGGGAGAAGAGGAAAGGAAAAAAGCTTGCAGAAAAACAGCAACTTTCAGTCATACCCTTACCTGCAACTGGAGGAAACAGCAACATCTGAACTGGTTTGGGACTTCTGCACCTGTAAACCAGGGAGAGAAACAGAAGCCTCTATTACTCCGCTTTCATGCGAGGCCTTAATTTAAACAAAAGATCATCGCCGCAGATGACGATTCTGTCCTTTAAACCAAAACGGAGAGGAGGAGGGCACGGTGCTGGTGAAAGACATATTGTCTTTAAATTGAAGGCTCGTCTGTTGTTTCCTCGCAGGTCCCTCTCCCTCCTCCTCGCGCAGGGACGGCGGCCAAGTGCCGGGACAGTGATTCATCAGGGGCCCGTGACAGCTGCAGAGGGGCTCCCTCCTCCCCAGCCCCGCTGCCGCACGCCCCGCTGAGGGCAGGACCCCAATGGTGGCAGTGGCAGCGCTCCCCCTGCGCCCCCCGCACCTCCGCAATGCTCGCCCCTTCCCACCGCTGCCACACGTCCCTCTCCCTCCCAGCCCTCCAATCTTGGCAGCATCTTGCCCTCCTCGCCTTGGCCGTCCTCTCCCTCGGCTCTCCGCCACCCAGCCGTCCTTCTGGGAGCCACCTCACCCCACATGCGAGGGGCAAGGCAAGGCTGGCGCTACATTTTGTCCTTTCCAAGGAGGTCTGCCTGTTGTATAAATCTTCAGTATCTCAACAACAGCATTACACGACGCTCCCCAAAACAAGCCCATCTCCAAACAGGGTGAGTTAAAATAAAGCACACAGCACTGCACAAGGTCTTACTCGTAAAAATTCTGCTCACTAATGAGATTTCTGATAAAATGACTTAAAAGAGCACTTCTGGCTAAACAAATGGTAGGAAGCTGCAACGTTTACCTCTGAGCTCACTCATCAAAAGAGGAATTTGGTTCCACTGGGAAGCCAGCAATAATTTTCCAGTTTAATAAAACGACTCCTTGTATAACTAGGTGAGTAATAGATTTTCATATCCTATAAGGAGAACGCTCCTGCCCCGCTAACAGTAGCTGTTCTGTGGCCGGCTCGGAGTGTCAGCAGGTGATAAGCTCAGGTGGAGGGACGCCGGTGGCTGCCGTCAGCCCAAAGCACACAAAGGCTGAACTGGGAAAGGTAGAGACCGCCCCAGTGTCTGCACTGAGACTTTTTCATGTGCGCCTCCATTCAACCTGAACTGACATCTCTTAACTGATCACAGAGCAGAGGCTCTGTGAGATGAGGCATTTTAAGTGCCATAAAAATCATCCAAGCAAATCCTACTTCTGTGTCCGTAGTTTTTTTGTTGTTTTTAATCATGGGCAGAATTACTACCAGCAAAAGTAAACAACGGTTGGGGCGGCCGGGCAGCACCAAACATTACAAATGATGGCAAGAAGCATGCAATAAAGCACACGGAAAACACCAATCTCTTTATGACTGGGTACTTATAGTTCTGCATAACGTGATTCTCAGTACATTGCTGCCTGCAAAATTAAATAAGACAAGCAGATACATTCAGAACTGCACTTTGTCTCAAAGACCTATTTTTGCAATCTTTTACCCCAGAAAACGCAGCAGAGAGCTTTAGGATACATTTCTGTTGTTACTTCTACACACCTGGAAAAAATTATAGGTGAGAACTAAGTTTGTTTACAGAGCTATCTTCACTCCCTCTTGCACAGGATCCTTTAAAACGTACCTTTTATGATAGAAAAAAAAACTTCCTTTTTCAAATGGATGTTTTAATTAACTGATATTTTCTTAAGTGCCCTACAGAATTATTCATACTTCACTGACCTCCAAAATGCACTTAATCCTCACTGTTTCACTGACCCAAATTAAAAATAAAACAAAACTTCGGTGCACTTCTAAATATGTACGACTGCTTATGGTGAGAGCGATTTCATTTAAGGTTTCATGGGAGAGGGTAGGAGAAAACCCGAGTTCGTTGAGAGCAAATTGAATATATATCTTAATATATACCTTTTACATCCTCTTACACTCTATGATTTGTGAAAGTTCATATCCACAATCTTCATTTTCATTAGACATACTTTGGATATATTCCTTTGTGTCTCAAGGATTATTTAAACCATGTGTTGCACGTTACTGTATTTAAAAATGACTCTTTAATCAAAATAACTTTAAAACAACTAATCCTCACTTAGGCTGGTCAGCTGAATCCACAGAGTGGTCCAGGAAAAATAAATCTACTCTCAAGAATGCGAATGCAGACAACAATTAGACACAGATGTGAGCGAAATTAGTTACAGTTTACAAAATGCTACACTTCACATGCTTTCAGTTTTTTATGCGTAGGACACAATTACAACATAGTAAAGGAACCACACTTAGGATGACGAGCTCACAGAATGAAAACATTTCTGGGTGGCATTCGCTAGCTCTCAGACATTCTCCTGCTTTGGCCAGCAGATTCACGGAGAAGCGGAGCGCTGCGACATAACTCACATATCAAACAAAAAGTGCGGAAACCCCACGACGGCCTTCCCCGTCCGGCCAAAGAAAAAGGAGCTGTCAGTCAGCCTCCTGCCCCGCGCTCTGCCCAGCTCCAAGTGCCCCCCGTGATAAATGACACGCACATTCTGCTTAATGCATGAAAAATAGCGCGGCGGATAATTCGATTGCGGGAAGCAACGTTCACATCTCTCTCTGGAGCGCGGGCTGCGCTACTTGGGTACACGGCAGGAGAGAAAGGACGAGGACAGCAAAGCCGCTTCAAATTCGTCCGTTTAAGGATCTTAAATCAGGAACATCGAATTCTGATTAGTTAATGAGGTCTTTTAAGTTTGCCTTTTTTTCTAATTAAATTTATAATTCTTCGCAGATGGAGGTTTTGTTGATGTTCAATTTGTCTCTCTCATTTTGTTAAACCTCACATAGTACTCCACCAATCCATTGAATAGCCACATTAAATCTGTTAATACCATGCTCTTCAACCCCAGAAATTATTTCCAGAAGGCAAACTTGCTTTGAGAGATCATCAAACAAGACTTAAGGTACACATTTTATCACAGTTTCCCTACCACAGAGCTCAGGATGCGGAGGAAAATTCATGACTTTTGCAATGTTTATTATACTTTGCTAAATTACAAATCAAAAGCATCTGACAGAAGATCGTGTATGAAGCCAAAAAGTTAATAATGTTCTGTGAAAAGTAAACTGTAAATGGGAAGGGATTCTAAATTTCAGCAGCACAGAGCAAATAAAACGTAGGTACTTGTCTAAATTACAGGTTTTCCACACTATTTTTACTTGCTAGAAGCACTTTTTTTTTTTTAATGGCTATAATTTAAAACATTTTTCTAGCTGAAAAGAAATTTTCTAAGTGAAAATAAGACATTGCCCCACAGAACCATTGCCAGCACACAGACCTTCACTCAAAGCACATTTCTACAAAGAAATTTCATGGACAATGGGAATTTTCAAATAAGAGTACTCCTTTGTGGGAAAAAAAAAATAAAATCATTTTTAGCGGAGAATGAAGGGAGGGAGAAGGAAGACTTATCCCCACGCAGCCCTCTTTTCCTCCTGTAAATGCTCTGCGATCTCTATGTACACACATAGTGGTTTCAGCAGCCAAAAGGCTCCAAACCCCAAATACAAACTGGTCACAAACAGGCACCTTGCTGACAACACACACAACTGGAGCAGCCCTCCCCTCCTATTGCTGGGCTGCAAGCGAGGAGGTAGAGCTTGTTGTGCTGGAAACTCAAAGACAAATTGCACTTCTTAAAACAGAAGCAGATAATTACAGACATTTAATTTTTAATTGCTAGTTTAAATTCTTCTGGAAGTGCCAAGCTGTGTGCTCAGCTCACACACTTATGAATGAAGCACTGGGAAGCACAGCAAGCTCTCCCTGCTAAGAACGAAGCGCTGCAGCGTGACAGCGCTCCCATTATACCCGGACATTTCAGAAAAGCCTCTCCACTCCTCCAACACTTTTTTTTTTTTTTAGCTCCCATAGAAATATCTCATACTTATTGCCATTGATCACTTATTCTTCTCACTGCTCTCCCTCCGAGGGCGCAGCGTGGCTCCAGCCGTGTCACCTCGCGGGGCTGCGGGAAGGGAGCTGCACCCTGAGCAGGCCCTGGGAGCGCTCCGGCAGTGAGCAGCGTGTCAAGTGGGCTGTGCATACGTGCTGATGTATGGCCGCAGTATGTCATGTGTGCTCCGTGTAGATACGGAGAAGCATTGGTTGACATGTCAGATCAGCAGCCTGTGCCCTGGTAGACGCTCTGCACTCAGCATGGGATGAAAAATAAGATTCCCCCTATGTGCTATCCAGTGTTCAAAACTTCCAGCGATGCACCAAACGTTTCCACGGCTTTCCTGAACTTCTCTCTGCTTTAAGCAAACTACGGGAAATACACTATTTTTACCCTCTGAAAACTGTGAACTCTCCTGCTCACGTTTCTAACAAAACCACCACCACACAACCTAAGTCCCTCCAACCCTCCTGAGAAATGCTGTAAAACGAAGTAACACCTTTAACTTTTCCAACACAACCCTTGCACTGCCAAAGGCTGTCCTGCCCTCACTGCTGTTTGCCCCAAACACGCACAGAAATACAGACCAGGGAGTGCTGTGTGTGTCCCCATCGCTCAAGAGCACAATACAAGTTTTGCAGCACTACTGTAGCTCTTCACCTTCCTACTTCTGACCTCGGAGCCACCACGAAACATCGACACACATTGGATATTCCGGTGCTGCAGACATTTATTCTGTCATCTCAAAAAGTTCTCCTGGGGAGGTGGAGGGGGGGGGGGTCTCTGTGTTTTCCTCGGTGTTTGGGAAATTCAAACACATTAGGCAAAAGGATTTCCTGCTTCAGAAAGCGCTGTCAAAAATTTCTGTCATGCATTCTTCCTTCCCATTTTTTTCTTTTTCTTTTTTTCTTTAAACTTTTTTTTTCTTTTTTCTCACGCTCTCGTGTCACTTTTAGGAAGGACTGCGGAGTCCCAGTATTGCCAAGGAACCATCCCGCACCGGTGTTGTGGAAATCCCACTTGAGAACCCCCGAACTTGGCCGGGGACAGCAAGCAGACCCACAGACAAACTCCAGCCTGAACCCCAGCCAACATTAACCGCTTTACGCGGTGCTCTATCACCGAGCGCTGAGGCGGACAGCATCCCCGGCACCCCTCGCAAGCCGGAGCGCAGCCCACTCAACAACCGCGCGCTGTTTCGCAATTCGCCTTTTCCTCTCTCTCTCTCTCTCTCTCTCCTTTTTTTCCCCTCTTTTCCTCCCCGTGCTGCCGTCTCCCGCCGCTGTCAACGCCCGCCCCGCCGCTACTCACGGTGCTCCGGGGCGCGCAGGGAGCGCGACGCCCCGCGGTGCCTCCGCGCCGCCGGGCCGGGGACGCGCAGACAAAGCCGGGCGGAGGCGGGCGGCAGCCCCCGCCTGTTCGCTGCGCCGCGGAGGTCTGCCCAGCAGTGCCTGGGGGCACGCTGCCGCTCGCCGCCTCACTCCCCCTTTTTTTTTTCTTTTTTTTTTT
>JAPSGF010000011.1:2066475-2237156 GCA_035772895.1 Perdix hodgsoniae
TAAAAGCAGGGCCCGTTGCCGCCCGCGCCCCCCGCCTTGTTCTCCCACCTCTGCCCCCCCCCCCGCCCCGAGCCCCCCCCCCCCCCCCCCCCCCCCGCGCTCTAAAATGCTTTAATTGCGTGTGGACGCGTCCCCTCCCGTAAGCTGGCTTTAAACAAAAGCCGTCCTAATAGAATAACTGGAATTAAACCAACATTATATCAATGAAAGGAGCTAAATCAGGATACTCACAGCGGCTCTCAAGCGCAGCCCGCCTGCACGCCCGGACATGCCGTTTTGATTGGATATGTAACAGATTTGTTCTCAAATATCTGAGATTCTTGCAACCTTGTAAAGAAAGGGTCTGCTAAAACTATTGAAGCCAGCCTTCTCCCATTTAGAGGTATTTATTAAACGAAGTCTCTGAAACTTTAAAAATAGTCTGAACCACGCAGATGTGTGAAGAAATCAGTACTTCTAATAATGATTGTAAACACGGTCAAACTTGTATTTTAAATTACTGCTGCTCGCTTACTACATTTTTGATATTTACAGCCGTGCAAAGGCCTTTTCCTCTGACCTGAGCAGTATTTCCAAAGAGGAGCACTGGTTGCACAGAGTTAAATGGGAGCGTTAAGTAACGGTAACTCTCTAAAGCTTAGCTTTTACCAATCAATAAGTAATTAAATAATCCAATTAGCAAGCCATTAAACTGTAATGGTTTTACGATACATTCCTATTACAGCACTTTTAGTAGTTCATAATTAAAAAAAAGGTACGTTGTAGTAAGAAGCATTAGGGCGAACGCAGTAACTACATTTGACCGGGTCTCTCTGCAGCGCTCCCACTGTGCAGACAGCATCTTTCAGTTTGTGTCACTCTTATTTTTCCAGTTTTTCAGTATGCTTAGTCCAGATATGACGAGGAAAACAGCCTGATGATTTGCAGTACCAAAGGAAAAGAAAAAAAGATATTAATGCTATGCCAGGTCTAAAGTACTAAATAAAAGAAAAAAAAACCCACCCACACACATTATTTTGTAAAAATAGATTCCGACAGAACATTTTTTCTTTTTTAAAAAAATCTGTGGTTATTCACTGCTTGTATCTCCTTACCTTCAGTTAACTCTACTCTGTGAATGAGAGCAATACTTCCAGAGGACGAAAGTCTTCTGGCTACTACATCCCAGTAAGCGATACATTATTTCGTAGGAAGTACATTGGGAATACTTCAGGAAAGCAGATGGTTTTGCAAAGCTACAAGTCAACCTCTGGCTGCAATCGCACCTAGGATTTCATTTTGTTTCGTGAGGAAAAGGGATCTGGGGATAGACCCATACCATATATGGGAACCCATGTCAAAATAAGCCGGTTTCTATTGGGCCCGTCAGCACAGCCAGCACAAACAGAATCCGTTTACTTCTTTATATTCACAAAACACATCTCTCGCCAAGAAAACTATTTATGATGTTCTATATTAAACTGTGAAAGAACGGCAAGTTACTCATCCCAGAGATGGGCAGCTTTGTCAGGTAAAAATCACTCAGATAATCAAATGCAGAGAAGCGCACTCATTCTAAACTACAGTTCTGAGTCCTCAGAAAATGCTCGCTTGCTTGGAAAACGCTGAATTGCTTGGAACTGTTCAGAGGTTCATTTTAAAATAGAAACCAATCCAGTCCTGTAAGAGTTAAAGACACACGTCCTGCCTCACCGTCTCTAGAATCTCTATCTACTTAGATGAGAAAGGTCAGGGACGTGCTCACAGGGAGCAGAAGCTCTGCTTTCTCTGGAAAATTCTCAAAAAAATTCATATTATTGTTACGAGGCACTATCTGACACTGGGAGATGCAACTCAACACCCTCTCTCTGAACTAGTGATACTTAAATGATGCTACAGAAATCCAGAAATGATTTTTAAAAAAGCTACAGCTGTGACTTCCACAGATGCATGCGATTTTTTGCATAAACACACTTTATCCTCTATTCAAAAATAAAATGAACAAATATACAAATAAATGTCATTGTTGAGAAGTAAACTTGCTGAAAAATGTTTGCTATTGGAGGCTGCAGTCCCTAAAGGGAGTTTTGTCTAAGTAATAACTTTAGGAGTGTGCCCAGTCTCTGCATTTAATTAAAACTAAGACAGCCCCCCACCCCCCCTTCACCCCCACCCCACATAAAGAGCTTGATGATGTGATGATAAAGTGGGGATAAATTAGGATAAATTACTCTGGGGCTAAGATGACCAGAAAAATTGTATTGACGATGCACTGCAAGAAAGTATCAGCTTTGAATTTTTTAATGTCTCCTGTAGTAAGGCATGTAGATGGTATGGGAACAGAAGCTATATAAGTGAAACTTATGTAAGAGGGATATAAGATGAAGTAGCGTCCTTTGTATTTATCCAGCCATTAAATAGTGCCTTAAAGGTCTTTATCTGATGTCTAAAGATCAGAGTTTAGATTGGTATTTATCATTACCTCATGGCATGTTCTAACCCATGAACTTACTATACGGTTGATACCAGATCTTCATTTGGCTTAAGAGTGTGTGGATTATTTAATTTTTTTTCTTTCAATTACAAATTAATTATGCCAGAGTACTTCACCTATTAGAAATAAGGACATATGTTCGTCCTGCATAGAGCAGAATACTGTATGCTTGGTTTTTGGTTTTATTATTCCAATCAACCGCATGACAAATCAGTGTCGACTGGGCTGTTGGTCACTGATACCCAATGTCAGTTTTAAACCACAGTTACACAAATACTGGGTTAGAGATTTCAGTGGGATTTGTATATGCTTATATCAAGCCTGAATTTGCTCTGATTCTGCATTCCCACAGAATGGCCAATGTTGGAAGGGACCTCAAGGATCGTGAACCTCCAACCCCCTTCCACATGCAGGGCCACCAACCTCCCCATTTAATGCTAGACCAGGCTGCCCAGGGCCCCATCCAGTCTGGCCTTGAACATCTCCAGGGACGGGGCATTCACAACCTCTCTGAGCAACCATTGGGCATTCCCATTGACTCAACTCCAATCTCAAGAGTAATAGGGAACACCAGGTCTGTTACCTAATATCAAGTGTTCAACGAGCTATTGGGAATATTGTTACCCCTATTTCTCATGCAATATGCTTTTCACTCCATAGGCAGCATCACACATGCTTTAAGACAAGTAAAACTGGTCCATTCTGATTACAGTATTGACTGCTGCTTAAACACCAGAATTACAAGCAACCAAATAATTAAGAAAAAATAAGATATGGAACAGTATTTGAAAATTCCTAAGTAGGAAATGCTGCTGAAACATTTAATATTATAAATACACACAGAAAGACCACATTAAAGCAAAAAATGCATCCTGTCGCTCCTGAAAGGCTCCGTGCAGCTCTTCTCATAACAACTGCAATGCAACGTCAGAGCCCTCCGACACAGGCAATATCTGTCCTATGTCTCCATACAAGTTTTATCTTACACATAGCAGCTGTTGCTTAGAGACGACCCTGGCTGCAGCAGGAGTTTGCAGCATTTGACAGGAGCCCTTATTGTCTCACGCTACTCATGTGATCAAAAGTAGGAAGAGCTCAGTAATTACAAGCAAAAAAAAAGTGAGAGAAATGAACCGCATTAGCTGTTCTGTCCAGAAACCATCAGGGTGACCAAGAAGAACAATTTCATTAGATTCTTCAGAGATACATGAGATAAAGTTAATAATGAATTAGGTTTAAGTGCCATTCCTTGTAAGAAAAGGTGTGCGCTGCTAACCTTGGTCAAAGTGTGTGTGAACTGCTAGCCTAAGGGACATCTCTTGCATGGGATTAACAATACAGACTCATTTTGCGTAATTTCAAAGAGGAAACAGTAGATTTATTAACCTGAAATAGGTACCGCTTCAGCTTTTTTAAACAAATTCATGACTTTCTATGATTCTGAAATCACTTGTGACAACAGTGATATAAACAAATGCAGAGATTTTCCTGGGAAGTGGTCAGACTCGAGGGTGATAGCAGTTGCATTAGTCTTTTTCAATTTCTCACTTTCCAAAAATTTCCATTTTTTTTCAAAAGGTTGATTATATCTTAAAACCATTACATAATAGGGTAAGAATATATATATCATTTGTAGACAGTGTAATTACATTCAAAACTAAAAATAACCTTGAAAATAAATAAGTAGTTTGGCAGAAGAAGGTTTCCTATGCAAAGGTAAGTTAAATATTTTTAAACATTTCTAATGCTGTCATGTTTTGGTACTGAAGTGTACATCTCTCCCATCCCTTTTCTCTTCTACAAGTCTCACCAATGTGATTACAATCACCATGCAAAGATACTGATAAATGTTAATCTCCAGATCATCTGAAGTAGATGCTCTTCTCAAAAGTGATGGCATTGCTTTTCCCCAAAGACTGGGAAAATCAGAGTCCACGCCACTCTGGGGCAGGGCTTTGAGATCTGCTCCTGATTTAAGAGTAATGCAGCTTTTCCAGTTACACAGCAGTCTTAATTGAGGCAATGCCTTATCTATTAAATGGATCTACTGAAAATTAGTTTCTGTTTTCCAGTGAAGTTCAATAGCTTTACAGGAATATTTTCAGTACTCTCTGTGGTACCTAAGAATCAGTGAGCACATCACTTTGCACAAAAACCTTGGTTTGAAAGATGCATAAACTTGTTAGTAACTGTTTATAACAGTAGTCCCACTAAAGACTATGTAATGAACAACGTTGTATGGAGAATTAAGTGTTTGCAGGAGAGGGGATGAAAGGAGTAAATTATGACCTGTGAGCGTCTCAGGGAAAGGGTTGATTTTTTTTTAATTTATATTCAAGCTTTTGCACCCGCTCAGCATGGAAATGGAGCTGCCTGGAAATTGAAAATGATCATCCTTCACTATGATGTGTGAAAAATAATTTGATTACAAAAATGAACACGTTGAACCAAACCAAACGCAGAGATTGTGAGGAGCAGCTTGCTCTCACTCAAACGGGCAATAAAGCTGGACTCAGTAGCTCCTCGGAACACTGAAACACATGAAGAATGCAGTACAAATGAGAGATTACCAGGGAGCTAACAAAACAATCAAGTACCGTTGTTCTGTGAAGACTATAAAACACATCATTTCACACACATGCAGTTTTTCCATTCTTGAAACTCCCACAACTATTTAAGCCTTCCTCATCTTTCAGTGAGTGCTTATAGAAAAAGAATTCACGAATCACTGCAAGGTTTTTTTTCCACAGCAATAACGTACATTTTGCCAGTGACATAAATACAGCACATTGTATAACACGAGTCAGCTCAGTAATGCTAGACCGTCTCTTCTCTAACTAATTTCCATTAACGTGAACAAAACCAGTGTTGTCAGCAACTCCTATAAGGTGAAAAGGGAGATGGAAAGTTTCTCTTTGCTTTTCAGGTCTGATTTGAAGTGGTACTCCCAGTTCTTAATTCTGCAAGAAAATAAATGTCCTCTGAGGACAGAAACAATAGGTTTACTTGTTGCAAATTCCAATTTGTTATTATTTCCTTAATGCATTCTGTGCTTTTTTTCCTGAAGCGCTATGAATGTCGCTGTTCAACAGTAGATGGAGCAGTGGATCATTACAGTCTTAGTTATCTGTGCCAATTACTGCATAATTTTTCAGCTGCTGACATGTAAGCAAATGCCAAAAGATATAGAAAAGTAATTGTTAAAGAATTTAGAACTGTGAAGACAACAGACAGTAAAATGATCCAAGCAAGAGTCTGGCAAATGGCAAAGAAAAGCCCACATTTATGACTTAATAAACTCAGAAACACACATTCACAAAAATCACAAACCTTATGGTCATTGAATACAGTAAATATGAACGTTCTTAACCTTGTAATGCTCAGTAACAAATATTTTGTAACCATTAACAATAGTTAGAAATTTTCTAACCATTCATGTCACAATGGTGAAGTGTGTTCTAAAAGTGATGTTCAAAAATATTCCACATTTTGGGCCTTGTAACGAAAAGGTAGAAGTGGAAGTCCAAATTAAAATGATAACTACAAGAACAACTTACACTCTCATCAGTTGCTTTTCCTTTAAGCTGTTTGTATGAAATTTACCACAATAAATTGCTTTGAACTTAACAGTAATTATATCATGACCCCTGTTTGTTCACCAGGGATTAGAATCCTCTCACCAAATAGGAGCCACATGAAACGATGAACTAATGAAACTAATTGAAAATAGTCACCCCAACCCTCATCTTCAGTGGAGAGAGACAGACATCCACATGACGTGTAGGGAAGGTTCCAGTTTTGAGGCTTTTTTCTCCCAGTCAACATAGAAGATGGTCTGAAACCAGATCTCAAGACTCGATGACTATGTCTCCCCCAAGACTTTGTGTAATTTCCCTTAAAATCAACTGGGTCTTAGTGGAAATTTATTCACAAATATTGCAATTGCTGCATGTTCTATTTTGAACCTTCATATAATTACTTAGTCGTACAGCCAATATTTGTCATTACAAATCAAGGCCAGAGGAAAACTTCTCCATTGCCTTCAAAGTACCAGTTCTCAATGGCAAGCCCACTGCCCTCCCCCACTTCCTTCCAGCATTAACTTTTTCACTGCAATCTCACAAATCGGAAAAAGAGTAACCTCTAAAGCTGTTTTAGACTGAAGGTCAGAATTCAAAGGATTGGTAACTCTATCCACAGAGCTCTGCAATGATATTGCTATTGGAAACATGCTCAGAAGCACCAGTGTTCAAGATGTTTTTATTAAGCAATATCAATTAGTACAAAATCTGAAGGGCTTTTTTTTTCCATATTGTGAATTTATCAAGACAAGTATTTGCTTTCTGCCACCGAATTTTAGTTTAATGTTCTCCAAAGTAACAAAACTGGGCTCTATGTTACGTGCTAATGAAAACAGCAGCTCTGGTTTGTTTATCTAAATACTTAAAAAGAGGCACCTCTCGCAGGCAAAATGTAAACAAAGCTTAAACTCCTTTTACTGCTTGGATGTTTCCAGGCTGCTAATAAGAATTTTTTTTTTTAATTAAGTGCATTTTGCAGATTTTCTACATTTCCTGCCTGACAACCTATCTTCCCAAAGAAATATTTAATTCCTAAACCAATTATTCATGATTACTACTATATTTTAAGTCTATGAACATAAGATAACAGATTCCTGTCAGAGTTAGGCTCAGAGGAAAAAGAAGACAAAGGGCAGTCAGTACTTTTGTTACTGCAAATCTGACATTAATTTAGAGGGAAATAGGTTAGAATAAGGATGGTTTCAAAAGAGCTAAGAACAAGCAAAAGTTTGATTTAGTATCAAAAAAACCCCAACATATCATATACCTTGCCCTCTGTCTTGTACCAACCACACTGCACACAGAAGAAGCTGAAGAAGCCTTGTCTACCCTGGAGATCCGCCATACCAAGTTCTGAAATCCTGTCTTCAAGGATATCTTTCCTTTTACAGTAGAGGCATTTCTACACAATAACACAGTCTGCTAAATAACATTGCTAAATGGCCATTTCAGAAAGACACTGACAAATGAAAACACACCTTATGCTGGATGCCAGTTTCTATGTTGAAAGGTACAACACATACTGTACACCAAGCAGAGGCAGAAGGCTTTTCCAACAAGCAATTCCAGGAGCATACAATAAGGTAATCAAGGAGAAGAGCACACAAAGATGCACACAACTGAACAAAAGTGTATGCAACAAAGGAGGATGATTAGAGATAAATGGTTTGTACTCGTTATAATCTGATTTTAAAACAGAATTAGGAACTAGAACCACATGGAATATGTGGAGTGCAACTCAAAAATGCTTACTCCTCAGTGTATGTGGTGGCAGCTTATATGTATGAGTAGGGCACCTTTACATACAGAGGCTGATTTTTGGCAGCTCTTCTGGAAAGCAGCAAAGCCTTAATTTGACACACCTAGGAAAATTCAGTAGATTTAGCAGCTTAAAATTCAGTAGTCCAAAATGCCTGAAGACATTGGTGGAGAACAACTACTTCATTAAAATAAGTCATAATTCTACAGCTAGAGACTGAATACTTCCAGTGCCCATTTCTGGTGCTAGGGAAGCAATGCTTCATTGCCCCAGGTGAGGACTCCATTGGTGCTGCTCTCACATCAGGCCCTCTGGCTGGCCCCACCAGGACAGAACGCCCATCCTCAGCAGACACTGATAAATTGCTTCCCTGCCCCTCACGGTGAGGAAAAAGAAGTGCCCAGAAAGCTCCCCTTCCTAACACACATGAGAAAGGGTTTTGAATTCAGGAAGCATCTCAGCAACTATGTGGTGCCTAAGTTTGGAAGGGGAATATCAAAGGGACTCAGCCCCACTGTACTGCTCAGGCACCATAAAGCTCCCATCCCTTTCCGAGATCTGTAGGAGCTGCTACAAACTAGCAATGATATCCCCACAACACATTTCTCTTCCTGCCTGTTTCTCCCCTCTCATAAATTCTCATTATTATTTATAGTTGTCATATTTTATTAAATAAGAAAACACTATCAATATTTTCACCTCCTAAATACTATAAAATATTATAAATCTTAAAGCCTAAATTAAAATAGGATTGATATTATGAGTTTCTTTTTATGGGACTGGCCTCAAACATATTTGGTGTACCAAGCACAGCAGGAGACCTACAGAAATCTTTCTCCATTAGTTGATGAGTTCCAGGACTTGGCTTTTGTTTTTCTGGTCAGTAAGTAAATAAAATACAAGTTAAATAGCATGCATAAAGTAACAATTGGTAGATCAAATATTTTTTGGTCTAATTTAAGATGGAGTTGTGTAAAAGTCCTGAATATGCGGGATGTAAGTTTCAGCAGACCCTACACTGGGAGGTTCCTATCAGCCAGTGTTGGAGTCTTGAACAGGGTTTGAGCCTCAGCTACTCCAAGTCTGATTGAAAGTTTGGGCTCTGGTACTCATTAAAAGCCCTTCTGAGATTAGAAGAGCTGTGTACTGATGCTCAGAGCCTACAGCTCAGATTGCAGGATACAGGCCTCGTTATTTCTTAATGTCTGGATGTATGAAGACTCCATTTTCTCAAAATTTGAATGGGTACCATAAATTACTTGATGTGAAAATCAATTAAAAAATAACTGGAGGTTAATATGCAATACAAATGCGGCCCATTAATTTAGTAATATCATTAGACTTCAGAAACCATCAATAAGACGTTTGAAGACTGCTGCCTAAGTTTGATTTACAAATTCATGACTACGTATAAAAAAAGAATCCATCAGTGATTTAAGAGATTGGTTTAAGATACTGCTTTGCTAAATCTTTATGCTCACCTAAACATCGCTGTAACTTTGTAAGACACAAGTTTCCTTGTTTTAGTAAAATCATGCAACACAGTTTGAAAGTACTTCATCTTTAGTTCTTTTTGAGTGCACGCAAGTCTCCTGCTGGAAATGTCCATGCATAACACCAATAAGCCTTCCAACAAACACCTGAGAGCCACCTGTAATGGAAACTATTAGTAATTAGAAAGCAATGATATCATTTAACTGTCAACAAACATGAAGTACATGTGCAGACATCAATAGGAACGTGATAACCTAATAAATAATAAAAATGGCAACATACAGACTTTGCAAGTTGTCTACAGCTCAATGTGACGTAAGCAAACAGGTGTCATTTGCTCAAGGAAGCTCATTTAATATCTCTTTCAGCATGCAAAAAGGTGTTTCTTTCTTCATAAACCAGAAGAACCAAGAAGCCACAGCAACCTTCCCCAATATCAAATATAACAACGTCCAAAGTAACATCTGTGTAAGGCGACGTCTACTCAAAACACTGGTAAACCCTGAACCTTGGATTCAATCCATGATTTGGAAAATCCCAATGATGGATTTATTCCTTGTTCTGTTTATTTTCTGAGATATGACAATGGATTCACCAGGATTCAGAAGATACTGAGACAGCATAGAGATTGTCAAGCAAATGCATTTTTTTTTTTTTAGGGACAGGAGGGGTGGAGAAGGCCCCTTAATTGAATGGGGATAGCACTACAGTGAGCAATCCCTCCTGTGCCTCAAGACCTACATGAAGGATCAAGCTGAGCAGCCTTCAACCCTTCAACTCTTGCTAACTCAACTCTCACTTCTTAGATAGCAATCTAATGACAGCTCTTTAGAGAAGTAGTAGCACACAGGCACCTACAGGAAGGGCTGGGGTTTAAGTGTGAAGCCTACAGAGAGGCACATCTGCTGCTCTCAGGTTAGAAGGTGGCAAAGAAACCCACAACTGCGTGTTACCTCTACAGTGCAGATGCACTTCTTGGATAGAGGAGGTGTGTAGAACCAGACTCAACTAGAATTTCCTTCACCTTCTTTTATACAGGTAAAACCTATATGTAACCTAGCTTTTAATAAACATAGCTGAACTACTGCTGCAGAAGCAACATCTGCTGAAAAAAGACTCTCACCAAATCAATGTTTTTTGCACCTGTCATGTTTCTACAAGACCTTATCAAATATGAACATTATGTGTTTACTAAAATAATTTGTCTGTTTTTCAGGTTTATTGGAGTCACTGGGTGAGATGATAGTGAAAATAAAGCAGTGGTTTTTAATGAAAAAAATCAATATACAAAAGAAAGCTATTGCTAAAAACAACATTTTCAAGTCTCCTGTTTTTCTGTTCAGCCTCTTAGAACTGAACCCTTGATTTCATGCAAGACTAAATAAAATAGATAATATAAATACTAATTTACTGCTTGAAATTTGTTTGTTTTCCTCACTGGCTTGCAATCACAGATCTGACTTCATTAGCTGAAACGCGCTAAAAGCATCCTCATCATCTTCTCATAACTGCATCCTGAAAGAGTGCCCAATTTCTCCAGTCTTGATCAGCTTATCTGATTACTTCTCCATTTACATAATTCCTTGTTAGCTCCGGAAATTACTTTTCAGAAAGCGTTATCAGAAAGGTCAGTGTGCTGTTGAACACAGTGGTGCTTAGCCCCCTAACCACATTATAAATACTTTCTCAGGAGTCAGTCCTCCCACTCAAGAGTGACAGTCTTACTGCATGTCAGGAACTTATTCCTCTCAACTTTGAAGATGTGAGAAAGGAACGGACATTCACTAAATCTCTTTTGTGTTCACTCTCAAAACGCTCTTCATCACAGCTACAAAAAGGCTGATTGCAGACACACTGACTTATATTCACAGAAGACACGACCCCTCGGCAATATAGGATGCCTGGCATTTTTCCACAGTAGGTTCTACTATCCAGCTGCTCATGAGTTGCTCTGAATGCCTAACGATACCCACATTTACCTAGCATGATTTTCCAGCCATCTCTCATTTTATTCTTTGGTTAATTGATTTACACGATTTTTTTTTTTACATAAACTCATTCTTCTCCAGAGAAGAATTTAACCAAACGTATTTCCCAAGGCAATATCTTGTCTTAGATTTTCCACAGAATAGAGAGGGAGCTTATATTTTGCTTGTGACATTTAAGAGTTCACTCTGCTACTTAATACTATTTATTACTGCTATACTAAACACAGTAATGAATTGATTTATTGTACATACAAAATATGCTTTATATTATTTACACATTTCTATTCAGCTCTTTAACCATTGCTACACTAAGCCTTGCTGGAGTTTGAGCAGTTTGGTCCTACTGGAGATACAATTGTTTTGTTTCCCAGTTTAGGGTCTCGAGGAGGAATTTCACTCCTTCTCAACTTCAGGAAAGGAGGATGTTTGGGCTAAGGCAGTGTTATCCAGAGAGAAAGCATAACGTTTCTTTTCTCTTGATCTTTATTTGGTATCCAGCATTCAGTCCATAGGGCAGAGAAGTTAAGATAAACTGACAAAGCCTATGACAGAGTAATTGGCAACGGAATTATTTAGCAGGAGATTGCTGCTTGGTTTGACAGGACTTCAAGTTGTAGCTGGCAGACAGAGATGCACAGAGAAAGCTTTGAAATAACTAGTTCTCCTCACTGATATATATATATATATTTTTTAAGAAGGTTCCACTGATTCAGAAATAGTCTTATTTTGCAGGCATTAACATTATTTCACCCAGCTGCAGCCATCTCAGGAAAGCAAAGATACAATCATACTACAGTGGACATTATTTTCAGGGAGTCTCGAATTTTGGCTGAAGTACAGACAGCATTCCATGATTTATTTTTTTCAGACATAACTACTCCATCTTTTCTTTCTTTCCTAATCTGATGCTCAGAAACCCAGCACTTTCCTATTTACCTGGGGATTTGCAATGCAGAACAAGAGATAGTTGTGTAATCGAATTAAAATTGTTCATGACTCAACTAAGTACCAGCACTTGATCTCTTTTGGTACACCAGTGACAACTGGTCAGAGAACAATGTAGATATGTGGATTCTTAGTCAAGTGCATACCCTTTTTCTTTCACCTCCTGCACCTTTCTGATACAGTCCTACAGGGCCATCTTCAGAATACAAAGAGCTAGTTTATCCCAACACTGAGATCCCCCGCCATCTGACAGACATACCTCCTCAAGTGATGCAATCATCTGCATTTTTTTTTTCTTTTAAAACTAACTTTGGACAATAACTTTTAAATACATTTGTTCAAATTGCAAGCAGTCTCAGTGACTTCCCTTTAACTACTCCGGAAAAGTATTTTGTGTTTTAATAATTGCTGAAATAGTTTTCCTTTGTGTTTAAGCACTTTATTCAGCCACATGCATTTTTTATTACTGGACAGAAGGAGCTTATGTCAATAATTAAAAACATGTAAATTATGTGATCACTTTGTATTTACACTGGCTTTTGCTTCATTGTCTGCATTTTATTTCTGATTGCATAAATATTCATAGAGAAACACCTTGGGAAATTTTCAAAGTGGTACAGAGAGACCAAGCTATGCAATTCCTATTAATTTTAATAACAGTCACATGGTTTTGTTCTCATACTCTAATTTGAGAATTTCCCTCCTGTTTTCCACCATCTAAAAATAATAACAGTATAATTCCAAGTATGCCCTGTCTGCGTCTCCCTCTCTGCAATCTACACACGGGGGACATGCAATATTTTCATACAGATACTTTGGGATGCCTTGATGGTATTTTTTTTTTTTAACCTAGAAAAGAAGTCCCTAGCCTAATCAGAGTTACAAAACTCCTCCTGCTGCTCTTAATCCTCATCTTTGCAAATATTTCCATTCATTCTTTTGCTGAAATGCCTGTTTAGATGCACTGAAAAATAGTATTGTGGGAACCTCTTGCATGATTAGAAGTACAATTACAAAAAATGATCAAAAGCATCACTAAAACTGGAATGAGACATAATCAACCCGGTAACCCATCAAACAGTCCTAGAAACCATACTTTGACATTCCTCCCCCAAAAGCTAATGATGGTAAGCTACAAATTTAAGATTTCTGTCATTTGACTACATTTGAACTTTCCTCACAACGTGCCAGGAAGGTCAGCCAGGGTATTTTAGAGCAAGGCTTAAAGTTACTTACTGCCTTGCCAGAGATTCCCTCTGTTTTACAAATCATAGGCAGCCGTTTTCTCTGTTGTTTCTTCTAAACAGCTTTTTTTATATCTCCTGGAAACCAAAAGTAGGTGAAGAAAAGAAGGGGAGGTCTGCTATGAGAATAGTGCAACTCCCAGGAGGGAAGGGTTGGGCTTCTGGGATGCAAGCTGCTTAGGAATGCTCTCTCTAGGCTGGGAAGTATTGAGAGTGTATCGTTCAAGGTTGATAGAGATCAGCTCTGCCACGCACCTCTTTCCAAGAACCACATGCCTTCAGACTGTCCATTGTCAGTAAGCTGTCTTATTCCATGAATTTTCAGATAACTATTGAAAGATGCATTGGTCTCTAGCTTTCACCAGCCATGGATGTATGTTTACAATCTCCACAATCCAACTGTCCTGTCTATTTTCATAAAACTTAAAGGAGCATGGTGTCTCCGAGATCGGTAGCTCTCCATCAGGCTCAGTTGAGACCTTCCAACAAATTGAGAAGCTAATATTAAAAGATGTAAGCTAGGCAGACATGTCCAAAGAATGTGATTGCAAAAGCCTTTTTTCTTTAGGAAAGCAAGCTGTAACAAGAAACTGCCTAACCTTCATTCACAATTCTGCTCAGTTAATTTAATGAACTTTTTCATCTTGCTGACATGCATTTTGCTTTCATAGAAACTTTGCTTTATGTAGAAAGACAGTTTCCCAGAGGGTGAGATCTGTCAGATATCACAGGAAATCCTGTCAGTCCCTACTTACATAAGCAGAGCAGTACCTTAAGAAATCAGGTTCATTCTCTAGAAGAAAACAATGCTACAGACAAAATCTCTCCTTGATTTGGTTGGCCTTCTCTTGCTGTCAGAGCCCAGCTATAGCTACGGTCAAGTCTCTTCTTCCACATCACACTATTATCTGAGTCTTCCTCTTCAGCCAGTGTCTTAGGCTTAAAGCTATTCACAGCTGGAGTGCCCTACCTCATATGCCTGACCTTCTCTTCCTCACTGCTGCTCTTAAGTGCGACATCAGTGAAGAGGATCTTCCCTTTTTACCCACTGCTTCAGCCTACTATGCCAAGCACTAGAAAACGCTAATACTGAGGGTAGCATAGGCGCATGGAGAAGGATTATATCACTAGAATAAAATAAGCTGAAGGCTCTTTGTATTTAGTGTCCTAAAAACTTTAAATGTATTCTGTAATTTTCTGAAATCCACGTTCTTCTCTATTTTAACAAGTTCTTCCTTTTCCATGATGTAATATTACTTTTGTGTCTTAATCCCTCCCCAGAAACCAATTTCTAGTTAGTTACAGGAAAAAGCAATAAACACAGAAACTAAGTAATTGTCATTAAGCTTTATATCCAAATTTTTATTTTAAATTATTTATAAATAACATTAAATGCAGAACCATACCAAGTCTATTCTGTAGCTACCCTATAATAAAAATCAGGGTCAAAGGCTACAAGCTAAACTGGGCTACTTTGCGTGTTTTCACCATAACTGTAAAAAATATATAACTAGAAAAGGTCAAGAGCCAAAATTGACACAAAATATTGACAAAATATTGATGGCTACACAGTATCCTATTTATGGTTTTCTTTCATAAAGATAAAAGCAAAAGGATGTTAATGAAAGTTACCTTACTCAAGCAAGCTATAAATGAAAGGCTTACCTATAAGTTTTTGATACCAATGACAAAATTCATCATTGCCATTTGATTTTTCCCCATACCTCATGCCTTTGCCCATGGGAAACTGATCAAACTCTTACCAAAAGCACTGTAAAGTTGTATGCAAAAAAACCTGCTCCTTGATGCAAACTGGATCTGCACTTTTTTCCTCTTTCAGCATCTGAAAATCTAAGAAAGTTTGCCATTCTTGAACCACTTGAAAACCAATATACCATCCCACATAAAAGGATGAGAGAAGTATAAAGGGACTTGCAAAGCCACAGCCAACTTGCAAACACTTTATATGCAGTATGTTGCACACACTTAACAGTGCATCAGGCCTGGTCAGACACCCATCATTTATGCAAGTAGCTAAGCACAGCAATTTTGATGTCATAAGCACACATTCAAAATTATAACATACTGCAGTGTGTAGCCTATGTGTTCCTTAAAGGATGTTGCAAAGTAAAGTTCAAAGCTGCCAATTAATTTCACATGGGGAAAAAATGAGGCTCGGTGGTGCCAACTTCTCAGCCCTCAAGAGAAAGGTGGACTGTTCCACAACAGAAACACCAAGGCTTCAAGAACACAAAATCACAGAATCACAGAATAGAGCAATCATCATATTTTGTCCATTGCTGACTTTAAAAATACTAGTTATAAAATAACTAAAATGTATCTATAGGTACTTTTGCTTTAAATTAGCTGTTAACAATACAAACATTCATACCATATTAATGCTTCTACACAGGGTACAGAAGAAAGCCTCACAGTCTTTACTGGCCTGTCACTTCTTACAATCTCTTGTCATGCTTTAGTGAACTAGATTTTTATCCTACTCTATCCATAGACCAGAAACATTTTAAAGGATGTCTATGGCAATGTTTCCCTACATCCACTCCTCTACTCTGAGCCAGTCACTCTCTAAATCACAACTGCCTGTGTATTCTCAGATTGGCTTGTGCTGTACTAAGATCAGAGGTAAAATGAAATTTTTGTTGCAACTTACTGAAAACATTATTAAAATACTGTTTTGAAACTGAAAAGATGTCAAATGTAACTCATCCTTTCACCTTTCAAATGTTTGCAACTGGTAATGTCATTTATGTGTAATGTTGGAATGGTTTTGGTCTAGTTCCCACTTTTGAGTTTCACATAGAGGTCTGGATCTGTGGAGAAAATGTCAGAACCCAAAATTACTAGTTATGGCACTGCCACTCACTACATGTATGATCCTGGGACCTTGAATGAAGAAACATACTTGTAAGTCCAGATCTTGCACATGCACTAAGACTGAGAAGTACTTACATGTGAGAGTATCTACCCAAATGTAAGATGGTATATTTTGGCAAATTAGAGCTAGATCCTCAGCAGACATGAACAATACACCAAGAAGTGAACTTTGGTTATGAGTGTCATCTGGAGACCCATCTAATTAATGTGATCACTCTCACAGGAATAGAACTAACCTACCAAGCACACTGGGATACACTGAGACTTAATTAACAGTCCCAACAAAGTGCCAAATAATAAAAAATTGTGATGCTGATAAACCCAGAAGCACAAGAAATGATCATTCTGTGAAAAAGGGCATTATTTGTTTTCATTAACAGATGCATTGTGTCTTGTTCCTTCAAGATGAGGACCGTAATATTCTACAGTCATGTCAGACTTTGGGGCACATTTACTTAGATGTTTTAAAATATGCTGTTTGGCCAGTGAATTTCAAAGTTAATGAAGCAAACATCCTCTTACATACACAAGTGAGGGAAAAAAAGGGCATCATTCTTTGTTTGACCTTTATTCACATCTGAACATGAAACATGAAGACTCTCAAAGCAAAGTAGAATTCTGTAATGTATTAAAACATATGCTAAAGCCTACTGCTCCAAAAAACCTCCTGCTCCTAACTTTACCTATGCACTATATGTCTCACCAAGCAGTATCTATGAACTTTGATATATTTGCTTCTTCAAAATGTGAAAAAAGAAAAAAGTAGAAACAACCTAATGATGAATTGGCAGTTTGCAAAAGAAAGCTCTTTGAAACCCTGCCTTGAGCCACACAGAACTCCAGTTGAATAATTAATTACATATTGACAAGGTCTTATAAAAGAAAAGCTCAGAGCTGTATTGACATTTACATCTTTACATTCATCAGAAAATGTCATTCTGCTTGAAAGTAATTGGTAACTTGAATGTTTTTGACTTCTTACCCAAGTTCTTAGCAAGAAAATATGTGATGATACATAGTAAAAACTGTCCTAAGATTTAATCTTTACGATAAACTAATCTGCACTAACAGAAACTTAATGTGCATGTGTACATACAAGAATGAGCTACAGTGTGCTGAAAACATTTCTGAACTATTCTAATTAGCCATTACATCTGAATTTTCATTTAATTGGAAACTATTAACACACAAAAGAACACCAAAGTAGTGAATTAAAAAACTGTCCATAAATTTTACACAGTAGGGTGTAAAAGGCAGATGCAAATAAGTACAAAACGTGCAATACAGTGCACTGTATTTCAAAAGGAGAGGGAATACATTTTCATATCTCAGTTTTTCCTATTTCATTTGCAATTAATTGAAGTAGGATGGCATGCACATTTCTACCAGAGCTCCCCTGTTACAGTACTTCAGATGCACTTAATAAATTGCACCTTCCATGAAAAGAAAAGGTGATGGATTGAAAAATGTTTAGCACAACCATGCATAATTGATAGGTTCCCTAGTGCAAATAAGTGTCTAATAAATAATTAAATTTAATCTCATTATAAGAGTTTTCATAATGGGATAATTTAATTAAATGAAAGCCAAAGGGTTTCTAGGGGTTGAAAGATGCTGCTGTTGCTATATTTGGCTAATGGTCTAGGGATAGTATAGTGAAGAAGGGTAATTCGCATGGGTGCATGCATTATTTAATGAATCCCTCTGAGATGCAGGAAAGGACAGATCAATGATAACTTGTCATTTTATCATTGCTTACAATGCACATTTAAACAACCTGGGAAACGTTAAAAACAGAGGCAGAATCTTGAAACTCTTTGAAATTCATCAGGCCCCTCTCTGCCAGACAAATAGTGAGCACTTCCTTTTGTAATACACATTTTCGTGTTCATCTAATGTTAATCTTTTTCTTTCCTTCAGACCAAAAATAAGAGGAAAGCCTTATAAGCTACTGTATAGTTAGGGCAAGTCTGCCCTAAGTGAAAGTTATAATGGATACAGCATGTATATCTGATACTAAAAAATTGATAGCTGTGTCATGTGGGACCCATTAACAAGCTTTTTGAGTGGGCTGAGTTTTGAGCTTTAAGTCTCCAGAAGCACTTAGCTAGGCTGGGATACTAAAACCATACAAGTCTAAGTAGCTAGCTCATTTGCAGGTAATCAGTTATGAATTAATATGAACAGTGAAGGTTATATCTTTTCAGATAAGACAAGTGTCATCTTGCACACAGCAAATGTGCAAGACCCAAAAGCTAAGTGGAGTTGGTTTGCAGTGAGAACATCCATTTTCTAATGATCTGCACAGGCATAAACATTTCCTCATTTAGGAACTTTTATCTTTATTGATCAACTCTGAATACAAGGCCTGCAGTCTTGTGGTTTGTCCATCCAGAGGGTCTCACCCATCTGATTGTATTGAACACTTCTGCCAGAGATGCAAATCACAACAGTTGCCCTTGGTTTTGTCTTCTGAAGCATTAAAGTTAAGTAACACCAACAAAAAAAATCTTGTTTTCTGATTGCTCAAGTTATCTGAGTTATGCTTTTTAATATCCTTTTAAATCCTTCTGATTTTGTCTCGTATAGGTAACACAGGCTTATTCTTTATAGAAATAAAACATTTGCCTGCATCAGTGTAACCACTTTGATTCTTGACTGGTGCCCTGCTGAGCTGGAACAACAAGGAGCCACACAAAAGGATGCATGAATTCCTCCAGGAGGTCTGACTGCTGTAGCTCACACAATTCATCCAAATAGTTGACAATACTATCACCAGTTATATCACACCCCCAGAGTTCCTCAGCCTTTCCTCATCTTCTTCTCTAAGTAAACCTGCCTTGAATTTACCTCTTCTCCACTGACCATATATATATAACTGATTAATCAATGTATTTAGCAAAATATTTGTAGCATATAGATGCTGAAGGTTTTGCAGATGAATGCCAGTCTCCTCTTTCTACTTGTTCTCTATTCTTTCTGCCACTTTTGCAGAACCCACAGAAGTTTAGCATTAATATGCTTCTTGAATTACTTTCTGCAAGAATCCAAAGTGTTTCTGCAAATCCAAGTATACTGTATGCATCTGTTTTTTGTTTGCCTATGAAGAATGCACTGCCTCCATGTTCTCCAAGGGATTTACACTTCTATAATCTGTTTACCTCAAACAAAAATATGACTTACTGGTTTCTAGGATGGTTGCTCTTTTTTTTTTTTCTAAAACCAGTTTGGTTTTCTTTCTATTGTTCAATTCTTTGGGTAAGAAGCCCCTTCAGCATTGTAAAAGAAAACGGTTCCTCAACTTTTTATACAGTGTTTAATTTTACACTAGCATAAATGAATCATTCACAAGTCACTATATGGGAGATACAATGCCTCATCCCTTCTCAACCACAAAATTTAGCTTTTTTCCAATGCAGCAGACTTGCTGAATATTATCATGTCGAGGATGTAATGAATAATCAGATGTTTTTTATTTTAGTGTCAGTTAGCAAAAGATTCCTAAGAAAATATCAGATTATTTTCTGTTATTTTTAAGTTCACCTCTTCCATCTGTTACTCCACATGTAAACATTTATTCACGGCCTGGGAAATATCAGAGGCTGTATTTTCTGAATGGGGCATCCAGAACTGAGTAGCTTGATTTCTATGGAAGTTCAATATTCTCAGTACTTATGAAATGAGTTTGAGACAGTGAGTTGAAATTAAGATGTTCTTTTCTATAGCTTCCTCGGGCACAGTCCTCTCCTTAAATCTCTGAGAGGATTTGCGTACATTTTATTACAGCTTAATTCAAACAGCTGGGAGGTAGAATCTATGCTGACGATTCAATAACATGTCCTATCCTTCAAGAACTAGTGCAGTTCTCCACCTACTTCCCCTCTTCTGTAAGGAGACCGCCAGTAAGCAGGCTAAAAATATATGCAACATTATAAAATGAAGATTTTTTTTTTCTTTGCCTTGTATAAAATACAGGACTAATAAAATGGCATTTATTTCTTCCTTTTACAGATTGTGTTTCTAAAACTGCCTCTTGGAATATGACCTTAATTCTGAACTACTCTGAACAGCATTCGAACTTTAATCAGTTATGGGTGGAGGGATTTTGTTTGCTTAAGACTGGCACTTTCTACTCACTTTTCCTATTAAGTAACAAACTATTTTACCCCAGAAAGTAGTACTCCTACAGCAAAACCTCAGCAGACAAATATAGCCAGTGCTGCAATAACCATCATAATACAGACTTAAATTATAATCTGTGATTTTTACTCCCTGTTGATATGCTTCCCAAACAGCAAGACAAAATTCCAATCAGTCATAAAAGGGAAAAATGAGAAATGAACAAATAACATGGAGAAATTTTCGTGGGAAATCAAGTTGTAAGTATATTTTGCAGTAAGAAACCATGAAAAGGGGATTCAGTAGAAGTTTCTTGGCTCTTTTTTTCTCCTTAGAAAGAGTATCATCGGTTACCTTAAACTCAAAATACAGGCAGAGGTTTCATGCAGTACTGCCTTATTTTCAAGATTTAACATTGTTATGTGGCTGAACATATGGCTACATCCATTCTGAAATGGCAACAGTATGGAAATATTGTAACTTCTGCTTGCAAATCCACTTTACCCTAACTGGTGAATCTAGATAATGTTTCCCAGTAAAGAGTCGTCACTGGCACTAATGATTATGCCAATAAATGCTTTCATAAAGCTCTGCTTTTCACATACGTGTTACTAAAGCTCAGTGCACAGGCACTAGGGGAAGAAACAAAGAAAAAGAAATGGATACAATATTTTTCCTGTTAAATGTATTCCAAAACTCCCTCTGAAAACTGCAGTTGTACTAAAGTTATTTGTTTTTGAGGCACATTTGGTTTACTTAATTTTTTTTTAAATCTAGTTCTGGAAACACAGTTGCTGCACTTCTTTCACTTAAAATAATAGTGAGCCTACTTCATGATGACACTGAGATGTACCTTGGGTGACCTATTAAAAAACACGCATTAAACTTGATGAGCTGATATTTCTGTAACTTAAATGAATTAGCATTCCACATTAGCTTTTATACTTAAAAAAATATTTCAAAAAATCAAGTAACAGCACAGAAATTTACACTTCATTGCTGAACTTGAAATACAGAAAAGATCTCCAAATACTTTTCTTTTCCTGTGTAATAATTTATATCTCAAATTTTCTCACCTAAACATAACTTTAGTGGACCTCAACAACCAATGAAACACCACCAGTTTTGCTGCCATTTCTAGACTCCTTCCTGCTGCTGTGAAATCCTCCCCCTGCCGATTTCCATGACCTCAGTTCTCTATGAGGCATACTAGCTGGCATAATGAACAACAGAACTTCAGTTACACTGGAGACAAAGTCTACTTAAAATAGAAAGAAAACAAAACATTAATATTTTTCCTACTTACAGCCCAGGAGGGATCCTCTGAATAGAATTGGTCAAAACCTATAGGAATTGGACTGGGTGCTTCTTTCTAACTGAAACCTTCCCAATGGGCTACTGAGAAGCTACGAGACTAAACTCGGTTATCTGTTCAAAGAGCTAGCTCCCCTTCTATCTTTATGAGCACACTGTTCTAACAGATTATCCAAATAATCTTGATTTCTGTTTTTCAGAAGAGGCTGATCTGCTCTCTTCCCATCCTTTTCTGTCCATCTACCTAATACAACTCTGCTGATTTGCAGGAGATTCAGTGCCTCGTGAACTTTCCAAGGATGAATATGAAACATTAAACTGCCACTCATTGTCATAAAATGCAGAAAACAAGAAGAAACTATTTCAACTTCCAGCTAAAGGAAATCATGTCTTTACAACAGGAATACTAGATATTGTGGGGAAAAATACCCTAAATACCAAACAAAACTATCAGATAATCTCATGGAATTCCTCGTGTTTCTTGCCAACAGCTTATGTGCTAAATGATCTCCTGGATACACATCAGTAGGGATTTATGAAAGCTTCACCTTCATGCAGCCCAGCTACAAATCCACAGTTCTCTTGCATGGATAAAAACACTGATAGGAAAGTATAAAGTGACAGGATGACTGAGGCTCTGAATATACCTATGAATCTGGTCTCCCCAACATTCCACAGACAACAGTGTTACAACTACTATATGCAAGCCAGTTAAGAAAGCTAAGCAAAGTAGCTGTGTATTTTCAAACTGCTGGCCAATACATAGCAGATTTTCATTTGTGTATGCTTGGAGATACAAGAACTCTTCTTTCAAATGGAAAATATTAATAATATTGATGCAAACAATGCTTCTTTTTTGGTAACTTCTGGCACTTTACTTTGCAACAAATCATAAGACATCCTTGAGTTCCTTTGGGAACATACAGCAACATCCCCACATACTCTCCCAAGTTCATCCTCAATCCAGTTAGGGAAGCAAGATTTTGAATGGAAACTAATGAAGAAAACTAAGGGCAACTTTGAAATACATTCTCAAGAAACTAAGATTCATTTGTTTGTGTGTAAACCCACATTCACAACAGATCAACCACTCTTCATAGTATGAACATTTACAACGCCTTGCAATGAAAAATAAATGGCAATGAAGAAATGCTTAGCAAACCAGATTAAAAAAATGGATCTCATAAGAGTTTTGCTACTTAGTAAAGTAAATGGTTAAATCTGATGAAGACAAGCTAAAGAGAAGTTCTCTGAAGATTCTGTTTCAACTACACTTTCTTGGATTTGGCTTTCAGTTTTTCACACTTAATCTCTAAACTTAAAGTTTAAAATCCCCACAGCAAGCAAGAATAATGCAAAGAAGAGAGAATATCTTCCTCTACAGATTAAGTGGAAACAGCACAAGAGAGAAGCAATCCACTGACCTTTGGAGGAACCTTGCATGACTAATGTAAATAGCAGATTACTCTTACTATGTGAAGAGCCACTCAATACCAAAACCCCGTCTGGCAGTGAACAGAAAGCACTAAGTGTCCACAACCAACCTCTGGGCACAACGCTCACAACAACTCACTGATTTCAGACCAACACTCAAGTAGCACAGTGGCAATGCATTAAGAAAAAAGCAAAAAGATTGGAAGGATCTAAACACGCAAAAAGTGAGCTGCTGGGAGCTGCTTAAGGGAAAAAAAACATGGTCTTCAGTTCTCACAAAAACTGTGGCTCAGCCAATACACTAAATCTGGCAAATGTGACCAAGTTTGAAGCGTACTAATAATATATGTCCAATACTCATAAAGACATAATCAAGACAAGAACCAAATGGCAGTGAGGCATGGTAGGGCAACAAATAACAGGCATAAGCTAAAACAGAAGAGTTTCAGAGCAAATAAGAAAACCTTTTTCATTTGAAGGTGGAAGCCTTGGGGATTTTCAAGACTTGGCCACATAAAACCCTGAGCTTGGAGCAGGAAGTTGGACTAGGGACCTCCTGAGGTGCCTTCTAAACTGAATTTTCCTATAAGCCAAACATCCTAAGCTGTTAACTGCCTAACAGATAAATGGTTCAGTAACTGAATGCTAATTAGAGAAGAAGTCATGGCTCAGAGAACTTGTACCCATAGCATATTGCTTAGCATTAGACACAGCATGCTGGTCTTTCAGATCCACTACATCACTTACTACAGAGCAAGTACCTCATTAAGCCTTTAGGTAGCATATATTGAAAACTCTGAAGAAAACTGCCACAATTTTCAGTTAATTATTCGTAAGTTTTTTTTTTAAAACATAGGTTTTAGCATAACACATTACATTCCCTTCAGTGAGCCCTGACATGGCAAGTTGCAATGATTCATCTGAGATAGTGATTCGTGAAATAATACAACATACATAATCCCAAATCTGCATTCAGGAATAGCAAATGGCACAAGACAAGCTCATCCTCCTTATCTTGAACTCCTGGCTTTAAACTAAAATAAAGGAGATAACTCCTAAACTAAAATAAACTCCTAAACTAAAATAAAGGAGATATATTAGGTGTTAGGGAGAAATATTTTACTCAAGAGCGGTGATGCACTGGAACAGGCTGCCCACAGATGTTGTGGATGCTCCATCTCTGGAGTTTTTCAAAGCCAAGTTTGATGGGGCCCTCAGTAGCCCAATCTAATGGGTACCAGCCCAGTCCATGGCAGATGGTCTGGGACTAGATGATCTTCAAGGTGCCCTCCAAGCTAAGCCATCTGATGATTTATGCAAAGGCAACTGATTGTGTAAACTACTCACTTGGAAATTGGTTAGATTCTAACTTGTTGTCCTCAAAGACTTGATGCTCTTTGAACATCTGTGATAAAGCCTCTCCTTAAGGTCTGAAGAAACATTTGCTGTTGTTTCATGCCAGCAGTGTCTGTAAAGTTGCACCCACATGAGGACTGCAGGGGTAACTGGAGCATCTAGTACCTGACTTCGCTGCTGTAGGTCTTCCACAAGCCAATATGTTTTTAATGTCTACAGTTCATGCACAATACTATATATCTCTGTATGTCTAGGCATATATTCATACAGATACTCATATGCACATAAATACCACACCTAATTCTTCCAGGAATTTTTAGTTTCCTGTCAGCAGTTGATTTGCCAAACCTAGGCAGTCCCACTAGAACTTGGAGAATGGATAGCTAAAAAAAATGGTATTTACGACCCATTAAATCAAAAGTATGCGGAAAAATCAAATTCTATTTAGAGCCTCACTTTATTTGCAGTATTCCTTCTGGTGCAGTGAAAGCTTAGGAAATGGGTCTTTTTTTTTAGTTTCAGTAGTTATTTTGCAGAAGTATTTTTCACTTACCATGCAAATCATGTTGCAGAGCTTTCTTAAAAAAAAGAATCGTATTATTCAAATAATAAAATTATGGCACCATAGGTTATTTCTATCAGTGATGCTAAATACACCATAAGGGTTCAGAAAGGTATGAAAACATACCTTCACAGTGATATATCTATTAAATGTACAAAAAAAGGTGTCGCTGGGGGAAAGAGTTATTCTTCTCTTGTCCTTGATGAAGGTACAGCTTCCACAATCTGAGGAGAGGACTTACTACTGAAGTTAACGCAGAACATCTGTTTTTCCATTTGGGGTACATTCAAGTGTTCATTAAAGTGTCCTTACTAGTCATATGCAGCATTTTTTCCCTGCTTCACAATGGCTTTTGTCCTAACATCAGGGCAATTTCTACACACTATTAAAAATGGTCATTGTACAATTTCCTCTGAAAAACAGCAAGAGACAAATGAAAGAGAACCAAGCGTGGGCCTCATCTAATTTCTGTGTAAAGTGTAAGAGCAGCTTCTATAGATCAGCTTTTCATCCTTCCTAGGCGTGTTTATTGTCTGCAATTATTCATCTAGGCTTCACTTGAATACTGATAAATTTGAAGAAATGAATCAAGTCTTACTCTCTTCAGGGAGGCCAACTTCATTGTGGTTTTTTTTTTTCAGAATACATGGTTATCTCCAAATCCATGCTCAGTTTAGCACAATACATCAATTTAAAATGGGAGGGTTAATCATAATCTATATACAAATTCTTCAAATTCTGTAGCACTCTTATAAAATTAATTATTAGATGAATTTTCATAGAATCATAGAGGTCCCTTCCAACCCAAACCATTCTAAGATCATCTAGTCCCAACCCCCTGCTATAGGCATGGACACCTTCCTCTACACCGTGCTGCTCAGAGCCCCATCCAACCTCCATTCCAGGGAAGGGACATCTACAACCTTTCCAGGCAGCTTGTTCCAGTGTCTTATCCTCACAGTAAAGAATTTCTTCCTAATATCTAGTCTAAATCTACCCTCCTCCAGTTTAGAACCATTTCCCCTTGTCCTCTCACTACATGTCCTCACAAGAATTTTCTCTCCAGCTTTCCTGTAGGCCCCCTTCAGGTACAGCAACACATAGTTTTTTCAAAAAATATATAAATATCAATTTCATTAGTAGTCTATAACTAAATTTTGGGAAAATTACTAGTTAAAATACTAGTTATTTAATTACACAAAGCTTTCTACATTACTTATATTCACAGCTCAAATTAAAGCACAGCACTACTTAGTCTCCTTAAAGTTTCCATATAAATGCTTTACTAGATCAGATAAAAAAAATCAGCAGTGTTCAGTAAATCCAGCTTAATTAAATAAATGTTGGTATGGATAAAAAACTATGAGCATTCATGGCACATGACAAGCAAGTAAAAAGAGAAGATTACCATTAAGCACCCATACCTGGAGTTAGACTGTAATCACTCTGAAACATGCAAGAAAAAAAAATGACAAAAAGTAACAGTGTGAATGGAGGCATTAAAAACAGCTAGAATGCATGTTTTTACTATTAGGTTTGCTTTTGAAAAATAAAAGCAGTATTTTAATAATTGCATAAATTACACAAAGATAGTTCCAGTAACCAGTAAGCATAATCCAAGCACTGTCTGGTTGACCTGGATTATGAGAACACTTAGTAGCCTTGCAGCCTGCAAAAGGGTCACAGAATAGTTGCGGAAAAAAATGGGTTTTCAACTTATTTTTCATCTTGGCTAGCAAAGGCATAGAAAACTTAAACATATATGTTCTTTAGCTACTAGGGAAGCAAACTCCACAGTAAATCCCAAATAAAGATCTGAAAAAAACAGCTGGACTTGTTGAAAAAAATAATGAATCTCAGTAAACCACAGCTTGTAGAAATCTTGACAACAGATTACATTTTAACAGGTCAATCCTATGGATGATTCTGTTCACTCTTGGCATGCTTTAGGGAACGCTGGGTGGGTTGCTGCTTAGAATTAAGGAAGATCTGGATTTTTACTTTTCTTAAAATAAGGATTTGTTGTTATTTTTATCTAGTATGCTCTGCATTGTATCCAGAAAGAGAGGTGGGAAGGCCATATGAATGGACATGAGCTGAGCAGGAAAAAGAAATGCAACCAGGAGGACTCACTCAGGAAGAAGCATCAGAACCACAGTGCTGAGACCCTGGAGAACAAAGCACAGGGGATACCCAGGAGAACAGTCTGTGGGTCAGCCACAAGCATCCCCGGCAACAGATGGCTCCCACTCATGAGTTCTGGCTAGTCTGGTGACAGCAATACACATTAAGGACAGACAGGGAGCAATTATTTGATAAGCCAGTGCTACTAAAGCTCGTAAATATAACCTAATAGCTAAGGAAAGAAAATAAACACATAGCAGATAGAAAGTGTTAGAAAATGATACAGGCAATACACTGCACAAGCCAGCATCCAGATAGGTTGTGAACATCTCTGTAGGAAGGGATTCCATAACTTCTATGGACAGCCTGTTCTAGTGCTCCTCACCATGAAGTTATTCCACATGTTAGTACTGAATTTCATATATTCAAGTTTTAGGTTATTACTTCTTGTCCTGTTGCTACACACCACAGAGAAGAGCCTGGCCTCATTTGTTTGCCTCCCACTTCCCTTTAGATATTTACAGACATTAATTAGATCCCCCCACATACACCTTATTTGTTCCCCAGGTTATCAGTAATATTGCTAAACAGAAAGCTTATTCTAAAAGCTATTGTTCATAGGAGTTCACATTCATGCCACCCAGTCTTGGTTTGCAGTCTACTTTTCTCCTATTGTTTACATGAACTGACATCACCTCAAACATCCCAAAAATGTTACTGAACAGCCATCCAGAAAATTCTATTCCTTTCAAATTTTTGATAGCCCTTGCCTACAATGTTTGCTGAATGCATTACTTAGGATCTCTTCACATAGTAAAGATTAGCATATAACATTCAGCATTTTTCACTGTAATTATCTAAGTCAAGTATCCAAGAAAATACTTTTGTTAAAGACAATCCCTGAATTTTCTGTTCCCTTAGTGAAACTACAGCAGCCACGCACACTAAGCACATCACAAAATCATGCTCATGATTAAACAAACCTCTATAAACCCCACTCACTTTTCAATGTGAAATCCTTTAAATAAGCCAAATTTCAAGATATGTTTTCACTGAGATTTTAGTTCTTAGAACTTTTACAAATCCAAATATTTCATTTTTATCCTAAACGCAATCTGTGCAATATGCCACAGCGCCGTCTGCATAAACACTCCAATTTACTACAAACAGAAAAATAATTTGTTTAAGCTGTATAATCAGCAGAGAGGCAGAACACAATAAAAGAAAGCATTCTAGCTTTAAAATGAATAAAAATTGATTGTGTCCCTATAAAAACCAAATTGGCAGAGTGTTAATTGCATTTCACATAAACATCTGTAGCAGTCGGTGACTCGTTACTGTCCTGTAATGCAATACAGGACACTTAGGAATAAATGCATCCTCTAGATGAGTTCATAGAGATTTTCTAAAAGCGCCTGATGAGATTGTGAAAATCTAATTAGTCAGAACTGCTAATGACACATAAAACAAAGGGAAATCTTTAAATACAATTATTTTGCTTTCCTTTTCTCTTGATAAATTATATTCAAATTACTGTTGATTGAAAAATGCCTGCCTTGAAGGGAAATTCATACTAATGAAGAAAAGGTCATCGGACTACAGAAGTATTTGCTAAAGAAAACTGTAGGCATGTGAAAATTTGAAAGAACCTAGTTTTCCTCTGTGCACAGCAGTATGATAGAATAACCGAATATAGCTGTCCTTACTATTGTTTATTGTTACCATAATGCATTACGCACTCTCCAGGGAAGAAAGCAGTCTAAGCTCCTTCCCTGAAGGCCTCGAAATAAAGACTCTGTACTTAACAGATGTAAACACATGTTTAAATGCATACACTGCAAACATATTCCTCAAATTCAGCCACATTAGTTACCTGAAATTGTACATCTAGAGGAAAACAGTACAGAAAAGCAATGCGTTGGGACATTATCAAAACCAATAGATCACATCTGGCACAAAAGTACTAATTAATTTACAGAATTTACTGATTAAAAAAAGGTGTTTCTGCAAGCCTTCAACTAAAAACTCAAGAAAAAAAATTAGCAAAGTTATAATTACAGGACCAACGACTAAAAATTAGTAGGTATTTAAGTAGTTTAAATATACACCAATTTCACTCTATTAGGGTATACCTGTAAATTCAGTTACTTCAAAACTGGCAGTGTTCAGATCAAGATCAGCAAAGTTAAAAAAAAAACAACACAAAGATAAGCGAAATAAAAGAAAAAGGTAGAATTAAAGACACACACTGAGAAGCAATTTGGATTTCCTTCACTACCAGATCAGAAAACAGCCTGTGTTTTTTAGCTTCTCTTAATCAAAATAAACTAGAGTTACCTATGCATATGTAATGCTATAACAGGACGGAAAACACAGCAATAATAGCAAGGTGGTGAAGTCCTAAGCCTCAGCAAGCAAAGATAAGGCTAAGTACAGCAGCCAAGGCCACAAAAAGAAAGTAAAAAATCTGCTTACCCTTCAAAGGCCTTAGATCCACAGACATCTCCAGCAAAATCTCCTTGCTTCCACTGCCAACCCCTAAATGAGGTCTGGGAAGGGATGGATCCTGGCTCCACCCATTTCAGTCACTCAGATACATTGCATGCACCTGAGCTCCCCTGGGTGGGTCCTGCCTTTGCACCAGGTGCTTAATCACTGCTTCAAGCATTGACTTAGCATTTCTGCTGTGGTATAATATGTAGAACTGAAATGTCTAAAGAGATAGCTGGGCAGAGGCAAGAAAGAAAATACTGGATGGGTAGTAGTTCTGGAGAACCAAGTTTGGAGCAGATCACAAATTTAGTCTAAATAATGTGTGATCCTCCCACTCACCTCCACTCCAACACAGCCCCAGCTTGTGTTAAGTAACACATGCCAATAAAAATGTGAGACAAGAGGAGAACCATGAAAAGAGTGAGAAAAGCAACCAAGTTCAGGTTATCAGGAATGACCGAGTCTGGGAAATGTAGAGAGGAGAAAACTGAGAAGAGGTAGGAAAATCCCTGTTAATTCCTAAAAGTCTAACACAAAGAAGGCAGTAAGCTATTGTGGGAACTGGGAACGGTGCAAACTTCAGTATTATAGGTTTCAAAGTGTACATTAGATAAGTATCCACTGATAAAAGGTAATGTTTGATAGAACAAGGGGAAATGGCTTCAAGCTCAAAGAGTTTTAGGTTGGAAAAAGTCTTACAGTGAGAGTGGTGAGGAACTGGAACAGGTTGCCCAGTGATGTGGTTGATGTCCTGTCCCTAGAAACTTTCAAGGCGAGGCTGGATCAGGCCCTGGGCAACCTGATCTGGCTGTGGTGTCCCTGTTCGTTGCAGGGGAGTTGGACTTGATAGCCTTTACAGGCCCCTTCCATTCTAAGGGTTCTATGACTCTAATTAAGGTGTTCGGTCCAGCTTCAGAGTGGCGGTAGTTGGAACAATCCACTGAAGTAAGTTCTCTCTTATTTACGTCTGTATTAACGTTACAGTTCATAGCCTGCATATTTAGAATATTATGGTGATATGTAATGTAGTAAAAAAAGTTATTAGGAAAGAAAAAGTCCATTAAAAGTGTTAAAAGTCTGATTTTATTCTTGTTCATGTTTTAGTGAAAATTAGTTTCAAACAGGTCTCAAATACGTGTATTTAAGAAAGATCCTTTTTAGACAAATGGTAAAGCAACTATTGTTAACAAGGTTAGGAGTTGTCTTGTATCAGTTTTCATTAAATTAACGTTTAGACTACCATATCAGAATAGACTTTATCTTCCTTGGATTTCTATAAAGAAGAGTACCACTCCTGACAAAATCCTCTGGAAAACACTCTTCCGCGGCTCTAAAAATAGCAACTCTCATCTTCGAGCACTGTTTTTAATAGATTAAGCTCTCAGAAAATTAGTAAAAGAAATAAGCTGTGATCCTTGAAAAGAGGATACCAGGAGTTTCAAATGAAATTGACATTTTCACTCCAGCATTACATGGAACATGCTTTTCTAAATGAACGAGGCTTTATGTCATACCACACTGCACTCTGTATATTCCTATCTCTAACAAATTATAATAATATGCTGTAAAGCGGCTTGGTCTGAACTGTGGCTGGTGCAGCACCTCTCAATAAATGAAGGAAGAGCGGACATATGGAACCACTAGAGTCTGTTCTATTCATCTATTAATGGAGGGCCCTAAATCAAGAACCATACGTTGAGCATGTTGGTAGCTGCACTGATTATAATGAGAGCATTTACTCCCGAGGTTAATGCTTAAACTGATTCAGATTCTTAAAGCAATCAGATATTGCTGGCCAAAAATGTGGTGGAAGGCATAAGTGGATGTTCAGAGCAGTTCAAAAGGATTTCCCTACAGTGAAGCTGAATAGAAAGGCCAGCAGCAAGGTTTTTAATCGGACTGACAGGTAATGTGCATTGCCAGCAAACTTCAGCCTGCAGAAGCTGATGTCTCTTAGTTAGCCCCACTGAGCAGCAGCTGGGAGTCTTCCACCATTCATTGGAAATCACACTCCTTCCTTGACTTTCCAAAATATGCAAAGAGCACAGCTTTTTATTGGCAAGGATTTTAGGATGGGGCTTCTACAATTAAGAAGTTTGGTTACCTCTGGTCTAAAATCTGAATCCCTGTGGAATTAAGTGAACCAGTAAAGTTCTTCCCCTGAGATCTCAGCACCACGAGACCCTTGCTTTTATTTAAATCTTAAATCATGCTTAGAAAGCATGCCAGAAAATGTAATGTATTCCTATCAATTAATACTAAATTTTATGTACTTTTCTTCTGAAAAAGTAAATATAGGGTACAGTTAATTTGATTTTGTTTTGTAGCAGAAATTTTATATATATCACCAATTTACATAACCAATTGCATGCATCTTGATGAGTTCACTCTTTCTGCACAAATGGACAATACCTTGAAGTGACCAATTTGAGGTGCAAGAATGAAATATTAATGTTTTTAGAACCAATCCCATATATTCATATGCTATGTTTGTTTCCTTCTCTGTCAGAGAAGGAGATTGCTGCTTTTGCAGCAGTCACAACAGGGAGATCACTAGAAGGCAGCTCTGGCAAGTAATCTTTTAGAAGAAGAAAAACAGTTGCTTCTCAGCACAGGATCCACAGTACTTTGGTCAGATATACAGCAAAGTATTTTTCAAATTCAGATATTTAAGAAGTCAAAAAAGCACCCCGATGAGAGATCACAAATATTTCTAGATTTACTGATAGCAGATAATCTGTTCTTTAAAATCTGTCATACAGGCAACCTATAAAATACCCTTGTAAGATTGCATGCTGTAGCAGTCTGGTATGAATATATACTGAAATATTTTCAGTGCATCATAAAATTAAATTATGTGTTCCAGCCCACTGGCTGCTAATTAAGATAGCACAGTAAGATCTGAGTTCAAAATGCTGGTTAGTCTGTAAGGGGCCTCCTGTAGAGGATTGTATATTAGGCTATTAACTTAATTTTAGCTGGCCTGTTATGTTATGTACTTGAATTGAAAATAAGATTGAACATACTGAAAGAAAACTGGTCAATGAGGTTACATGAGTGTTCATGGGGAAAACACTTAGACCCGATCTTCGTGCAGACTACAATTTCTAGTAGCATCCGCAATGTCTTCACTAAGAATAGCTCATACTTCCTTCCTTTTATAGACAAGTATTTAGATAAGAGAGACAGAATTAGTTCTGGGTTAAACATCATTGCAAATAAGCATCAGATTTAAACTAAAAGATACAGTTAATTGCTTCTCCCTTGCACGTAACTGAATCATCATAATCTCCTCTAGAAGGAATAACCAAAAGTATCTCTCCCATGCTAGCAACGTTCCATTTTGTCAAACCATTCCCTCCTCTCTGTTACACTTTAAATAAGTTCAGTAAGGGAAGCGTTTACCACAGAGAGTTCATTTTTGCAGAGTGTTAGTTCAGCTGCAACTTCTTTTGAATGATTTAATACACATAACTATTATGTAAGTAAGATTGTCTTCCAATGTTTTAATTTATTCAGTCATTTCCTTTTCAAAACATGTGCTATAAGGTACAGCATACTTCCTGGTGTGATTCTGAAAGCTCTTATTTTATTAGATACACTTCTGACACTAAAATACCTAGTTATAAAAATGTAAAGACTTAGAAGAGTTGGAAACAATTGTTTTCATATTTTACATAGGCTTTCGTCCCAAGGTAAATGTGGTAATGAAGTAGATGGGATTTGGATAAGCCCTAGATAAGGTATTTTGTTCCAGAAACACGCAGAAATAAGTCTGTCAGGAGAAAAAGCTATGAGAATTGGAGCAACCCACCAAGGATTAAAGGAAGGAAACTTGGAGCTACCTTTCTTCTGGTGTTCAAGTATGAGGTAGTCCAACTCATTAGTTATCTTATTCAACCTTGACATTCATTTATATGGAGGAAAAGGCTACAAATGACTTTAGCAGGCATGCAGAGTCTCTTCCTGAAAGGAATATAGCTAGGAAGAAAACACAGTAGTCATTTTACAGTAACTTGCAAAAGGAATGCGGTCAACGCTAGAAGCTTATCTCAAGACATGAATTATTTGTCTCCCCTAATAAGCATTCTTTTACGCTGGCTACTATGTTTAAGCTCAAGATTGACATGGAGTCCTTGCATAGCAAAGATTTAGCTACTGTCTCATGGTGCTGCAGACCAGATGCTGAAAAAACTTGCCTCTTTCAGTGCTGTTTTAATATTTGTGTAGCAGACAAGTGGGCAAGCTTCCCATATAGAAAGAACATTTGAACTTTAGGCGTCAACACTAGAAGAATTCTTGTTCCTTAATTAGGTCGCTGTTCCCTCCACGTTTAAATGTCTTGACTAGTCCAACTTTTTCTGGTCCTCAAGACAGTCAGCCTGTCCCCTCTGGTTCATTTGAAATAGGATGGTTATAACTATTTTTTTGGTATGTCCCTCCAAGTACCCTGCACTTTGCATTGTCATTTACATACACATAAACTGTTTTGAAGGGAACATAAAACCCTATCGAATAAAATCAATATTGTTTTATTCTCCTTTCCAGGGATGTATGTGATGAAACATGAAATCTGGCAAGTGAGAATATGACCCACAAATCTCTAGATGAGGTCTGATTACTTTTAATTATCAGAGAGCTACTAATAGTTGCAGATGACTTTTAAAAGTCTGTTGGCCTACCAGCACTGTTTAAGATAAGAAAAAGGGAAATAAATATTAAAAGACGTATTCAAATTTACCCGTCATCATTTTTGCATCAGCTAAAAACTGTTGGTTGCTGTAATTCTGTGGGTTTCTTAGTTTGATTTTTTAAAATTATTATAATTCCTCTTGCTCTAAGTCTCTTTTAGCCATTAAACACCAAGAAGTGTCATCTAATATTAAGAACAATTATTACATAAATAATTCACTTCTGAGGGATAATATGGTACCTATCAGAGAACTACGTGTATTCCTACTAAAACATTAGGACAAAAAAAGTCAAATAGAGGAGGTTACATCTCTCTGTTAAGCTTCTTCATGCTCCTCATCTCACTTCTTCCAGCATCTTAAATAAACACCTTCTATTTCCCTGAGATATTTTATAACCAAACTCTCTAGAAGATCTGAAATCCTATTCCAGCGTGTGGTCTGTTTTTTAAACTGAGCCAACAGAGTGCTAAAAGACATATAACTTCTTTTATTAAAAAGTGTATTTCAATACAGGATGAAGTTGAAGGATTTACCTTATACAATTATTTACGTTTTCCCATTATTTCTATTTTACATTTACATTTGAGAACATTGTTTTGTTTGTTTGTTTGTTTAATTCAATGGTAAACAAAAATACAATTTCACATCAGAAGAAAAAGCAGTAAACATTTCACTGTAGTGAAGGCCAGGTGTCTCTCGTTCTTTGCTCAGTAGACAGAGGGCCGCTTCTATGAAACTAGGGAAAAGAGATGCCCAGCTGGTAGGAGATCCTGATTAGCTCTTCTCCATAAAAGGAGAGGCTACTTCATAACCTCAATCAGATTTTTAGATACCAGAAACTCCATGCAGGAGACAGCTACTGAAAACTGAACTTCATAAAATTCACCAGTCAAAAGTCTATCTTAGACTACTAGACTAATCCATTCCAGACTAATTATCAACTGACAGAAACTGGCAGGCTAGTGGGATTCTGGCAGTTAAAAACATAAAGGAGGCATTTTGGTCATTAAAACATTTCAAGTAAGAAAAAAATGTTAATTACAAAAATTTGTGAACACGGTCCCTCTGAAATCACTGGAAATCCTCTTGCTGATTCAAATGTAGTCACAATTTCTCTCGTTATTTGTGTTAGCAATCACTACAAGTAATTACATATTTCGTCATTCACCTAGGAATACATTGTCTGTCATGCTAGACGCTACAGTGAAGTATTTGTATGTTCCTAGTGTTACAACAAACTAATAATAATTCATAAATGTAGAAACAGAAAGACTGCAAAAGCACTATTTTTGGTAGGGCTAACTATAGTATGACTGAAATGTTCCACTTTGTTCATAGGAAGGTCTGTCCTGTAAAAATTAAAGCTCACAACCACAAATCGACCAACAATGGAAAATCAAATAGCATGATGAACGACCTGCTTAATCATTACTTTGGCTCTCTTTCAGAATTGTCAGTCAGATACCTAGAAAAGTATAAAATTCCCTCTTACTAGTAACCTTCAGGGAGATGCAATTGCTAACTCAAGACTTTTGAGATTTTTAGTGATTGTAATACTTTGTTCCCACAAAGATTACAAGATAAATACAGAAGGAATGAAAGCAAATGATTCAGTATAAAAAATTATAAAATTTGATTAGCATTTAGAACAAAATTTCCTTTAATAGATTAGTTTACAAGAATGTAAAGCTGAGATCCATTCACAACAGATGATACTTTCAGTACTACTGTGAAGATTTCTACATCTTCTTTGTTCATTTAATACATATATAACTTATTTATATGTGTATTTACACAATACATAGAACCATAAAATCAGTAAAGTTGGAAAAGACCACCAAGATCACCCAGTCCAACCATCAACCCATCCCCACCATGCCCACTAATTGGGTGTGTTGGACAGAAAAAGACAAGTCATTGGTATGAAAAGCTTAAAATCAGTGGTATCATCATGGCTGAAAACAACTGCTCTACCACTCAACTGTGCTTCGCTTGTACCTTTTTGAATAGTTGTATGAATCTCATTAAACTCACAGCTGTAGGGGATGCAAAAGTACTATTAACTTAAAATTATTTAATAAAAAAAACTCAGTAACACTTCCTTATATTGTAAGCAGTCTCTAAAAACTGCCCTTTATTAAGGTCTTAGAGTTCCTCAACAGTTTCAACCACCTTGACTATTTCAGAAACCACTGAGAAAGCCTACCTCCTACTATCCTGCTAAAGGATTATGCAGAGAGGAAACTTCAGGTCCTTTTTGAACTATTTTACTATTTCATCCATGTTTTAGAAAATAAGGTAAAATTATTTTGATGTTTAACATCCTGTGTCCTAGGTTCAACAAATGTAGGACCTGAAGGGAAGCATCTGTGATGGTTCTGGTTTAATCCCCAGGTAATGCAAGCTATGCTATAGAACTAAGATTTCATAATTTAGTAGTATAGAGGAGCATTTTGTGTTAATATTGTTTCCAGGCTTGAGGTCATCAGGGCAGTAGTTTACTCATGGAAGTAGGAAGGGATTACAGAATTTAGACTAGTTTTTTGATAATTGTTCTTGAAGTCTCCCTAGAAATTTGTATATTAAGTGTGTTGCCTCCAGCATTCAGTAACATAAAAATGGCCAAGGTACAAGAGGCAAAGGAACTGCTAAAATTTTAACACCTGTATTTATACAACTCAATCTCTTCAACAGTTTAGCTGCTTCACATCTCAACCACGAATCCAGCACTGTATTCCTGATTATACCTTACCTCACATAAATAGATTGCTCACCACTACCAAAGAGTTATTACACTGTCAACTTAGCAGCAAATTTATTCATTTGGTGATTACTGTCTTTCTCAGAAGACAGTAAATGGCATAGTTATAAAAAAAAATCTCCAAAATAAAAACTGCAGAACTGTAAGCATCCCAGGAAGAATGGAAAAGCATTTTTACTTCTATTTTTAAACATCGTAGATCTTGAATTTGTTTTCTGCACTGCATAATGGAAAATATTCAGGCCCTGGAGTTTAGCTGCATTAAATAGTTTTTGTGGTTATCAAATTTTGTAACCTATCTTCAGCTTTTAAAAGTTGCCAGAAAAATGGTCTACTGTTTTGTACACTGTATGGGCATAAACAGTATCAATTAGATAAAATGACGTAGAAATTACTGCTCTTTGAAAAGCAGGAGCTTCCCCCAGGAATTGATAAAATTCTATCAGGATCTCAGAAGTCAAAGGCTCTGCTTATGAAATAAACATTGTGCAGAAACAGTAATCATCCAAGATGTAATAATTACTCCGCATTCTTCTGTAAAGAAATAAAAACACCATTTCCTCTTTCAAGCCACAGTTTATATCCACAATCTGCACTCATGTTTTATTGTTTGATTTATTTTTTCACCTAAATGGGCCTTCAGACAGCTTTAAATTTTGCCAGGCAAATGCCCACTTATTTAAAGCAATTTCCTTTGAAGTTTATGGATAGAAATAGCCATGAAAATAATGGTTCTGTCGTCTTGACAGAAGAGTTTGTTTCAAATCCAGCAGCATGGCAGAGATGAAGCTGCCATAAGGAGCATTCTTCCAGTTCAAATGCAGCCTTGGAACAGCTAGCAACAGGTAGCATACTATTATGGATGAGATGAAGGATACAGCAAAGCCTCAGAACTACTGTGATGACTGTTTGGGAGATCTGAGTCTCACAGCTCTGCTCTGGCTCCTTGGCCCCTCCAAACTGCAGTGACGTGACACTCAACTGCTCCCTTCCAATCTTATCTTTCTGGCAGAAAGGTGCAGGGTGCTCCCTGGAGGAGATCCAGTTTGGTTTATTACCCCAGTGACTATTATCAAATAAAACCTTGATGCTGTCAATAAATCTGCATTTATCCTAGCATCTAGAATGTTTGATTACTTATTATAAATACAACCTGTAGGCTGCCTTTTCCTTCCTTGTGTCTACGGACTCAAGAGATGCTTAGCTATGCATTCAGGAATGACGTCAGAATCAAGCCTTACACATGCAATACACCAGCACATTAAACAACGAATACAGACATTTTCCATAACTGTCCTTTTGATTTAATAATTCATCAGCAATAATTAAAACACAAACTCCACTGTTTTCTCCCATCTTGTCATCAGGACTATTTGGTGATATGTTTTCCTCATCAGTTTACACTAGATAAACAAGCCAATTTCCCTGAAAAACTGAGAGAAACAAATCATTTATATTCTAAATTTTTAAAATGCCTCCTGACTCAATCAGTAAATTCAAAATTATGTATTATTTGCAAAATGTAGAGCTTTCCACCCTGTCTTGGCTCTGTTAAAAAAAAAAAAAAAAAAAAGCATTTGGATTCAGCTTCATATTTAATGAGGATAAATCATATACATATCACTCCAGAAACACTGGGAGAGCAAGCTTAAGATCTATTTACTGTACTGGTTTTAATTTCAGTGGCCTTGTAATGTCAGTGAATTATTGATTTATTACAAATATTAATTGATGTTGGGGTATGCCATTGGTGTATAAGGAAATTAACACAGTAACAGAAACATAGGTATTGCCATATACAACATGCAATTCCCTCTTAGCTATACGCAGTTTAATAACAATCCTACTGATAGCCTGGAGAAATAGGCCTAGAGAACCTCATAAAGTTCAACAAACAATAAACCAAGTCCCAGGTCAGGAGCAGACTGGATAAAAGTACAGAAAAAGACGGTATATAATTTGACACGAGCTAGCAGTAGCAAATAGGAACAAAAGGATATGAGACTGCAATGGTAAAAGTGCAGACAGCAGATCAGAGGGTATGATCTCCTTTGTTTTTTTCCCCTCTATTTGTTATTTGGAGCTTTGCATTTAGTTTTGGAATTTCCACTATAATAAAGGCATGGTCATGCTGGAGTGAAGCCAACAGAAGGCTACTGATTAGAAGGAATATACCATATGAGAAGAGGGTGAAGGACTTGGATTTGATCTCTCTGGAGAAGGCTAATAGAAAACTTTATTACTGTTTACAACTAGTTAGAGGGAAGATAAGGAGATGAATTTTGATTTTTCTTAGAGGTGTGCAGCAACAGGACAAGAGGCAACAAACATCAGGTTCTTTGTGGGAAATTTCCATTAACCATAAGAAAAAAAATGATCTCCATATGAATAACCAAACACTGGGATAGGTTTCCCAGACAAGTTGTAGGAACTCCATCCATACAGATGTTCTAACCTTACCAGATGCAGCCACAATCAACCTGGATTAGCTGGACTCACACTTGGCAGAGTGGATTTACTTCAGAGATCCCTTCCAGTCTATATTACCTGAAAAAAACAGTATCTGACTGGAAGGAAACGTCCATGCAATGAGCATGCTTGCTTCTGCTTTGGAAGGTAACAATAATAATCCACTTCTTTTTTTTTTTTTAATTTTTTTCCCTAAGATGAGAGATTGCTCCAGTCATTTCCAGAGAACGTCCGCATTCTCTTCCCTACTTCTTAAGTGCAAGAGCAGCATCAGTTTTCAGTATGCTAAATGTATCACACAATGAAGAAACCAACTCCATAAAATCTGATGTTCAAGTTGTTCATGCCAGTAGTCATCTATGGCTAGTTGAAAACACTGGAAAGACTAAGAAAAGGTGAAAGTTATTGAAACTGAAAGCAACAGGATAAGGTATTTCCACAGGCTGTCACTCTGCTCTTTTAAAAAACTAAGTTAATTGGCGATACGAACGAATGTTGCATGGCAAAAGAAGGCAATGACAGTGCCTAGGTACAGACACTATGGAGGAACAGAAGGTAATGAAGAAGGAAAATTGGCTTATCTCCTTCCAACAACCAGCGATGACTCAAGAGAAGCGCAATCTCTACTCCTCTCTCCCCTGCTAACCCTTAAATAAGGATGAGGAGGTGCACTGCTTGCACCTGAGTTCCCTGGGTTAGCCACACCTTCTCACCTGGTGCTCAACCAGTGGTTCAGGCCATTATCTGCCAGTTCCACTGTGAATGTCAATACCATTTTTTTCTTTTGTGGTAAATGGGGAATTCTTTATTGTTCTGCACTAGAATTCACTGTGACTGAATGGAAACCGCTATCAGGAGTACTTACACAATATATAACAAGACTGACATAGCAAATGTTGGTCCCATCCTGTAAACATTTTTATGTGCATGAAGATCACAGCCCCAACAAAACATTTCTTTCTTCTTAGCTTAATTACTGGACGTAAATCATACAGTAAAAGAAATAACTTTCAATGGGAACATCAAACTACACAACCAGACGTTTCTATATAACACATCTGATGTAAGGAAGCTATTAATTTTCTAAATGCATGGCCAAACTTCTTCATAACACCTGACACAGCATTTTGCTAGGGTAATAAAAGAAACCCTGACAGCTGCAATTTTCTAGAAATATGGATTAAGCCTTGCACTATGCTCTTGGGAAAGTTTTCTCTTGTATAAGCTCCTATAATTTGTTTTCAGAGGGCTTGCTTCTGATCATTCAGACCCAGAGTCCTTCTGTATCCGCTCCAGCTACAACTTATTTTTTTGGCATGCATAAAGACTGCACATATCAAAGCATTAGAAAAACAAACGTATATTCTTCTAAATATCCTCTCTGACATTGCTTTAAAAAATACTTTGTTTAAAACATTTATTTCATTAACTATCAAGACAGTAAGAAACATCATCCTGCTAGTCCTGACTAATGCTCCCTTGAAAAAAAAAACAACAAATTATATTAATTGAAGGGGAACATCGTAGTGTAAGTAGCTGGCACCCCCCTCTGAGAACGAGACGCACTGGTGCCTTGTGCTGTCTGGTGACAGGAACTAAATATATTATCTGCATTCTCCATGACATTCCACTTTGAACTTAACATGCCAGTAGCTATACTACAAGTGAATAGACAGCTGCCATGAGGAAGGCATTTAATGTTTGAAATGTAGATTAATAGAGAAACCACAGCTAAGAATAATAAAAATGTATGATAAATAGAACAAGTACATATGGCAACTTATTTTATGTTCATCATTTTAAGATATTTGTTCTAAAATATACATATTTTAAAAAGCCATGAAGTTACAAGATAATAGACCCTTGCTACTATTAAAAATGCATCACGTAGACCTCTGTTCATGCAGTATTATTTGCGCATGGTAGCCACAGCAGATGACTAAAAGCAAAACAAAGCAGTCTGCGTCCTATTTTAGAAAGAGCTAAAGAACAAATTTAAATTTTGCTTTATTTATCCTGGCATTCTCTTCATTTGCCTCTCAATACCATTTTGCATTAACTGAACAAACTACTCGACAGTCTAAAAAACTACTAAACATATCCTACGGTATTTTCAGAAAATATTCCCATATCCTATTCTGTCTAGATAAGAGCAAATAAATAAGACCTGAACAGTGTCGATTAAATATGTTCTCCATATTAAAAATGTCAGTCTGCTAGAGAAAATAAGTGTTCTGAAAATTAAATAGTTTGCAAAAATACAATCTTCATAGGCTATACAGCAGACACTGTAAAATGCATGCACTCACAAAGAGGTAGAAACTGTACAAAACAATATGTTTTAAGGGAAAATTACTATATAAATTACTGTATAAAATTGCTATAGGACAAAAGTCTGGATCAAATTCACAGCTTTCACTGTGTTCACATAACTCCCACTCTCCCCCACAGGGACAGATTATACAGTATCCAAATTTAGACTTCAGATACTTATCACTGCACAGCATATGGGTGAGTTCTTTTGTGCTTTGGATTCATCTACTGCAATACAGCTGCTATGAGCAAAGATTTTCACAGGAAAAATATTTTGAGTTTCTTCATTTTTATTACTGTAGGCAGAAGCTTAGAGCAGTTCAGTGCTCCCATTTGGCACTCCCTCACTCAGCTTTCAGGAGGAAGCATGATTTCAATACTTAGGGCTGTTAAGAAAGTGCTTAGTGTAATATGTTTACATAACAAAATTCACTACTAGTCAAATGAGTTAGACTAATCTGACAGGAGGGAAAGCATTACTACCCCTTTTATTTTGTACTCCATTTTTCAGAAAAAGAACAGGCAGAGCCAGACAACATGGCATCACTGTGGTCCTCTAAGTTAGCAGGGTAGCCTTGGAAAGGATTAATATAACCCGAATCTCAAGTTAGTGTCTTAATTACAAAAGCCTCCTTGCACCTAACATTACCTTCAATTAGACAAGTACATCTCGAAGCAGAGAAAGATAGTTTCTTCCTCACTGAAGTTTCAGATCTTTGAAAAGCATCAGCAGACAACTATGACATCTCCAGTGAAAGTTTGGGCATGCCAGGATAACACAAAGATTTTGCTTGAGAGACGTCAGAGTTTACAGCCAGTTAACCCAGCCCTTCAGTTCTGACACATTCAAGACTGTTAAAAATAAGAAAGTTTTAAAAGTCCTTAGTGAACATTAAACAAAGTCTGCGCTGAAAGAAGATAATCCCTGGTTCAGAGTTCCAGTGCCTGCACTCTGCAGGGTCAGCTTGTTCACAATCCTGGTGGTACTGTTCCATGTGCTTCTTGGAGCCTCTGCAGCTCCCCCAGCACCACCACTGGCACGCACATCATCACAGACACGTTTATGTTGGCAGACCCACACAAGTCCTGTGCAACACTTTTTAGCATTCAGTTCACTCAAATCTTACCGTTATGTACACAAATGACTTGCAGAAAACAAATGTGCAATTACAAAATACACCAGGTTAGTCAGCACCGTCTGATGTTGTGGGCCAGCTTAATAAAATAGGAGGCACTGGTTTCAGAGCAGCCTTCGTAGAGGATCTTCAAGGTCCTTTCCAACCCAAAATATTCTATGATTCTGTTTGACTCCCATCTCACAAGAAGTTGGGGTTAAAGGTGTTTAAATATGGAACATTTGCCAAACAACCTTATATTAATAAATAATACTAAAACATGAGTTCTGCAATAGCAAATCCCATTGCTAACAGAGAGTATGGCAGGAGTTTATAATCTTCTCTAGGTAACAGCATTAACAACTGCGTAAAGTCTTGCATCTAGGAGTTCAGTTTGACATGAACTATCAACAACTGCTCAGCAAAAGCATGAAGGACACAACTTCTATTTTTAGCAGCTGTCTGTAAAGCCAAGTTCCCCAGCATGGCTGGGAGGAAATAATATTTATCTACTTACCCATTGACAATGAGAAACTGGAATGGCAGAAAACATCAGTGCATGAATATGATGAGTACAGGAAAAAAAATCCCAAGAGGAGCATTGGCCTTTGGTCAAAATCAGCTGAGATTCACAGATTATTATTAGCACAAGCTGACTGTGAATGGGAGGAAAGCCAAAACTGTACCACTACTGAAGGAAAGGACTCAAGATGACTTAAAAAGTGTGTGTTAAAGTTGGAATGAGTGTGAAGTAAGCAAATAGTCACAGTCACAAAGATAATCTGCAGAAGATAGGTATGTAACAAACATATTTCAAAGACATGCTGGGAAAATGTCTAACAAGCATTTTTTCATTGTATTTTCATTTTCATACAAGGCCTGAGAGCTCAGAGGCATAAATCATTCTTCAGGCATGACTCTGCATGGTCCTTTGATCCTTCTTGGTCATCTCAAATAACTGTGCAGGAAGATGTGAAAACAAAGGGTAGAATTCTCCCAAAATCTATCCAGCCATTTTGAATCAGCCCCAAAATCAGAATTTTCCAGAAATTTCACTTGCAAGGGGAGAAGAAGGTTCTGGGGAAAGAGAAAGAGTTTTTAACAAAAACATGACACCATGTAAGAAAAGGAGAGACAGGGAAATAGCACTGGTGTTTCCTACTCCCCTGGCTACCTGCAATCCAAACAATTCAAAATGGAGTTTAATCCCAATTCTGAATGACTAGATTTGGAATTTAAACTTCTCCACCGGCAAAAGATCTTCCCTCTTGTTCTTCTGGATCAGGTTGCTCTCAAATCTCTCCTTCTGAATACTCGTGCTCAGGGGGTAGGACGCCTAGAAAGCATGAGATGCTTGTTCCTCTCCCTGCTCTGACCCAAGCTGTCAGTCATGGCCACATGTCCCACAGCACCATCATCAAGGAACAAAGAAGGGTGTGGGCAATGACATCTTCCCAGCTTGCTACTGATGCCAATGCCTCATCTTTCTGGCTTTTTGGTCAAAACTGTTAATTCCAATTCAACACAAACTCACAAAGAGCTTGAGTTTCAAAGCTATTTTTTAAACTGAATAACATTCAGTGATAAAGGTTCTGAATGTTCTGGTATCTCAAATCAATTTTATTTTTCCTCCCTCTTATTCCATCACTTTGATTTTACAAAATTACATGGCTTTTTTTTCCTGCAAATCTTGCCTCATGTACCTATTCAGTTCATCACTGCTGTACCAACACTGGCACTCTCTGTTATGAGCTCTACTATTCTATTCACGAATAAGATTTGCTGTATACTGTGTGAAAGACAAAATTCTGTAATCTCAGTTCTCAGTTGCAGAAGGGACCAACCTCTTTGGGGGACAGTCTATTCAGCTTAGCTGTTCAAACAACTCTTTCTAACAATAGAAAGCTTTACTCAGATCTATCACCAGTGCTCCACCGTCACATCTGTGAGGATTATAAAAACTCCCACTGTAGAAGTTAGCGTGCTATAGTAAGTTCTGCTCTAAGTCATTGGCACATAATACAAAAGCTTTACACATCATTACAGGATGCTCTTGTCTCATGCAGAAGACTTTTGAGAAACAAAAAAAAATAAATAAAATAAGCTGGAAAATCTCACAGTTACAGGAGATTCATAAAGAGAACTGGTTGTTTCGTACAATAACAAAATGTATAGTTTGCTTGTTTTGCAGCTTCATTTCAGTGGTCATTTTTGCTCTAAGGGAATGGTCTCAAAAATGCTGCTTTTGGAGAGCTCACCTTCAACAACAACAACAACAACAAAAGGCAGGAGGATGAAATGCAAAAAATGGGATTTTAAAATTCTTACAGCAATATTAAAATATTTTGTTGTTTTTGCTTGGAGAGAAGTGTGTGACCTGGTTATTTGAGTTTAGATGAGCCCTCCAGCCCTGGGAATGCCTTGGCAGGGCACTTGGCTGGGCATGAGTATCTGCTACTCCCTTGATCTGGGACATAGTTAAGACTGCAGCCCTCGTACCAAAACATCTACCAAAATCTTTCAAATTGGACCAACCAAAGAGGTTTGCAGACATCTAGTTAAAATTCTGTCTAGGACTGTATGGGCGGTGACTTTCTGAAACATAACCAAACAAAAAAGAATTGACCAATAGTTCCAAAAGGAGGTCATGGAACACCTGGACTCCCATAGCGTATAAACCAGGAGAAGTTAATAACCAACTATTGCATTTCATTACCACAAATATTTCTTTCATTTTCAAAGAAATACGATGAGGCTCCAAAGGTGCAAACATGCATTTAGTTATGTCAGCAGACAAAGTTCACATCACTGTCAACTGACATGGTAGGAATGCTTCATATATAGCTTCTTGGCAAACAGCTCATAATTCATAATTGCACCTACTGCAAGTTGGGATGCAATTAATTCCCCCATTTTTCTTGTTTTGTACTTTTATATGCAATGCATGACTGTGTTGTTAAATCAAGGGTTTATAGAATCATAGAATTGCTCAGGTTGGAAAAGATCCTCAGGATCAAGTCCAACCTACCCTAACTCTATCATGTCCCTGAGCACGACATCCAAATGGTTTTTAAACACATCCAGGAATGGTGACTCAACCACCTCCCTGGGGAGCCTATTCCAGGGCTTAACAACCCCTTCTGTAAAGAAGTTTTTCCTGATATCCAACCTAAATTTACCCTGGTACAACTTGAAGGCATTTCCCCTTGTCCTGTCACCTGTCACCAGTAAGGAGATATATTTTACATATACAAAATAGTGAACAACACTCTTAAGTGGTGAATGGTCTGTAACAGTATATTCACTCTGTAATCTCCAAAGGTAACAAGACGACATGACTGAATAATGGAATAAAAGACTAATAAAATGAAAAGACTGGGAACAGCCTCAGTGTTGAAACAAGGCCCTTTAGTATTATTTTAGACATCCCAGACACCTGTACAAGGTTAGATGGCCTGCACAAAGAAGACTCAAGCTTTCCTAGGAAAGATACTGAAGATTCAGAGGCGCATACAGTGTCTCACATGCACCCAGGATAAAATGGCTAGAGGAAAAAAAAATGAAAGAAAAGAAATGGAAAACAAAACAAAAAACTCAGTCAAGACACACTGCAGAAAAGCTAAATGAATTATCTTCATGGTACTATGTAAGAAGAGAAGACCTTGACAGTTCTAAACCAAGATATTAGCAGAGGAAGCTATGAGGCAGGCTGACAAAATGAAGAGGCACAAAACACCCAGACTCAAGAGTTCACCCAAGAGGTCTAAAACAATGGAAGCATGATCAATTCAGCTGCTATAATAAACAAGAGAATTGGTTGGCACACAGGAACATGATGTAATGTGGAAGAGAAGGTGTTGCTTTATAAAGGGAAGTAATAGCTTCAAGATTGCTAACATTTCTGTAAGGAGTTAATGATTATTTGGATAAGGATGATTTGGTTAATGTAGTATATTTAGATTTCTGAAAATTTCCCATAAGCGAAAAGCTCTTAAATAATTTGTCACAAGGTAAAATAAAAGGTCTGTCATGACTTACTATTTAAAGGATGGAACAGAAAAAGTGAGAAGTTTTCACAAAGTTACCAGTCAGATTCCCAAATGACCTGCTCTGTTAAACATATCCATAAATGCGCTGGAAAGAAATGGCACACAGCAAGATAATAAACTTACTAAACAACTTGGGCCAGATAAAGTAAAGCTGCCTGCGAAGAACTGCCAGGATGGCGACTACGTACTACAACCAGAGGTGAAATTCTGTGTTGATAAATGCAAAGTAAAACATTCAAACTGAGAATGAGCAAAGGTAAGTTCTATATTAAACATCGTCCCGAAGAATGAAATCTTGAAGTTGCCAATAATTTACTGAAAACAACAGTTCAGTGGCCAACGGCAGTCAAAAGAGTTAAAACATATAGTGTTGAATATATGTATGTAAAATATATTGTGTTAGAAATGGTCGGGAAGGAAAGACAGAGTAAAACAGAAAACATCATAGAGTCAGAGTGCTCACATCTTGTCTCATCACCAGCCCTGTGAGAAACCCAGGCTGTTCAACTTGCAAGAGACAGCTTGGCGCCGTGAGTACAAGAGCAGTCTGCAGAATCAGGAATGATTCGAAAGGAATGGAACAGAAAGTGACATTTCATTGTTTATCACCTCTGGAACACTTAATACTCCCATGTCTTTTTAAGCAGTTATTAGGCAAAATTGAAAACAACAACAAGAAATTGTATAATTAACTTGTAGAACTTAGTGCTGCGGAGGCTGAAGGTATAAGCATGTTCAGATAAAAGCAACTTCACGAGGGACAGTGTTAGATACAATGGTTTGAATATAACTGCCATACAGCAAGTCCCCTAGATGCCCATTTCCAGAATGTAAGAGATATCAGAAGTAGGATTTCCTCTATTTTCCTACTCTCATTGAACTTTGCTGCTGGACCCCATTAGATGCATAACAGCAAGCTGATTTATCACGTCTAACCCAAAGCAGTGGCACTTACGTACCTCTCTGTCTTCTCTGCTGGTCCAAACCTGAGTGCTCTTCAAGCTGCAATAAAAGGCTCCTCTTTTCCTGTCCAGCCCCCAAAGAGTTTGTTTCTGAGCAGCTTCTGAGTAGCTAGTTAATAGCTTCTGAGGAGCTCTTTAACTATCCTCAGTCAGACCAAAATACTGTCAAATTAATCAGAGACAATGATCTCATTTAAAATTGCAGATGGAGAGGAGATGGAGAAGATGGAGCGATCACCAAGGGCAAGATACGTTTTACTCCTCACGATAAAAATCAGTTCCATTCTGGCAAATAGAAGGCAACCTTTGAGCAACAACAAACAAGACAAGCTAAGAACAGAGTGAGCTGGTATCCAGCGCTGCAAGATTTGGCAGCGTGCTTCTCTTCTGTTTATAGAAAGCATAATGGCGGTACACAGCCATTCCAGGGAAGGCACAGAGGATTTATGCAGTGTGTGCACTATATAAACCTGCCTGATGTGCCACTCAGCTTTTACAGCACCTTGCTAAAAACGGAGGAAATTAAAACATAGATCTGGCACTTTCTCCCTTTCCAAAATATTGCTGCAAATCATACAAATCTGATGTACCTATCAACGCGCCACTAAATACACCTTGTTCTAAACAAAAAAATATGCTTCAGAGTAGAGCAAAAAAATAGAAGCGAGACAGGCAGATTTAAAAATTTAGATTTTTTTTCATGTGCAAATAAATGAAGGTGAAAGCAAGACATAGAAGCCTTTAACTAGTTGATTCTGAATACAGAGATACTTTTAGATCTTTTAAATTATTTACAGGCTTAAAAGGGTGGTCAAACATGAAAAATATGTCCAGTTATTAAGAATAAAAATAAAATAAATATAGATCATGCTTACTTTCCTAAAAATATCTAAAGTACTAAACCCACATCTCAGTAAGAGCAAATGTCTGAATCTACAAGCACACAGGTAGTGCTTAGCTGAAAGGTCTCTTTCTTTCACCCTGTATGATTTGCCCAAATGTAAGAGACTGTACAAGGGCTGCTCCGAATGTAATGCTTCCTATTTTACGATGTCAGCATCAGAAGCAAATGGTGGTGGTATGGCAATAGAGGTTGAACCTGCCCCCAGTATTCCATTACATGATGTTGCTGTGTGACAGATGGCAGCAGAGGGGCAGTCTGACAAAATGGCGTCTGACATGGAAGAGCGTGTGAAGCATAGGTGTGTCACAGAATTCCACCATACAGAAAAAATGACACTCATTGACGTTTGTCAATGCTTGCTGTATGTTTATGGAGACCAAACAATGGATGTGCAAACACTGAGGCAGTGGGTGGTGTGCTTCAGCAGTGGTGACAGCGACATGAAAGACAAAGCACATTTCAGATGACTATGCACAGATTTTACACCACAAAATGATGATCATCTCCATCAGTTCATTCACACAAATTGGTCATAATCTGGCCAGGGAACTGTGTACAGATCTGAATGTCGGCTTTGAGGTGTTGGAAATGATGGTGACAACATTGGAATATCATGAAGTTCGCGCCAGGTGGGTCCCACAGATTGTCACACAGGATCAGAAGGAAAACTGCAAGTTTGCATGTATGCAAAACAAAGAAGTATGCAAGTTTGTCAGTATCTATTGGACCAATATGAGGATGAAAGTGACAGTTTCCTGGATCGCATCATTACCGGTGACAGGATGTGGTGTCACCATTACCAGACAGCATTAAAATGGCAGTCTGTGAAGTGGTGACATGCGAATTCCCCAAAGAAAAAGTTCAAGACACAGCCCTCAGCAACTAAAGTGATGTGTCCTTTGGGATAGGAAAGAGATGACCCTTTTGGATTTCCTGGAACCCACACAGACCATCTACTCTAACTGCTACATCATGACGCTGTCTAAGCTGAAGGCTTAAACTTGCAGAGTCAGGCCAGAGGAGCACAACCTTTACGTTGCAACACAATAACGCCAGGCTCCATACCAGTTTGAAGACCACAGAGCACCCTGCCAGTCTTGGGTTGATTGTCCTACCACATCCATATTGTCTAGATTTGGCACTTTCTGACTTCCATCTGTTCTGGCCAATGAAAGATCAGCTGCATGGGCAACATCTTCCTAGAAACTGTGCCATCATAGCAGCTGTGAAATAGTGGGTCATCTCTGCTGGTGCAAATTTTTATGAGTGCAGCATGAAGGCTCTTGTTCATTGCGGGTGAAAATGCATAGCAGTGGTGGTGACTATGTTGAAAAATAGCGTTTCGTAGCTGAGAACCTGCTCATCAAATAGTGGCTCTTTTCTCTTTGTATCTTTTATAGTTTTCATAGAAATAAACACAAGGCATTACTTTTAGAACAACCTATATACTTAAAAAAATATTACATGAAACTAGCATGAAAGGGTGCCTGAATTTTCTTACTCTGCTACTTACTCGTTTTAAAACAGATTGAGAAAAATAAGCCATTTTTATTATCAAGCAATTTAATACATTGACTCATGGCCATTAACAACATTTATAGCTCTGTAAATTATAATCAGCATAATCAAACCCTTCTCTTTGGGGCATAAGCTGATCTCCACAGGAGACAGGAAGAAATTTTCTCCCATCTATTGCACTGCATGGTTATATAGGTGTGTTGCTGGTATGATGTAAAGCTCACCCTATGTGAATGATGGTGGCAGAATATAAGGCTTTGAATACCAAAATGTGACAGTGACAAATTCTGTGTGATTGATGATAAATTCCTGTGAAGCTTCCGCACTTGCAGACAGACTCTGCTGTTGTGCTGTGTACACAGACACAAGACTGGTGAGTCTGCAGCTTCCAAGATAGTCCAGACAACGCAGCTAATAGTATGCAGAAAGAAACAGAGAAGCATCTCTTTCCTACAGACTCTGAATTTTAATTTCTCTTGTTGTAAACAGGTCCTTGACTGAATAATCTTACCCCCAGCAAATATAATTCAATTTTACTTTAGCCACATATGTAAATATAATATGAGAAAATCTTGGCATTAACATTATTAACGACTAACAAAATTATATTCCTCAAGTAAAAGCTGGAACATAACCTAATTTAATCTAATACATTCCATGCACACAGACACACACAGACACACACATATACACTCACACCAAATAACATTAATTTAAACATCATGTTTCTGAAATCCACTCATCTGAGATCAGTGTGTATAAGATGGAAAACTGCATTTAATCAGGATTGCTCTGTCATTCTACTGCATTTGTCTGTTAGCCCAGCACAATGCTAAGCACAAATATTTCAGAGTAATCTGGAATCTAGAGAGACTTAAATTTAAATATCCCATGTAAAACAAGTCAAGTTTTTCATCCCTTGTAAAATAATTAGAAGTAGGTGTTTGCTGTCTGCATAGGAGCGATACCAGCAAAAGCTGTGTTTCATCCAAGTACCATAGGGTCCCAACTTTAAAATGCCAGCTTAACATTGCTACCTGCAAAGTTACTGGCACACGTTGAGGAGCCCCGCAGCACTGTTCTGCAGATCTCTAAGCCTGCCACTGGTGGCACAGGAAATGGTGTTCACTCTATACCTTTTCTCTGAGTGCCGTATTTTGAACAGCTCCCAAGTGCTGTCAGGAGGAAAAGGGTGAGCTGGTGACCAGTATCCTTATCAAAATACTACTGTAAGTATTGTATAATACTATTGTATCTGTTAATCATCAGTAATCACAGAATCATAGAATGGCTTAGGTCAGAAGGGACATTAAAGATCACCGAGCTCCAATCCCCTGCTGTGGGCAGGGTTGTCAACCACCAGATCTGCCAGCCCAGATGTAGTGATTCCTCCATACAGACAGTACTTTTTCTACCAGAAAGCCCCATTGTAGGTATAAGTCAATGTCATGGGGACAAAGCTCAAAGCTGGAGATTGGTCAGTGTCACTAGCTGCTAAGTACCAGACTGGCCATATCAATTAAATCCACAGGGTAAATTTGATAATTTGAAAAAGTGCCTCCGATGAAGTTGCTGAAATCCAGGTGATTGCTTCACATCTTCTTTAACGTTCAAACAGCTAGTCAAACAGTTGGACGTGAAGTATCTGATCTGTAATGTTTTAATTCTCTTTATTTATCTCTTTCTCTGTCTGTAACTGTTCACAGAAAACTGCAGTTTTACAAGATATATACATAATGCCCTTTGTGTCTGTGAGCCTACTTCAGACTAGAAATCTTAAAAATTAACAGAATGTTTGCATTTACTCCAATAGCACTAAGACAGGGGATGTGAGAAAAGAGGTATGGCAGAAGAGCCTTTGCAGATGGTCCAGATTTTTAACCTGCAGCAGGAGCACATCCTTCTAATTAAAAATGATTGTTTCAAGAAAAAAAAAATACGTATTTAGGCATTTCAGGTAGCTCATTTAATACTGCAGAGGTATACTCCATAGAGAAGATTTGTTATAAAAGTGGAATTCAAAAAGTAGTTTAGGTCTATCTGTGTGTAAGTAAAGCAGCGTGTGTGCACATGTAAATACTACACACACAGACACAAGCCCTTGATGCACCGTGTAAACTTCAGCTGTATACCTCAGCACTCCGCTCTGAGTCTGGTTACCTTCCGGATTGCTAAGTCTTTCTAAATTAGAACAAGCAATTTCTCTTTGTTTTACCTAATATTTGAAAATGGCAAAAAAGTCCCATGGGTCACTGAAAATTATCCCTTCATTCCTGCCGCCTGTTTCAAGTCAGTCAAAACATTCCAGACTTCAAAAGGGGGCTTTGCCTGCTTAGGCCATTTTGGTGTCCTTCTATGGTTGGCCTATGAGGGATTGGTTATTTGGATAAATTAGTTTGTGGAGCCTGCTGGCCTTCTAGAGGACCTCAGTGTCTGACTGCAAATTAGTTCTACTGAACATGTAGAAATCCCTGGGCAGACGAGAAGAAATAAATGGTGATAAAATCTAATACTATAATGTTTGTAATGCGATTTTATTCTGCTCTGTGTCTTGTAAGCAAAGCTAATGTTGAATTAAAAATTTTTAAATATAAAAATGTCCATGAAAGCACAAAATCAGATCAGTATCCGAGTCACAGCAAAGAAGGCTGAATGCCAACTTAAAAGTTAAGCTTCCAGCAGGAATCTTTTACAAGAACAAACACAAAACCTCCTGGTTTTCCACAAAATCAAGTAGGTATTTACATTACGGATGCACCCCCGCTCAAGCCAGGAAGTCACACAGTTGAATTCTGCTGGAGCTTAGGCAGTGAATAAACTGCTATGCTATGCAGCCTTCTAGTGCATAGTTGTACAACTGCCTAAGGAGAGTTTATCCTTAAGGAAGAAAAGTTGAGAGCCAAAACTAACAAACATGGCTCCTCGAGTGGAACAATGGTCCAGAAAACGTCGTAAAAAAGAAAACAAACTTCACTGGCAGTTTGCTTTTTACTGGTAAAGGCTAAGCTACAGCTTCATCAAGACTTTCAAGAGGAGACCTCATGCAGAACATATGTGTATAGCACATACAAGGTGTCTGGAAAGAGCCAGATGAGCTGTATACTTTTTATATACTTATATATACATAATCATTTTTAACAAGGCCATCTACAATTCTGTTATTTTATGATAACTGCTGCATTTCAGCTCTGCTTCTATGAGGACGTATGAGTATATGCAACACTATGAACTGCAGGTACACAGCATCTTTCAGTGATACAAGAACTGCTGCCTACCACGCTGCAGGATCTGTGCCACAAGTTACAGAAAGTGTGTTTTAAAGTAACGGGAATTCCTCCATGCTGTTATCCCCAGACACAGAATAGTCTGTAGTGAATAAGGTACGCTCATCTGTCTGCAGGCTATCCGCAATTACAATTTCCATGAGTATTTTCATGAGTATTTTCACTAAAAGATTTTTGAGGGGAAACATCTACTAATAGTTCCAGACCGAATGCTTATCATAAGCTACCTAACAGCTGCTCGTTTCAATTTTGGAACCTCACCTCACCTAGTTCTGGCTGTTCATTATTTTCGATTCTTAGTGAGTGCTGGAAGTTGATTTTGTGGCTTATGTCTCCAATATCCGACCAGTTTCAGATAGCAAGGGGAAGGGGAATGGGAAAGGTGCAGCCGGTTACGTTTTTATGGGATCAGTTATAGAATGCAATTGTATGGCGCTTGTTGGTTTCAGCCTCAAAGAGCTTTCCAAAAAGAAAGCACGTTACATTTCTTCAGAATAGCATGGAAAGGCAGAAGGAACACAGTGCTGTGTCAGCCTTTGGGAGAAAGTGAGGTAGCATGAACATATGCAATCTTCACTGGTGACAACACTGTGAGTTTTCAAAGAAAGTTAAAATACTTGTATTTCATCTGTTTTCCTAACAGACGTCATCCCCCAAGGTGACAAACAGGTAACTGGAGTGGGTCTGCAGTCAATGTTGTTGTTCCAAGCTGGGGGTCATGTCTGGGTGTCACCCACAGCTGCAGCTGGCCTCTGCACTGCTCTGGGCTGCAGAGCTGTCCTCCCAGACCCCAACTTGCCTCCAAACAGAATGAACTTTTTAGCCTTCCTGGTAGCGAAGATAACCTTGAAAACGTGAAGGGAGTGTAATCTGATGCCTCAGTAAGACTGCAAAGAGCTTGAAACAAAGACGGAGGAGATGTGAACTGCCCCAGCCATCTCTCTCTGGGCCCCATGGACTCAGCATTTCTGTGGTCGTGGAGTCTGGCCTTGTTCCAAGATTCCACAGAATCTCGCATGTTTGCTGCAAAATTCATTATTTTGCAGCAGCCAGGTGCTGGATGTTGGTTTTTGTGTTGGTTTTTTTTTTCTTTTTTTTCTTTTCTTTTTTTTTCTTTCCCCCTTTGAAACCAGCTACTTGCTGAGCATCTTTCCATTAGCAGAGGAACAAAGGGAAATTTTGGTGTGATTCCATCACACATGGCACCTCTGTGCAGCCTGGGGCATCCAGGAGCAGTGTTCGGGAGGAGCCAGAAGTTGGAAGTATGCAGTCAGGCTGTCCAGAGCGCCAACAGAAGGCTGAGGTTTGGGGGCTGTAGGGGGAATCGGAGAAGATTAACTGCTGCAGCAGACTATGAGCACCTCCTTTCTTGGCTCACTGGGTATGCACTGTTTGGAACTAACCTGAATACTGAGGGCCTCAGAGTCTTCTCTCTGTTTTCCAGATGGGCAAAGCCCATCATCAGAGAAATTCAGTGCTGAAATCACTTCTTGATATACCACTTTGCAATGAGATTTTTCAACTAGAAGCCTGGACAGTGTAAGAGAGAGAGGTATTTTATGCTATATAATATGCTAACATTATCACCAAAGGCATGCAGACAGAGAAGAAGTACACTCCAAAATATCCCCATGGGGTTTGGTATTCTAGTATATTTATGAAAACTTCCTTGCCCTGAACCTTAGAAATTGGTAAAAAATATGTATTATTAAAAATCACTAGGCAAATAAAATGAATTAAAATCACAGAATCATAGACTCATAGAATGGCCTGGGTTGAAAAGGATCTCAAAGACCATCTAATTTCAAATCCCCTGCTGTGGGCAGGGTCACCAACCACTAGACCAAAAAAATACCTACTTACTTCTACAGCGTCTTTCTGGAGTTTTTTGAAAGGTTATCAAGGCACCTCTAATAAAGGTGCGTATTTATCTCAAGTGTTTCAAGTCAGAATCTTCCGATGTCAGTGTCTGTCATGTTTTTGAGGCTTCTACAGTTTCTAGAGCACAGGATTCAATGTCAAATTTTGAATTAGCAGAGATATAGTCTACCATAAATGTATGCCAGAGAGTTTTAGATCAATTTTTTGAAATGAATTTGTTGTATAGCGTACCATGACCCATTCTCAGTGTCCCTACAATTGGAATTTCTCTACCAACAAAACTGGCATTTTCATCTCAAAAGCACTTAAAAGAGCACACACTCTTTTCTTCTTAGGTTGTGTGAGCAGAGAGACTCATTGCAAGTAACTGGCAGGCAGAAGTGAGTTCCCCTGAAGAACAAGTCTTACAAACTCTAGCAGGTTGGAGCTGTACCACATCACACTTGGTATGGGATGCATCTGTACGCACGGCACTGCACAGTTTAACCACACTGAGTGCACACCTGACATTCAGATTTCAGCAGCAAGCCAAATAATATTTGTTTGCTCCAGAGTCAATCAGCTGAAGAGGCAGATCCAGAGAAAGATTAGTGAGGTGAGCAGCACAGCACTCTGACAGACTTTGAGATCAAAAATCCAGCCATTGAGAGGAATTGGTAAGCCCTCCACTTCCACTGAGATTTCTGCCTCACTACTGGATTGAAGTTAATGACTATTTTATTAATACAGAGAAGCCAATAAAAAAATAACCCACAGTAGAATTACAAAATTCACGAGCTCTTTTTTTAGCTTGATAAAACAAGAGTGGAATATCCACCCTTAACAGATGCATATGTAATCAGCAAATGAACCTCCCTGCATTAATAAAGCCATCAGAGCACCTTCCTTTCATAGATCAGAGATTGGCATCAAGATCATCTGGCAAAGAAATAAAAATGCTGCACCTTGCTAAGTATTTTGATCTAAACTTCAGTAAGCCTGTTCCTCTCCTCCCGAAAGAGCAATGCCAGCTGCTCCATGACTGTTTCTTGACATAAAAGAGAAGTCGTGAAACAGATAAAAGTGAGCAATCCACCATGTGGTCTTTCTCCCACAGGAGCCCTTAGGAAGAACAGGTACAGCCATAGTGTGAACTGCAGAGCTTCTTCATTCGTACGTAATTCCAGTCAATAAGGTGTATCCTTAAGAACATCCTCTTTCTGTACTTTTCAATTCCTAATCAGTCTTTTGGAAATAAACCACCTATATTGACAGAAATGCTTCAGAACATCTGGTTTTGCTATTATTTTCTGTCTTACACAATCACACTATGGACCACGGGCAATAAAACACAAAGAAAACAGCCTTCTCTTCCATTAGAGTAATTAAAAGTTTTGTTTCAATATCTTCTCTTTCTTGGAAAGAAAGAAAGAAACTGAACATTGTTGATCTTTTCAGGTAGAATAATGCACTGATATGCTCTGTCTAGTCAGCATCAGATTTGTGTTGTATGTCTTAAACACCTAGTAAAAGACAGGCAGGAGCAGATGCAGTGTTCAGATTTGCAAGCACTTCATGAAGCACTAGCCAGGCACTTCCTACAGAACGTGAACCAAATGCATTACAGCACCATTAGGACCATTTCTACAGGTGATGAGACTGTTGCTTAGATACTAAAATCCCCTCTCAGCTGTATGAAAGCAACGGGGAGCAGAATTTAGCCTACTGGGCTTACTCTTGTGCACGTTAACACCGACAGGCATTCCCATGTGAAACGCCATCCTGCTTCTCATCTAGCAGAGACCTTGGCCAAAGAAAGCAGCAACAGTGCTGCCAGATAAACTTTTTTCCTTTTCTTTTTCCTTCTCCCGCTACTTCCTCCATTGTCCATCTAGCTCTGGTTTCTTAAGACATTATGCATTATTATTTCAGTTGCAGAATAAAGGTCCTCCCTTTACCTATGTGTACTTGAAATTGCTTCCCCAGAATAATTTGCACTGCTAATTTGCATTGCCCAGTTCCAGAATCGAAGTATCTTTCAATTGGCACACGCAGAAAACTTTCCCTGTAGACTACCAAGAGGCTTCAGCAATGGCTCTATGTGTTAGGGATCCTAAGTCACAAACAGCTTTTGGTTTGGTATTGTAATTGCAGTGTTTCTCTCTCTCTCTCTCTTTCTCTTCTTCTTCCATGTATAAACACACAAGCAAAGCAAAATAAACAAAAGCACTGTTCGCACCATTGTCTTCATTTTCAGAGAGGCTATTTTAACTTTGGACTGCTGCTTTCAAGAAGTCTCCATGATCTCCAACCAACTGCTGCAAAAGCAGTAGCCTGTCCAATTAGGAGTGAATTAAAGAGAGGCTTCATTGCAGGATTTGACCCACCAGTGTACTACCCCAGTTTTAAACCTACCTAATGACATGGCAGCCAGAAGAGTCACAGTGGCCCACAGGCGAAATACCACAGTAATCCTGCCCTGGGTCATATACCTTTGGGTTGTCTGGCTCTTGCAGTTACAGGAGCCTAAGTGCTTTTCGATGTGGCAAGTCTATTCAGCAGTCACTGTTTTAGATTTTGATAATCCTGATAGCATCCATGGCTACCACCCACTTGGGTAATGGGAAGGGAAATTCTGAGCACGATGAAGTGTTTTACAGGCTCTCTGGGCTAAGTGGTGAAAAGAAGGAATGGAATGAATAACCCCAACAGGAGTGCTGGTGGTGCCAAACCATGAACAAATATTTCCCTTAATACTCCCGTTATGTTAAGTGACAGTTACATTTGTCATTACGTACGACTCCCGCGTACAATTACCAGACTCAAGCCCATGGCAGCACACGAAGCACAGGCTCTGCTGGCCAGCAGAGAGGAGAACAGCAGCGGGAGCTGCAAGCAGTCTGAATGGCTTCAGGGAAAGGCTTCCCATGCACAGAGAAAATGCTGATCCAGGCTACAGCAAGGGCCGGGCTTGGGTGGTGCTGAGAGCTCCATGCCTACAACAGCAACAACGGCCATCCCTGTCTAGCAGCACTCAGTAACCACGGCCACTCCTTTCTCTGGGGCTGAATTGCTCCTTTTCATGCACTGCTGTAGCAGCGATGGATAAATACCCAAACCTACACATAGAGACAGACTGTGGAATAAATGAACATCGGAAAATAATCAAAGCCATATTGCTTCAGACAGTAAAAATGACACTGGATGAGACGTGTAACAAAAACACAACGCAGCAGGCTTGCTATTAGGTGGCTGATTTCTTCCCAATCTGTTGCTATGCGAAAAACTAACACAAGTGTTGGGAAAACTGGTTATACAAGGGAAACAGTGAGAGATGGTACAGAGCACTGTCAAAAGTAGAAAACAAGCCAGAAAAAGAAATGCAGAAAATAAATTTAATCAAATTTACTAAATATTAGTTTTTGGAGTTATTTTACAACTCTTACAAACAAGGCAGTCTTAACGTACACTGTTTCTGTTAAAACAATCCTGAATAAGGCCATCTATGCGGCATTATGGTGCTCAGTGAGTGCCAGCAATGATATCACAAACAAAACTAACAAGTCTGTAGCATACACCAGTCATTACAAAGAGCACGAAGGGCTACTTTAAAACAGCGTTAACCAGGTCTGATAGTTTTCAAATCTCTTTATCACTGCGATTTTCTAAACAGCATTTGCAAGAAACACCAAAGCAGCCAGCGACATTTCTTTTTAAGAAGACCACATTTTTTCCCCAGTCCCCCAGGCAGCGTGGAATCGCATCAGCTTCTGCAAAAGTAACTTTTGCACAAATTCACACAGGCAAAAAGAAGTAACTTCAGACAGTGGAAAGAAATCTCTATAACAAATCAAAATGTTAATAATGATACAAATTCAGGAACCTGAATATGTCTTAGAGAAAGCAGCAATCATCATCAGGTAATCAGTGAATTACTGCAGATAAACACTTCTGAATCATTACGTACTTCCTTATCCAATGTAGCTTTCACGTAAGCCTCCACCTCTGAAGCAATTTCATAATCTGTTGCTTTCAGTCATTAAAAGTGTGTGTGGCTTCCTAAAGCCTTCCAACCACTTGGTTGCAACAAAAATAATTACTACTTTAAAAGCAATCACTTTTTTCCTTAGGACTGACACATTGTTTACTTACAGCCTTCCCATTTATTCCCTGGGGGTCTTCCATTGAAGATTTCTTCTTCCCAATTACATATGGGCTATTAGTTACAGTGGGGTTCAAACACTCCTAGTACACACACACCTGTGGAGAAGACAGTACCACAGAGCTGTATTAATCTGTTGGCACAAAATTAAGAGCTGATGTCTCCATCTGCAAGTTTCCATTAACTATCACGCATTCACAGGCTGGGAACAGCTATCTTCAGCGAATCAAATTAATCTGTAGAATAAATATATGCTTGAGCTGTTTATCACGGACCCACAGGAGCCAGAAGCAAGCAGCGAGAGCCCCGCTGCACTCGCTGTCAGCAGACAAATAAAGGCAGCCAGGAACTCCTCCACGGCTGTTATTTCTGTGCCAACAACACACGAAGGCTTTCTTCCCCCCCTTTCTCGTGAAGTTCTGCTTCTCCCTGATATCTATCAATGTCAACTGTACTATAATGCTAAGAGGAAATAATAACAAAGAAGTATGATTCCAGATTGAGCCCGGATAAAAGAGAAAATCCGCAACGTTTTCAAAATGTTGCCCTCAAGCTAAGGATATTATACTAAATCTCTTTGAGTTTACATTAGGTCATAGTTCTGGCCCCCTATAAATCATAAATATGGGATGCTTTGTGTTCCCTCACCTTTGGAAACCATGTTCTTTGATGTCAGAAATAACAGCAAAGCATTGAGGTGAATTAATGAAGGCTCATCCCCCCCCACAACAGACATCAGCTCATAATGCCGTTTCCTTACAGTTTTCTTTACAACACGTGGTGACATTCCTAGAATTCAAAACTGATTGTATAACTGAACCAAGCCAACTAATACATCCAATAGAAGAAAATGGTGTTTTTTAAATATACATTAGCAGTGTAATCTGCTAAATGATGATAAAAATGTAAAACTGGATTTTTAGAAGCATATCTATCTCTCTGTGTCTCATACTCAGAGGTGTGACTAGCACTCTGCTCATCTGTGATGAGAGAAGATCCATCAGCCTGCAGATATTTAATTTCTCCTAATTATCCCCTGCATTTTAAAGATATATGTACATTTCAGGATCCATAATCTTATTTCTATCTAAGTGAGATTTTGGCATGAAAGGAAACTCCCTTCAAGTCCAGTGCTTCCGTGCATAACAAATCCATACTAGGCACTACTTATTGCAGAAATTTGGCTACTTTTATAAAATTTAAACATTAAGAAAGTGTTAACAGGTCCAATCCACACCCTAAGGAAGATGCTAATATGAAACATGTTTCTGTGGTGCGTCCACTCCCCTGCTTCTGGTTTCAAATGGAGAGACTAATCCAGTCCCGCTCCTGCTGAGAACAATGGCAATCTGAAATACGTCTCTGAGATTGGGGTTTGGTGCTCACATTTGCTCTGACAGGTTTTAAAAAAGGCTTTTAAAAGTGACAATTTAATCGGGGGGGGGGGAGGATTTTTTTTTTTTAACTTAAAAAACAAATAGCTATGAGCAGAAGAAAACAGATCTCTAACAATGCCCCGCTCCTAAGCAATGACTGACATCTGTTTCAAAAACTCCTTTATTGCAAAATTCAATAAATGGAAAAACCGCACAAGCTGAAAGTCTGCCATTTCAGCGAGAGAATAAAATGGAGCCTTTTCTAATGGAAAAATATTCAGAAGTCAATTGATGTAATGCTGGTATGTGGATGACCTGACAGATTCTCAGACCAGCAGTGCTCTCTTTACTAATGGAAAGGAAACTTTACCAAGACTGGTAATCGTCTACGTTTAAAATGCACTTCTATTAAAGTCCATAAGGAAAAAGTATATATGCTTTTGTGCGTACTGTAGTCCAAGTGTAATTAAGCAACCAAACTTGCAGAAGCTGCTGTAGGGAACACAGCCTCTCTCCAGGAGAAGTTCCTATGACACATCAGCCTCGAAAGAGCCCATGGTTGCTTATTCTGCTCTGGCATATTCTGCCTCGCCAATACATTAGAAAAGGAGACTTAAGAAACGGTCCTATACGTACCCTCCCCATTCTAGGGGCAACAACTTGTCTTCTTTGGCAAACACAGAGACCGCTGGCAGCAGAATCAAACCAGCAGTAACGGGTGGGCTTAGACGTTAATGCAGAACAGCTGATCTTCAATGTAATTAAGTCATTTTAATTTAAAGAATTCAACTTTTAAACTTAAACTTGGTTACTCTTATTATGATTGTCATTTGGGGTTATTTTTAACTTTTCGTAAAGCTTTATGAAAACTAATTAAATTCCCCTGAGTTGTTAATGTGTCAAAAATTACATCTAAATTACAGAGACTATCTATTACAGAGAAGTTGTTATATGCAAAATACGCCATCCAATATGAGGGGAAATACATTAAATTATAGAGAAGGACAAGATCTAAATCGAGGGGAAGTCATGAAAGTGAATATCCCCTTTTATTTTTCTCGACTACTTTTGAAGTCATTTGCTTGGTTAATTATTATTACTAAATACATGATGGTAGCAGTTGGAGTCCAACCAGATAGCAAAACCCTAGAGCAGCAGGCACGATAAGTGGCAACCTCCTCCTCCAGGCAGCTCTTCCCATTTCCAAGGGAGTAAGAACACAGAGAGCAGAGGAGCTGCCTGCTGCACACCCACCTGCAGACCTCAGGACACACTGAGATCACCTCCGAGGACCAGGCAGTGCTGGTGGAGGGTGATGTCTTACATTATTAAGTCATTAAATACAAGGCTTTTACCAAAAAGTATCTGGCCACAGCTGACTCCCAGCACTTACTGACACCGATGTATATGATGCTGAACATGATTTCATATGCTTGCTGAGCTGTTCTCCATAAAAGCTTAGCATTCCCATTGCAATCCCTATTCTGCCAGAAACACAAGCATCTCAGAGCTGTCCCAGGGCTGCAGTAACATACATGCAGCTGCACTGCACCTCTGCTGAAACTGTGACCAGAAACAGCAGGGTCACAACCGCACCCTGTGCTACCTGCTGATTCCCCATCACCCAAAACGTCTGAAGGAGAAAGGATTTGACTTTTTCCCCTGTTCCTGTGCTAGCGGTAGGGCTGCTCAGACACAGATGTCCCATCTAACCACACCATTGCAAAGTCTCCAAGATGAGGTCACTTTCAGTCTCAGCGGTGGATACCACTTTGCTTTTTCTTTCTTTCTTTCTCTTTTTTTTTAATTGACACACTGATCATGAGTTCTTTTAAACCAGAACTACTTTCTAATAATGCCTTGATAAAACTCCATCCCCTAACCGTACTCATCTGCTAAAAGAAAACAGTAAAATAAAAGCCACACATACTTTATCATCGGGTATCGAGAAAGAGAAGGAAGTTATGAGGCTGGGTGAAATGGTCTTTTTTTACCATCTTGCCTGTAATGCTTTATGGCTATTGTTAGGAAACTTGGTGGTTTAGATTGTAGGTGCTATATTTGGGAAGTTTCCTTTTTAGCACTTGGTAAAGGACCACTACATTCACTTCATTCCCAGGTAGGTCTCTCGCCCCCGCTTCCTTTTAAGGTGTTAAATTTGGCAGATATCCTGCGTAGCATTTAGAAAACAATTACTTCCAAATGCTAGGAAAGAAACTTGCCAAGTGTAACAGCCAAAAAAAAAAAAAAAGAAAAAAAAGAAAAAAAGAAAAAAAGAAAAAGAAAACCAGAAAAAGAAGAAAAAGAAGAAAAGGAGAAAGGAAATAAGAAAGAAAAGGGAAAGATATTAAAAACAAAAACCAACAACGAAATTTAGTAAGGACCTTTCTGCAGCTTTACAAACAATTAAATGCAGTGCTCAGACTGAAGACCACCTCTGATTCAGTCTGGAACCCCTGCGGATGCAATATGGCATCTTCCCTCCCAGCACGCCTTGGGGGCAGGGAGGTGCCCAGATGTGCAGGACCTTACACGTACATCTACAGGAAGACACCCCGCACCGTCTGCAATGCTGACGCCAACTTCAGTGCAGAGTCTGGGCCAGTGACAGAGCTCTCTGGGGACACACAGCCTGCAGGCACCTCACCCTACCACAGCACGCAAGGTAGGTCACCGCTTCTGCATGCCATGTCCTTTGCAATGCACCTTTTTTCCAGTAGCACTGGTCAGAAATGTATGGGGCATCAGGATTTGTGGAATGAGCAGCCTTGCAGTTTAACTTTGCAGGAAGAGTGCTGAAAAAAAAAATCAGTTTTATTGGTTTATTAGCAAGCTTTCCTTTCTAAATGAAGAATAAAGGATCCCAGAGTCCCTGGCACACAAGTGTAGAATTCACAGAATCATAGAATCAATCATAGTATGGCCTCGGTTGCAAAGGACCATAATGATCATGTAGTTTCAACCCCCCTGTTATGTGTATTCACAGAATTCACAGCACTGATGCTTATTGTGAAGTTTAGGTCAGCATCAAAGTAATCTCACCCTTGTAAATCGGTACTATAAATTAAACATCTAGATTTTTTTGTCTACCTGGATGAATCACTTATGAGTTTAAAATACAGAGAAAAAAAAACTAAAAAAAAAAAAACTTAAGAAAAAAAACTTTTAAAACTTCAAAACTAAAATTATGATGTCTCCTTAATATCTCGAACCTCACTGAAAACTAACATTTCTGCTGAAGAAACATGAATGAAGTCTCATCAACTTACAGAGAAAGTTCCTGGTTTTGGGCTAGATTAACAGTCAGAGGACAGATGAGAGCACAAGGAAGAAAGAGAAAAGGGAAAGAAGAATGATAAAAACAAAATTACAGCCCAGGCAAATGATACCAGTGACAGCCTGGAAAATTGACCTGTGCTACTTTTCACATTCTACTTACATTTATAAAATGACTACAGCACAGTAGCCTAAGCGTTTGTTGAAAATATTTGACAGTAGATTTTGTGTCACATTTGTCCCACATCACAGAATGTTTGAGGTTGGAAGGGACTACTCAGGATATCTAGTCCAACCCCCTGCTTCTAGCAGGGTCACCTACAGCACATTGCCCAGGATCTCATTCAGGTAGGATTTGAGTATCTCCATAGAAGGAGACCCCACAACCTCTCTGGGCAGCCTGTTCCAGTGCTCCATCACCTCACAGAGGAAGCGAAGAAGTTCGAGTCTAACAAGAAAAATTGGGCAGTGAGAAAACAAGGACTACAATGTTGGTTCAGTCCAACAATCCTTCTGGTCACATCTGCAATAACAGCCATAAATGAGCACAGAAGAGCCATTTCCCCAATATTTTTCCCAGCCTCTTGCTAATTTGGAGGACTTCCTGAGTGCCTGATACCCTCAACAGAGCTCACAAGTAGTTGTTCATCTTCTTCTTGAACTCGTGCAAACTTTTTGGATTCCTAACAAGTTTGAACATTCATTTTTGGGAGTACAGAAGCAAAACTGAACACTGAACTTATTTTCTTGGAATTATCTTTGATGCTCAGATCTCAGATCTCTCTTCTGAATGGTGAGGATCAGCTCGGTACCCATCACTAGCCACACACAGCTGCAATTGTTTTGCCCAAGGTCTAGCAGTTCACGTTTATCTACAAGGAACTTCATTCATCTTTCTATTTTTTAGTGGCTTGTCTCATAAGGTCCTTGCACAGTTCTTCACAGTCTGCCCTCACTGCTATTTGATTCATTCTCTGTGTCATTTATGAATAATTTGCTAATTTAAATCACTAACATGAAATATCTTCCATTCAAGTGGAAACCACCTAGGAAAATGATTATGCAGAGTTATTCCAATGAAGCTATTCGAAGAAAGTGAGGTTAGAATAATGGAAAATTCCTAAAAGAAAATCCTTCTATTGCAGAAGAAATAAGCAGACAGGAGATGTTGGCATGCTTATCAAAGAAGGAGATTCTGCTGACTGCTAATTTCAGCAAGTTCAGAAGAGCTCTCCAGTCTCCTAAGGTGGAAGGGACTCAGTCACATACAAAGAAACTGCTCCTGAGGAGGAGAAAATAAGCTGACAAAGGAGTTAGCATAACTGAGAGAGAGAGGGGCAAAACGAGGGGCAAAACTACAAAAGTGAGGTTATTATTTTACCATTATAATTACGAGTTCAGAAACTCGAACGCAGCTGCTTCACAAAACATCTTGATAATGTTTTTGTGCTGCTTGCTTCATCTGCCATGTCTGGGAATGGTTTAAATTGCCAGGGGGAATAAGGCCCTGGTGAGAACGTGCATCGGGTATCAGAAGCGGTGCCAGCGACGGCAGGACGGCCTCGTGCATCTCCCTGGAAGAGGCACCAAACAGGCAGGCTGTGTTAGGAAGTTCTACAAAGAGCCAAAGTGAGAGACACACACATATATAATTTTAAAGCAATAATGTTATTCTAAAAGCAGAGCTCTCCAAACATAGCAAAAAGATCATATTTTTCATTGAATACTAAATACACATGAAAGTCAAACTGTAAAACAATGTTAAAATTATACTGGCAACTTGCTTGCCAGGCTTCTTTTTTTAATAACTTACAAAATTAATACGATGTTTAAACTACCCAGTGGGATCAACTTTATTTGTATCTGAAATGTAGTTTGAGACCGTTCAGCAAAGAAATGCGTTAACAGTTTAGAGTGGGAAATAAAGAATATTTTTTAAGGTGAAAAAATTAATAAAATCACCATTTACAACTCAAATTCTGCACCTCAAACTAACATTAACTAGCTTTATTCTGAGCATCCCACGGGATCTTCGCAAGAAGTGGCACGGACCCCCACTTTCCTTGGCTTTTTCAACGTGTTAGTAGCAAACAGAACAAAAAGAGAATGTGATAGCCAACTCCTTTGCTTGTGAGTTTTTTGAGAAATAAATCCATGTTCTGTTTTTTTATGTGCCAGATGTACCGAAAAAGGCCTGAGGATCCACACAGATTAACACTGACTATTAGACTAAACTTCATAGTTAATAAAGAATATGAAATACATATATAATAAATCTTGAGCTATGAACCATAATGTGCAACAGGAATACCTGCCTAGCTCAGCAACGAAGAGCAAGATGCTTTACATGCAAAGCTAATGTGTGGTTCTGTACAATGTTTCTAATGAGTAATGTTATATATGTGCTCTATGAAGCCTTTCCACACCTATTATAAATTTAGATTAAAGGTAGAGCATTGCTTATTATTTTACATGGGCTTTTAAAATAGTTTGTAAAATACATGCAGTCCATAAAAATGTGTGGCCTAACAACAAACAACAGCACTGCTTCTGCACAATTCAGTGCAAATAAGTAAGGGTTTGTTAATTATAGGTAATACGAGTCAGATGTAAACATTGTGAGGCTTACATAAAGCAATTAAATCTAATTTTCCTCTTGTTGAAATAGTGTTTTATTTTCATCAGTTTTTTTTTTTAAACTTCTATTCATTTCTTCAAATAAATCAGATTAATTTGGTTTGAAATTCCAATAACCTACACTAAAGCCCAAGACTCCACCATTCTAGTGAAAGCATTTAAGCAGGAAACACTATCAGAATTAATTTCAGCAGTGGAAGCCACAGTAGAAAAAAATATACCAAGAAAGCAGAAAAATATGCCCAAATAGAATGGCTTATAGAAAGCAGGTGTAAGTGGGCCTTGCTGGTTCTGGAAAGCTAACACTCAACTGGAGAATGCACAGTGAGTGCTCCTGCCCCTGTCACTGCATCCTTTCCTGCAGGGGTGGGTACCCAATGGTATGTTAGAGCCAGATTGGAGCCAGATGGTCACAGGACTCACACTGGCCATAGCTGCGTGTATGTGGTATGGAGCCTGGGCTTCCCAGTCTGGTGACAGCCCTGCTGCTCCCATGGACCAGCATAGCAATTCAGTGTCCCTCCCAGATCAGCAATCAGCTGAGGGCTCAGCTGAACGTGAGTGTCTTTACATGAGTAAGGCTAAGGATGCTGCTTTCTTATTTACCCACCTACATGTTCTGCATGATGAGAAATGTCCCTTGTCTCTCCAGGTCAAACAAAATGTTCATTAAAAATTACAAATTCAAATTACAACTTTCACGTACTGCCAGAAGCATCTTATTTACAACCTGTGTAACAGATCAAATGCCAGAATTTGTGTTTTCCAACTACAAAAACTTCCACTCATCATCATGCAGTAAAGTTCTTACTTTACTTGCAGAAGGTGTGAGTTTCACTAGTGGGTGGAAGAAGTCTATTTTCTCAATTTGGACACACCTGTGAGATCTCTTTCAATCTCTGTTAAAGTCCAACTGAAAGTGTACGACCAGCTCTAAGCCCATGAAAACCAGAAGGCTGTATCACTGAACTGTCAAAGTTGCCAACATGAGGTCCAGTTGGACATTTAAAGCACATGAGGTTAAACATCTAGACTCATTTCCACCCATTTCGTTATTTTTATTTATACACCGCGAGCACCTTATGAATGACATCACGCACACAGCTGCGCTTTCAGCCACGTAAATACTTTGGAAGCCTGACCCATAGTGACCAGTGATATCAACGAACCATAAGTCAACTTCAAACCATGCATGATGCTGTATTTACCTACCAGCGATGCCAGCTTCTTTTCCAATTCCTCTGCTACATCCTTTGCCTCTCACCTCTCCACAGGTGACCATGGGCCTTACTCCATCCCCTGTGCAGCTCCATGTCCCCATCACAGATCCAGAAGACACTGCCCATGGGATGCCACCACCCATGCTGGGCATGGGGTGGAGGCTCCGATCAGAACCTCTGCTCCAGCCCACAGTCACTTCTTACGAAACTGAAAGCTCACTAATCAGTCTTCGCCAGATTTGGACAATTGGTGTGAACGTTACAGAGGAAGAGAAAGCCATTATTGTGAGACCATCTGTAGGATTCCCATTTCACTGGGAAACAATGCTAAAAAATGTTTGTAAACGGCGGTTTGTTCAACTCTGTCATATTTCTTGCTTGACAGATAATATTCTGTTCCTCTATTTCTGCCAAACTGTTTCCATGAAAATGAATTCAGTAACTCAGCATTTTTAACATCATAAAAACTGAAAACTTAAGGCTTAGAAACCATGGTAAATAGGTTCTGCTCACAGAACTACACAAAGATGCATTATGTGCTTCTGGTGAGCAAAAATATACCAAGTTCAGCCAAACAGCAGTATTCAGTTTCCATTCTCCATGTTTCAAAACTGTATTGGCTCATAAGAGTAGCTTCTACAGACTTATATGAAAAATAGAACAAAACAAAACAAGCAAAGAACACAGCTGAAGTTACTTAAGCCATTAAGTTGACCTGGACCTGTCCTTTGCCAGAAGCCACATTTCTTACCAGTTTGCTTATCCGAATGCCCTTGCAAACTTCTTCACTGTCATAGTTAGAATAAAAGTGTAGTAACACCAAGCATGAAAAAACATAGAATCATAGAATGGCCTGGGTTGAAAATGACTACAGTGACCATCTAGATTCGACCCCCCTGCCATAAGCAGGGTCACCAACCACTAGACCAGGCTGCCCAGAACCATGTCCAGCCTGGATAAGGCAGACAGTAGATAGTTTTCATCACTATAGCATTATTTTCATAATTTGCTATAAAATATGAGTTGCTGTTACATTTGTCCAATAATGTTACAAATAAATTGCAATAAATATTTCAGACTAAAGGAAAAAGTAAAAGATGTACTGTATTAAGGTCCTGAACACAGTGCTTCTCTTTCCTTTAAGAGCCACATAATAACCTAGAAGCTAAAAGCAATAAATTCATTCATATGACATCACACAGTCCTTCTCAATGTGTGGATGATAAAAATCTCAAGCCTCAGTAATTTTAAGCGAGAAACTTCAGGAATGAGGCCAGCTGCCCTAAGCAGCAGTAGGTGTAACTTGCTATGGAAACAATATGGGAAGGACAGAGAAACAACCTGGAGCTGGATAAGTTTTAAAAAGAGTACAAAGTACCCAGCTGTGGCCTCCTTGATTTAAAGGACTTTACGCACAGTTTCCTTTCTTGTCATTACAAAGGGCTTCCTCCCAGCTCACTGTGTTATACGGGGAGCTACGGACATGCACACCCACCTCACTGGCCAGGAGCTCACGACAGTGAATTTTCTGGGGTGTTGGCATAGGGCAGCCCTCAGCCTTCACTGCCCACACAAGAGATCCTCCTACATGCCATAGGATGGCTCAAGAGCTTACTCACACCATTAGACCTGTTCACACCTTGGTCTAAAGCCTTGTCCGTTCTGAGATGAGATATCTTGTCCTGATGCATGGAAACTGAAGGTAAACTTCTTGCTAAAGTTCCCGTGGTTGTGAAGTGGGATTAGCACTTGGAGACAGTGGGAAGGGATGCTGTGCCACAAAGAGGTTAAATAATATGAAATAGCACTAAAAGCACGCAGACATTTGAGAAATCAGTGCTGTTTCCGAACGCACACCAGAAGATGAAGAGTAAAAAAGAAAGGAAGGAAAACTCAAGCCTCTTAATCCTGCTTTATCTCTTAATTTTATACCTCTCCCTCTCCCTAAATCTAGAAGGAAAGTTTATTTTGAGCAATAACATTATGGATACTGTAGCTAAATCACTGAATGAAAGACACAGAGAAAATAGCCCAAGATACCCTAAATGCAGAGGACATGGGAGGCCCCCAGCTTACAGCTGACTCAAAGAACTTTTCCAATGACCTCCAAAGATGTACAAACTCTGATGCCGAGGAGCCTTCCCCTTACCTTGCACACAGTGATGGGAGTTGCAAGGCAGAGCCTTACAATGAGCCACCTCCTATTCCTTCCTAAACTTTTCATGACTCAGTTTACATGCAGATAATGAAGTAAATCAGAAGCGAAACATTGAGCCTGGAATAAATAACACAGCTGATGGGAACCAGTGATTTAGTCTATGCTTCCAAGACTTGTAAACACTGCTATTGATGCTATTACGCATCCTGCAAGAGGGACCTTCAGCCTGGGAGCTGAAGATTGCTGAACCATTCATAAAGAGCAGTCTGTACTTTTTCCAAGTTTGTTCAAGGGCACAAAGAGTTTTGTGTTTTACCTTACACTGAAATTTACAGTAGGACAAGACAGCTGCCCCTATGAGCTGCAGCCCTCATGTAGGGGCATTTCCATACACGTTGCCCTCCTGCCCCATGCTTTCTGCTGCAGACAGCCTACCTGCTCTGTGGCTTCTCTGTGATCCTACAGCTACACTCATTATGGTTCATGCTTACACAGCCTTTGGCAGAGAACAAACAGCTCTAATCTGGAAATTGTTTCGTAGGGACTTTCCACACACCACATTCTCTTTTTAGAATGAGAGGAGAATTATACTTCTCATGGCGCTGAATGACTGATTGCTCTCCTTACAGCCTTAGTTTTGTTTTATAAAAAGATTATGGAAAGTGTGAGCATTCCAAGGCAGCGACTGTCCAGCGCTGCTACTCCTAATGCATTTTGCGAGCGCATATGTAATCATGAAAGCGTTTTGCAGCTCAAAGTCAATGCGAACGACTCCTCTCTTTGCGATTTAAACGTAACACCACGTTCCTTGGAGCCTAAAAGAAAACCGTCTTAACGATATATTTTAATAATGAAAGAAAACTTTGTGATAGGAGTCTATAAAATAGTAGATTTAAAGAACACGTGTTTTTTTTTATTTGTTTGTTTTTTGTTTTGTTTTTTTTCCTTTAGAAAATAATCTGGGCTCCAAGCAGCGATCACCTCGCAACCAGCCCCATCCTCGGAAAGGCTCAGGTGTGCGGGTCAGCGGGCCGGCCGGCCGGACGCTTTGCGGTGCGCCCAGCCCCGCCGCCTCGCTCGGAGGGAAAGCAGCCGAGAGGATGCTCCTCGCACCCTTCCTTCTCCGACCCACCTGGAGGCAGGCGGCGGCGCCGGGAACGTGCCGGGATCCCTCGGCAGCTCCGAGCCGAGCCCCCGAGCCGAGACCCCGCGCCCCCCCGGCCGGCCCCCGCGCCCCCGGCCCCCCCCCCCCCCCCCCCCGCGCCCTCCCGCGGCCGCCCCTCCCCGCCGCGCTGCGCACCCGCGGAGCCGCCGCCTCCCGCCCGCACCTGAGGGCGGGCAGCGCCGGGCCCCGGCTCGACGCGGCGCGGTTCGCACTTACTCCGGGGGGCCTCCGTGGCGGCGGCGCGGGCCCGGCGGTGCCCCGGGCGCGGCGGTGAGTAGCGAGGAGCCGCGCTGGGCGGGCGGGGAGGGGTTTGGGGGAGGCGGCGGTGGGGAAACTTCCCCGAGCGGAGCGGGGCGCAGGGCAGCGCAGAGCAGCTCGGTCTCCCTCCTCCTCTCCTCCTCCTCCTCCTCCCGCCGCCGCCTCGCCCGGCGGCAGCACCGCGCCTGCCCGGCTGCCTGCGGCTCGTCCGGCGCACCCAGAGCGCCGCGCTTTTTGTTATTATTTGATTTTTTATTTTTAAAAGGGACGTGAGGGTTTTTCTGTTTGTTTGTTTGGGTTTTTTTGGGGGTGTTTTTTTTTAATGTTTGTTTGTTTGTGTTTTTTGAGGAGGGGGGGAAGGATAGGCACGAAAAGATCTCGGCTTCCTGCAGTGTTTAGCAGGGAAAAAAAGAGCTGCTTGGCCAAGCTGGGCAATCCAGCTGTGCCCTTGGTCCAGCAGGGAGAGGGGTTCTGGGGGAGATGCGCGGTGCTGCGTGCCCCACCTAACCTGGGGGCCTCGCGTTAGGTCTGAACTGAGTGCATCGTCATCCTCTCCTCGTTACCTGCGAGGGGAGAAAGAATGGCTCTGGGATGCCGTGTCATGTGCTTCAGGTCGGGGGTTGGTGCAGGGCAGCCTTAAAGCGTTCCCTTTACTTGTTGTATCCTAAGGGTGCGAACAGAAAGCCTTTAGCAGGGTCTGTTGTGATGGGATTAGGGGAAATGGTTTCAAACTGAAAGAGGGAGATTTAGGCTGGACATAAGGAAGTTTTTCACGATATGGGTGGTGAAGCACTGGAGCAGGTTGCACAGAGAGGTGGTGGGTGGTGACCCATCCCCTGGAGACACGCAAGGCCAGGCTGAGCAGTGCTCTGAGCAATCTGATGGAGCTATAGGTGTCCCTGTTCATTACAGGGGAGTTGGACTAGATGGACTTTAAGGGTCCCTAAAAGCTCAAACAATTCCATGATTCTACAATTCTAAACTCTGCAGAAGCATGAAGCACTGGCACCTGAGTCTAAAACAAATGAATGTCCTCTTCAGTTTGACAAGTTTGTCACTACAGAAGAGCACAGCTGCTGCCAGTCTGTACTGTAAATATGAACACTGCAGCCCAGGCTTCATTCTCCCTTTCTTCATTCTTCAACCAGATGTGCTCCCCTAGACAAGCTAACAACAACAACAACGATAATAAAGTTGCCATTGCTTCAAGCTCTTCCACTTAATTCAGTTCACATTGCCTTCCATACCTACCTTTTATCTAGCTTCCTTTTTCGGCTCTTCACACCGTAGACCAAAATCAGAAAGTACAAAGCATCTCTCTACTTGTAGAGGAAGTAATGTGCTGCCCCCACAGCGATCTTCCTTCACCACAGGTGCACAGCAGTGCCACTGAAATCAAAAGAGTTTTTTACTGTTTGTCCCAAAGAACCTCAATCAATTGGAATCAATTATTTCTTCTTAACAAAGATACAGAGTTTTCCCCCGGTTGTTTCTTCTCTGGTGTAGCAGTCCTGGGCTGTGCACAAATACACCAGAAGAGACAAAGTGTAGATTTTTCATTAAAGTAAGGAGACCCACTAGGCCATGTTGTTATTTATAGACTTTTAATTTTCACAAAACTATTTCTAGTTTACCACAATTTTAAGATATTAGAGAAAGGTTATGCTAATTCCCATTAAATTCAGTAATCAGACTCACCTTGGCCCATGACAATGGGCTATAGTAGGAAGCAGCAGATCGTGCTGCCTCAGGTGAGCTTTTTCTTACTGTGGTCAAGCAGATTATTTTGCCCTAACACACCTGAGGGGGATGATGTAATCTGTGGGTAGTAAAACAGTGGTCCATAGACTAGAAGACACTTAAGTGAGGACAAATTCATAGGTCCACCTACTCCCTCCTGGTGGAATATGAAATGGATAAGAGCACAAATGGGTCAGTAGAAACCTCAGAAGCAAGAAGGAGAATGGGACATGTGTAACATAATTTCTCCTGTGCCCACGTGGTGCAGCCTAATTTCCACACTGTACAGAGAAGTTTCTTGAGAACCTTTGACAACCTTTGACTGAGGTTGAGTACTTATACTGTGACCATTACAGGTATAAGCCCACTTATCAAAGTGAAGGAATGGACCTCCTTCCAGCTGCCCCGGACAATATGGTGATGAGCATTTCACATTTGCTAAGAACTGACTTAGCAGTGTTTCTGTTGGCCTTCTGTAGGTTTTTTGAGTTGTTCATGTAAGAAGGGTCAAGTGAAACCTATGTAATTTTTAGGGACAGAGTAAAAGAATCAGCATAAATGCCATTCACAGTAGGTGATCAATAAATGTGGGCTATGGGCCAAAATGTTTAAGACAAGGTGTTTAAAATAGCGTTTGTATTGCCGTCCTACTTCCCAGAGTCCAATCTCAGGAGCTTCCAGCATCTGCTGCTTCCACTGGGGTAGCAATGAGTTGTGCTCTCCCATGCCCAAAGCTGTCAGCTCACCTGCTGCAGTCATCCCCTTATCTATGGCAGAGACCTCCAAAATGTTATGTGGCTTATACAGCCTATAGCTCTAAAAACAGTTCAGGGCTTTCTCATACAGCTAAAGAAATTCAGGAGGAATAGTAAGAAAACGTATTTGAACTGAATAACTCCAAGTCCTGAAGCTACAATATCTTTGAGAACTGACAGGAGCTCCAAGGTGAACGGTTCTCTCTCTGTTGTTCTTTCATTCCTCAAAGCAACCGCCTCTCCAGACCCAAGAGCTCCTGGCAGGTATGATGAATGGCAAACCCTAATGAAGGGTCTGGTTTGGCTGGAAGCGTCGGGACTTAGCACGCTGTACAAATTCTCATCTGAAATGGGAGAATCAGGAGCCAATTTCTGAAACATAATTTATTCCAGACACTAGCTGGAATAAACAGCATTCTGTAACCTCCTCAGATATTTTGCCAGTAGGGAGCTGTCTTTACACTTCTTTCAACCGAGTCAGTGATCCAAATACAAAATTCATCACTCAAGAACACAATGTGGTTTTATAGACTCGAGGATTTGAGTTCATTACCACGGACATTACTGTGCCCTATCTGGATGTTTTTCCTTCTGTATCAGACCCACAGCAGCACACTTCTTGACTTGCCCTGAGCAGTAAAACCAGCAGCCCTCAGTCCATTGTGTGGTTTAACTTTCTAGAAGCAACTCGAGCATGTGCTCAGTTTCTAAAATATTCATTGTTTTACTTCAGTAAAACTTCAGTCCTGGAAAAGCAGTATAAAAATAGGACCTCCTCACTCAGTAAGTGCTCTGTTGTCTGCCTCAGAGTCTGATGGTGTCCTTCAGTAACAGAAAGAAAACAGTAACGCCTTTGCCCCCAGTCCCCTGCAGCAGCACATATGCAGCTGTGGCTGGGGATGAGCTGGATTCCAGCTGCCCTGGTGTTGCCGTTCAAAACAAAGGCACTGCCACGAGTGCAAACCTGGGTGCCCATGCCAACACAGCCCGGTGAAATGGAGCTTTCCAGCCCCAGAGATACATGTCATCCTCAGCTTGGTGCCACTAAAAATGCAAAGGGAAAACTTTCTGGAGTGGTCTCTGATGAAACATTTTGGAGGCAGATGCTGTTCCCTCTGACTTCCAATGGATTCGGAACAATTTTTTCAGTGTCTGTGAAATCATCAACTGCTTTCTAAGATCCAACATTGCAAACAGCTGCGCTTGTGATTATAATGAGCCTGCTTATGGAGCTAGGTACGAGTGTGTACACATGAAGTTTCCTTCATGAAACAAACGTCTCAAATCAGATTATAAATTATAGAAGAAATCCTATTTTATTGCCTCTTAATCATTTCAGCTCCCTGTTGCTTTTAGTTGTCCCCACTCTTCCTGATATTCGTGAAGACCTTCAAACTGAGAGCTGCATGTAAAATGGAACACAATTGTTTGCTTTGCTCTTTAAGAACACAATTCCGAACTATGTTCTTCAACAGCAAAGGCCTGAAGTTAGAAACCTGCGTGTGTAACAACTACTCCGATGGGGCTGAATGCTTTTGAGTGACAACCCGCATGTTTAAGGTCCTGCAAACACAGCTTTGTGCATCAGAGCTGTGTGAGACACTCCTGGAAGCTGCCCGGCACAGAGCGACTACTGCAAATTTGAAACAGCAGTTTCCCAAATTCAGTTTAGTCAAAGGTGCCTTATCTGGAATCTCGGAAAACTTCTTTGTAAATGTGCCTCATTTTCCTGAGAAGGTTATGGCTCCATTTAACTCCTAGCAGTCCGAGAGGCTGGTCTCTGTAACTTAATCATCTTGTTTACGATCCAAGACTTGCTTATCTATCATTATTCTATCCTCAGAAAGATCATAAAAGAAAATTACTCGGTATATTCAAGAAAACTGTGTTCATAAGGAGATGTTCAAATGGTTTTACCATTTTCACCCTCGGATCTCCTTGTAAATATTAACCCACAAAGCACAGACGTGTTGCAACGATCAGAAAATAGAGGAGTAATGTTGTTTTAATGAATGAAAGGATATGAAGGTATTGCAGCACATTTCTCATACATAAAGAGGAAAAAAATATATATATACATGTCCTCAGCTGTGTGGGGAAAAGTTGTTTATCACCTTCTGTGGGTTTGTTTGGGCCTCTTTTGCACACACTTCTGGGGTTACTCCAGACAACGAACTCATCGGGAATAAATTGAAGGAAACACTGAAAGTTTTAAGGAAATATTCTCCTGCGATCTAAGCGAAACTTGTGGGGCAGAGGCAAAAAACGGTGTTTGTGGCACAGAGCTCCGGCGGTGCTGCGGGGCTGGGGCTGCTCCATCCGTGCCCTCGGGGTGCGTGAATACGGCTGTGCTGAGCCCCGGTGCTGAACTGGACGCTGAGTGCTTTGATGGGACTTCCCGGCCTGAGGCCCTTCAGTTGTTTTAATTGGGATTTGGGATTGTGGGTTTTTTGTTTTTGTTTTTGTTTTTGTTTGTTTGTTTGTTTGTTGGCACAGAGGACACGAGGTGGGGCTGGGTCAATCCGGGGTGTCGCAGCAGTGACCTCCTGCAGCAGCACATCGAGGGTGCCGGGAGAAGGCTCTCGGGGCTGTTCCATGAGCGCTGCCGTCTGCCGGGGGGGGGGGGGGGGGGGGGGTGGCCCAGGAGAAAAAAGGGAGGTCAAAAAGGATGGATGGAGGAAAAAAAAAAAAAAGACGCACCCTCCCAACAAAACAAAGAAATGCAACAAAACCAGGCAAACAACAACAAAACAACACCGCTCAACCTTTCGTCTATGAACCGACTCATTGCTGCTGTAATAACCTTCTAAATACGTGCAGCTGACGTGACTTTGTCCCTTTCGATTTTTGCAGTGTCTGAGCGTAGCAATTGCCGATGGACGCGTTCGGGCTTTGAAGTTATGGAAATGGCTTCGCAGGCATCAGTCGGTACGATAATAGGTTTCATTCTGGCTCGCTCGCTACAAGATGGGAAAATGCCAAAAAACGCAGCTCTCTTCCGGGGTATCTGAAATGTTCGGTCTCTCCTCGGAGAGGCATTTCTGTGGGAGGCCAAGCCCGAAGAGATGGAGTGCATATGTTCAAAATTACGTTTTCGACAGAAATTCAGATCTACCGCTTCGTGTTTAAATGTGAAGTGGGACAGAAGCGAGGGGCGAAGGGGGGTGGGGGGCTCAGTGTGCAGGAAACATCACTGGGAAACCTGGAATGTAGCAGCAAGGATCAAAAGTTAATGGCCTATTTGATGTGAAAAGTGAGCTGGGGATGCCTGAGAGAGAAAAGAGCCGGCGGGACGCACCGCGCCGCCGGACGGCCCCCGCCCTGCGCATACAGCTAAGCCAAAAATAGCGCGCAGGTAGGAGCGGCTATCCACGCTTTGCTCCGGCTGTTTCCCGCGGAATGGCACCGCGGGTCCCGCAGCACCAGCGGCGACGAGTTGCGCGCAGTGCGCAGAGCGGGGCGGTGCGCGGGGCGGAGCAGCGAGCGCAACGCGCGCAGGGGCTGCGCGGCGATGGGCGGGCAGCGAGCGCAGGAGGCGTCAGCCCTGTCCGCACACCGTGTGTGCGAGCTCCTGCCAGCGCCTGGTGGAAACGAAGGGTTTAAATGACGCGCAAATAGCGCGGAATTTGAAAGAACTGGGAAAACTCTTGAGGAGGAGACCGTGTGCTTCACGCTGCACCGAGCCATCTTGCTGCTGATAAAGCTGGTCAGAAAATATCAGCCGCTGGTTCAACCCAAAAAGATTTCAGCCACCCCAGTGGGCTTAATGATATTTTTCTAAAAATAACGCGCTCCCTTGTGCCGTTTAATTTTTCCTGCGTTAGCATACGCTTTGAATTAAAACTGTTGACAAGATTGTAACGAAAATACTGATTGATGTAAACATGGCCTGAAACAAATCCACACTTGATTGTTTCTCTGACGATGCTGATTAAAGCCAACCCGCTCCCGGACGAGGTCTCCGATTTGTTGGGCTGCGGCGGTGCCAGAGTGCGAGGGCCCGCGGTGATGCGCAGAAATGCGACATATGTTGGAAATGCGGCATTTGTTGGGCTCCCCGAGCGGACTGGAGGAGGCATTAAGACAAATAAACGGAGCGCAGTCATTTTCTCCCTCGTTGGTCCCATCCCAGCCTCCAGATTTATTCAACTGTTGAGAGAAGTCTGAAGTCAGCCCATTGCCAGAACTAGAATGAAAAGGCGAAGGAAAGCCAAAAAATGCCTGTGGTCTCCGTAAACTACATTAAATCGCGGGGGTTTTCTATTTAGGTGGATAATGAAGCGCGTAAAACGGTAGATAAAAATCAGTTGCTATGGACTGTCTAGGATTTCGTCTGTTTTTATTAATTTTCATAGGAGATTTGAAGATTTAAGGGATATCTGCGCTACGAGCGGGCGCTGCGGCTGAGCTCACCCTCCGGGGACAGCCTCGAAGGCAGCCTTGTGCCACCGCCCCGCCGCCGGCAGCGCTCAGCCCGCGTCCCCCCGGCCTCTTCCCCCGCCACGCTCAGCCACCGGAGCCGGGTACGAGGGGAAAAGTGCGCTCCGGGCAGAGCTCCCCGACCCCCGGCTCTGGCAGCATTTGGGTTGGGGTCCCCCTGGGAATTCTGACTTTTTGGCAGCGGCGCTGCGCGGTCTTTAAATATATTCGCAGAGATACGTCTATCATCAGAAATAAGCGAATATAGAGAAGGTGGGGAGGCTGCGTTTGCATTAGGGAACATTCCCGCAAGGGCGTCAGCCGAATCCCGGAGCAAAACCCTCGATCCCCGAGCGACCTCAGAGCTGAGGTCTCTCCGAGCAACGCTCCTCCTCGGCCGGACCCGTGCGGGGCTGCGCGGTGCCGGCTGTGCGGGAGCGGGGGGGCAGCGACCCGGCGGAGCGAGCAGGTGCTCCCGGCTCGCAGGCGCTGCTGTGCCGGCGGGTCTATGAGGGCTTCGGTGCCCGTATTTGTTCACTATTTGTTTATTTATTTACTTTGCCTCCAGCTGCGCACCGCCGGCAGCCTGAATTCCTCTGCGCAGAACGCAGATTCTTGCTCATATTCCATTTACCGTGGGGAGTACACACACGAAGATGCATACCTGGTCTAGTGGGAGGTGTCCCTGCCTATAGCAGGAGGTTGGAACTAGATGATCTTAAAGGTCTCTTCCAACCCAAAGCATTCTACGATTCTATGCATACGGTTATTTCCAGGCGGCCAATGAACAGGGCTTCAAACCGGGAAGCCTCCTTTGTTCAGCGGAGCTGCATCGTCAGCTCCCCGTTAGAGGGCTGAGCATCACGGGCACGTCGACAGCGCAGCTCACGGCTCTCGCATTCTCCGCGCACAATGCGGGCACGGCGTCGGCCGCGGGGTTCTCCTCCAGGTACCCCTCGGACATGAGAAGCGGCAGCGCAGCGCTCAGCGCACTGTCGGTATCCACTGTCACACCGTTGGCTGGTGGTGGAGGTACCTGCCGGATCAGCAAAGTGGGGGGCTGGGATCCCAACCCACCCTACTTAAACTGGCAATCCACAAGCAGTCCAAATGGCTCCTAGGCTGCGATCTTTATTTAGTTCTTTTTAATTTAATGTTATTTTTATCTCTGTAAATTATAGTCAGGATCTCAATGGCAGACGCCATTCTTTCATGCAAACGTCTTCTGTTACACCGTGAAGAATAGAAGGGACAGTCGCTGTGTTAGGGTGTAAGAGTGGTATCAAGTCGTCATCTGGGGCAACGACCGTGTAAGTGTTCAAGGATGGGAGATTTGCGCGGAAGCACGCAAAGAAAACCAGCAAACAAACAAACAACAAAATCCCAAATAAATCAAATGAAGCACCAGCACTACCAACGGCAAATATCAATAAACTTTGGAAGGGGGAGGGGGGGGGGGGGGAAGAAGAAGAAGAAGGAAATGCATTTTAAGATCAGTCTCGGAGCACTGCGCATCGCGATGGTACATAGAAAGGGGGACTGTCCCCACCTTTGGGGCACCATCAAACGTTTAAAGAACGGGAGGGGGGGGAGGAGGGAGAGGGAAGTGAGCGGAAAGAACACCTGTCTGATGCTCATCCGCCACCGCGTCCCGTCCCGTTGTTCGGGGTAACAACAAATGTCCCTCTGAAAGCTGCCCAACGCCGCCTTCCCGTATCCCAGCGGTGCGGGCAGAGGTGCAGAACATTGTACCGTCGCAATTTATTCCCACGTAAGCATCGAGGAATAGAGGGGGATTCCCACAGCCAGGCTTTGCGGAACGGCGAGTTTCTCCCTTCCCGGCTGCGGGGTGACACCCATGTGTGAGTGGGGGCTGTGAGTGCGTGTCACCGCAGGACTCGACGACGCGGAAAATGCATTGTTTGCTGGGATAATAAACAACCGTCCTGTGCCAACAGTGCTGGGGATGCTGCGCTGTGCGGGCGGGGGGATGCTCACCCCGGGGCTGCTCAGGTTTCCCGAGCACAGAAAGTCAGTCTGTGAACACTGGGAATCGTCTTGGAAAGGCGTTGGGTTGAATGGAAATCTTGAGAAAAAGATTAGCGGGACACGCTGTAAAAGGAAAATATAGTGAAGGGGGGCATAATGGAGGAAGAAAAGAAAAACAAACAACAACAACAAAACCACCAACGCCCTGACGTCTTGGCTCGGGTAAGCAAGGAAACGATCTATCTTCTCCCAGCATCACTTGATGAGCCCATAAAGAGACCGACCTCGTGCCTTTTCTCGGAGTTTTCCAGCATGCCACACACACGTCACAGCAGCAAGTTTCGGCAGCTATTGCCAGCGCTCGCCTTGGTTTCCCTCAAGTGAAGAAATGCATCTCGAAGTGGGAAATGTGCCATTGGCTAACCACAGTCAGAGATGTCAGCTGGGATAAACGGCATTGTTAATTCCTTCAAGCTCCATCTGTGGAAATGATAAAGTGCAGCCATTATGGAAGACTGCAAGGTTAAATTAATTAGGTCCCTCCATTATGCTGCAGCCTTCTGAAGATGATTGCTATTTCCCTCTTTAATGCCATTATTCCTAGATGTCTCTGGAAGCTGATGCAATTAAAGCGGGCATAATGCAGATTCAACCGCACAAATGACACTTTGCCCCACGCGCGCTTGGATGGCGCACGCAAGGGCTCGAGCTGCACCCAGTAAACATCTGATGGAACCTTAAAAAAAAAAAAAAAAGAAATCCACCGAACAAACCCGTGTGTATTTGGATCCTTTTCTTCTGCGAATTCTTGGATCAATACTTTTGTTTCGTGTTTTCATGTTCTCAGCAATGTTCAGGGATCCAGTTACAAACCCTTGCCAGTAAGAAAGAAAATATGCCCCGCTGCGCACCCCCCTAAACACTTCTTAGAAATCGTGTTTTCTTTTCATTTGGAATGACAATTCGCTCTGCCAGCCCTGCCCCGTCGAGGGAGCCCACGGACCGGGAGCTGAGCGTTCCGTCCCTCCCCGCCCCGCCCCGCCGCCCCGCACCGCACCGCTCCCGGCCGCGCTCCCGGAGGCGCACGGCGGGGCCGGGGCCGCAGGCGCGGGGTCGGGGCTCCGCTCCCAACGTGCGCCCTCTGGGAGCGCCTCCGCCGCGCTGCGGACTTTTTTTTTTTTTTTTTTTTTCATGGTTTGCGTTTTATTTTTAAGGAAGAAGCGTTTTTTTTTTTTTTTCTTTCTCTCTCTCTCTCTCTCTTTTTTTTTTTTTTTTTTTTCCTTCTTGGAGCCTTTGCAGTCTTTCATGGGTCATTATGGCTTAATGCAATTAACGTAACCTTTTGTAACCCAATCGCGAGTACTTCCAGGACAAATCTTTAAACAGATCGCTAGTCGTAAAACAAGTTACGGTGTCTGGGACTCGAACGGTGCTCTTTGCGCCGATGCTTTTCAGCCTCTCCTCCTCCCTTCCCCCTCTCCTCCCTCTGTTCTCTGCCTCTCGCATTCGGGTTTACGGGGATTGTTGAAGCGCTGCCTGGCGTTACTCTTGCCCACCCCCACTGGCCCTCCGTCGGGGCCACGGAGGCCTCCGGGTGCCGCGGGACGACCGTCGGCAGCGGCCCGTGGGCGGCTCAGGGCTCTCATTGCTGCGCTGCCCCCGGGTGCGATGGGGCCGGGAAGCTCTGTGCTGCTGGGGGCCGAAGAGCGATTGGAAAACAGGCCGAACAGTCCTTACGGCTATAACATTGTTTGTTTGTCTGTTGTGTTTTGCTTTTCCCCTCGGGATAAAATGCCTTTTATAAAATTTTTCTTTCCTCCTTCTCTCTTCCCCCAGCCCCCCCCCCCCCCCCCCCCCCCCCCCCCCCCACCCACACACACACTCTCTCTTTGGGAAGTAAATCCAGGAGGGATATTCAGATTTGGCCAAGTATCATGCAAATAACATGTAGGTTGATCAAGGATGAAGTGGATCCTACCACACTAGGTCACTGCTACGTAGATCAAAGCCACACAACCTACACCAGAAGAGGCCTGGCTCACTGCTCTGGTACCCAGTAAATATAAATGGAATGAAAAAAAGTTGGAAATAAACCAGATAAGAGCTCTGCATTCAGGGAATGATATCTCAATACTTCTAACTATCAGATTCTGCTTGGATAGATTATTTAAAGTACCTCCATTATTTCCCCAATTGTATGTGTAAACTGGGTCTTGTCCTGACTGCAGTTTTACAGACAAGTTGTAGCTCGTGTCCCTACAGTTAACCCTGGGAAACCATGGTTCAGTCCCTGGGTTGACAGCACAGGACAATGAGTTGCAATGTCACTGGGTGGGTGCTTGTGCCACATCTTGGGCAGAACGCCCTTACAAAGCATCATTATTATTGTCCCTCATTGGGCTTTTTTATGGAGCAGGAGTTGCGCTTGCAGGTGGGTGTTACGAAGATGTATTTTCCTAAGAGTCTGTAACAAAGATTGCTTAAAAGATCCCAGCTGCATGGGTTTGAGGGAAAACAGAATCGCTGTGCTCAGTCTGTCTTTGGAGGGACCAGCAGCTTTCTAAGCAATCCTGCGGAACGCACAATGTGTTCACCTTGTCTGTTTTAATAGAGGCAGAAAATGATGAGCGTGTGTTTTACTACTTGCTGTACACGTGACGTAAGAAGCTGAGCCTCAGAGCAGTTCAAATGTTGATACACCCAGCCTGAAAAAGCTTGTCAAATAAATCAAGCCGTTCTGGGGGCAAACCCATGTTGTTTTTGAACCACAGAGTGGGGCAGTGGGCGGGGACACTCGCATGGCTGAACGGTGAATGTAGAGATCTAAAATACATTTTGCCACATTGGTTTCCAGAGGATTGTTTTGGCCTCCCGTTCCAATACCATGAGCCAAAACTCTGGTCAGTGTTTTGACAACAGAGCCAGGAAAAACAAAAAAGGCTTAGCCTGTGAAAAAGAAATGAAGATGTAGTGAAGGAAAACAGTAGTCTCTCTGCCACCGCCTTACTCGATCCATATGTGGACTTAAACACAGGAAATACCCACCATTCACCGCAATCAAGGCAGGGGCTTGTGCATCACAGAGTGCCTTGTGGAACTAATTGGGCTCTATTAAGATTGTCACTGACATAGGAAAGCATTCTGAGATTTTAAGTCAGAATGTTTAAAGAATACATACAGAATATGACCACTGTAAGAGTGATAATTTTTAGCAAGTATGCTCTCAACAGCTCTAAAATCTTACAGTGGGCTTCTGTTGTGTTTCTTTTTGCATAGATTAATTATCTATTTGTGATGTCTGTGTTCTGAAGCTCTTTACATTAACTTTACATCTGAAGTCTTTCTGACACAGGCAGAAATTACTGAGTGCGCTCCGGCATCGCTGCTGAGTGGAAGAAAATCTGGATTTCTCCAAAGTGATAATCAGTGGGGTACCTTTGGACTAGCAAAATCTGCAGAGGAAGCGCAGCTACAAATAATAGGACCTGGGCTGTTGATTTTATTTTATTTTTTCTTTTTCCCCTTCATTTTATAGACTTGAGCGAAAACAACATTTGTCCTTTACAACAAGTGTTTGGCAAAGTGCTTTTTTTAGCACTTCCCTGCCAGATATCTCTGTGTGAGATTTTGGTGATGCATCTCCTGACTATGTTGGTTTTAAGGTTTTTTTTCTTCTTTGCACTGTACTGTTGCGTTTGGATTTTTGGTATGGCAAGGTACCATTAGACCTGAAAATACAATGTTAAAATTTCCAATTAAATTCAACCTCTGGGTAACTTTCACTAAACTCACACTTTTGAACTCCCGCGATCTTTACCTATTCATACTTTTTCTTCCTAGTGCCTATCTAATCAGTGGGACCACTTGTACTTAAAACAACACAGGCTCTTTAGTACACTACTGAAATCACTACCGAGTCAGAGCTCTTGGCCTTCTTGATAGATGAAGAAGTGTTTGATGGGGCGATGTGAGTGTTCCCCAGCTTTGAAGTCATCATATAGGGCTGCTATTTAACAAAACTATCTGTTCCTCCATGTCAGCCACACAGTACTGCAGCAGAAATAGGGGTGCAGAATGTTTTATCTGCTATACCTAAAAGGTGGTTTTTTTTTTTCCCATTTAATTTGCATCTTTGACCTTTTTTTTTTTTTTTTAATCCAAATGGTACTTCATTCAAATTTCATGAAAAATCCCTGTTAAAAATTCTTGTTTTTGAAAGATTTTTTAAAAGAGCACATGTGTTCATGCAGAGCAAGGGCTGCAGCTGTAGTTTCCGTGTGTTGAAACCAAGCTGGCAGATATTTGTCATACAGGTAGCAGAACCTCTCCTCCCAGAGCTGCACACATTCAAGCTTCATGTTTGTCTGAGGAAGTGTAAAACATAATGATAGTGGACACTTGTTCTCTTTTGCCAACTCTGGAAAATGAAAGATTCAATTTTCCTTGCTTGGTGAAGAGCTTGGAATGAAATTCTTGAGGCTATTGAGGCTATGTCCTATTTCTTATCCTGCCTGTAGGCAGCACCCAAAGGCCCTGGCAGAGTACACCAGCTCTTCGTTCTGAGCCAGTTAATGAGCCAGCTTCCTCGATCCAGTTATGATTTCTTCTCCCAACTCAGGCAGCAGCCTTATCCTGATGTTTTGAATCTTGTATAGATTTGTCTTCAGGACTGAGGAACCATTCCTTGTGTTTTGTGTGGTCTGCTGGGGGCAAGAGAAAGTCTGTGTATAAATACATAAAATGTGATGACTTTACAGATATGAGTTTGGTCTGATTGTAACGTAAACAAAACTGATTATTGTGTTGGTAGATGCCTTCAAAGTATGTTTGGAATACAGTAGTCTATATGATATATTCAGAAAGCAATCAAATGTATAATAAATTAAGAGCAGACAAAACAGTTATTTTGCTAAGAAGTTGTTCATTCTCTATACATATCATTCTTAATTTCTTTGCAATGTGAAACGGTATATACACAAAAAGCTCATCTGAACAAAACTCTCAGCCCTATCCATGCATCCACCCAAATTCTTTCGAGAACAAAAAAGAAGAAAAATATAGTTTGACGTCTCAATACCTGGACAGATGCACCGTCATTCATTTTTGAAAATGAGAACGAGGGACTATGGACACCAATGTTGTGTATTTTTGTATTTTGTTTTGTATATACAAACTTCTGTATTGTGGCTTTGGAGTGGCAGCAAGTGAATATCACCCCTGAATGTAGCGTAATTAGATTCCTGAATTATCTAAGTTATATTTTAACTCATGAGGTGGGCATTGGGCTGACATGCACTGGGAGCAAAGAAATTTTTGTTGCTTCTTCAGTGACTTTGGAAGAGAATCTCCTCAGCCAATTACCCATTACAGTTCTTTGCAAAGCCAATGTTTACATTGGTCCATTTTCTCCTGTTTTTTTTTTTTTTTTTTTTTCCCACTATGGATACTAAATATAATATAGTTTCATTCTTTAAGAAAGCAAGAACAAAGGAACAGATGAGATACACTGACGCAGACAAAAAAAGAAAGAAAAATGAGTGAGATGAGAGGAAAATCAGATGTAAATGTACATGTATGTAAGTGTATTTCCTTAGAGTGGCACTTGATGAAAACTCTATGACACAAGGCCTTTGGTAGGCACATCTGCATCTCAGCCACTATAGATAGTCTTGCACCCTCAGTAGATTGGCTGCCATGATGTGACAACCAGACAAGGAGAGGCGTGTAATTAAGATGCAGTAATCCAAACTGAAACCAGTGTGAAAGTATGAAAAAGAATAATATTCTCAAAAATCATAATCCATACTTATCTGTCACATCAGAATACTAAAAGCAGTGGGAGATGTTCTGGACCTTCTGCATCTTAATGTTGGCATTAGCACATCATAGAATTCAAATTTCACTTCACCCCCTGTACTGCCAGCTATACGGACTATTCTCCTGAGTCCAGTTACCTCAAAGAAAGGTTTTGAACTCCCCAGAATTATAAACAACTTTGCTGAGCGGCATGAAAACAGCAGTACAGGCCACTGAATACATTCAATTTAGTTTAATATGTAGTATCAGCCATAGTTGTGGGACCTAGAGTATATATTAGATAAGCCTACTGAAGACAGTAAGATTTCTCTTATGAGCAATTGTAGAGTTTTGTAATAACCATGTAATCAAGTGTTAAGTCCAGATCAGTTAAGCTGTCTTGGGAAACATATTACTGCAGATAAGTGGGAGATCTTCAGCTGATGTAAACAGATGTAATTTTATCAATGTACTCCTCACACAGCTGTGGGTTTATCTCCATAGTAATCTCTATGCTGGAAAGTTTTCTTACCCCCCGCTGGCCAAATGACTCCTTGGTGTGTTGCCTGTCCTTCTGGGAGAACAAAAATGCAGAGCTGAAAGTATATGTATTCTGAACTGAAGAAAATGCAGCTGTTGGTGTGTATGAAAGCACGTTACCGTATCAAAATAAAAATAATCAATTTATATCTGCTACTCCGTGTCTTCAGTGAGCAACAACAACAGAAAAAGATATTGTTTTACGCATCACATTTGCTAATATTCCAGAACAAGGAGCCTGGAAAAATCCAAATGGTATTTTTAGCCGTTTTCTCTCTCTTTCTCTTTTTTTCTTCCCCTTTCTCTGCTGTCCCCCCCCCCCCCCCCCCCCCCCCCCCCCCCCAAAAAAAAAAAAAAAAAAATTAGGAAATTTTACACATAATTGAGAGACAATGAGAACTCCCAAAACTGTCAGGTTCCAGTAACTACCATGAAATTCTGTGGTTGGAGGGAGGAGAGAAAACGTGTTTGTTCTTCCAGGTAATCTGGCCCCCATTTGGTCGAATTCAGCCTTGCTTTTGCTTGGCAGCATCTGGATGCATGATAAATGCTCCTGGCCGTGTACTGGCCAGCAAATCAGTAACCCCATAGCTCGGGGCTGGCTTCAGGCTGTGTTCTCTCCTGCCAAAAGGGATTACCAGGTAGGGATGTCAGAGATGAATAGGGTCAATGCAGTAATAATGTATAGAGGTTATTTCTGAGACAAAAAATACACTAACTCTGTTAGCTACTCAGAGAACACCTTGTTTTTTAAATATATCTAAGGCAGTTATTTCATTTTTTCCTAGACGTGAACTCTCATGTTTATGAACTATAATCCTTGGATAATTTATCACTTTCTGTACATAGTGGTAGTCAATCTTCATGCTATGGTTCCTTCAATGAAGGCATTTAACTGAAACAGGATCTGAGGTATTTACACACCAATGCATACAACATTAGCTTCTTTCTAAGGACAAAACATTGCACTTTTGTACAAATTTTTCAACACATAACATGATTTACAATACTTCCCATTATTTTGCATGTGCATTTTAAGCATTACTCAATTTTATAAGCTCTTGACATATAAACCACTTCTAATCAGAATGAAAAGCTTTTAAGAAATGACCCATTTGAAAAAAAGAGGGAGAAGACATATTCCTGGTAGACAAGCAGGGCTAAGCTTTTAAACTATCTTTACTAGTATATCATTGTTTTTAACAGAAGAAATCTGCCAGGGGGGGCTGGTGGTGGAGCTCTGCTCGGTTGTGCATTGAACTCCTTAGGGCCCTTGTACAGACCAGGGAGAGAAAAGGTGCATCTTCCAGAGGGAAGGCAAGAAAAAGAGCCTGTGCTGACCAGTGCAGCCTCTCTCCTGGCTCTATGGGAAGCTGGAGAGACTCTAGCCTTGGCTCAGGCACTGCATTCAAATACCTTTGAATGGATGATGTAAATAACTTACGTGATGAAGGAACTAGGCTGCCTCAAGGGTTTGCCATTTTCCTCCTCCTCTTTGCTGCCTGCCTCAGGCATTACCCTTCAATAGGCTTTCCCCTGCACCAGCTGTCCTGTAGTTCTTTCACTGAGGTAACTGCCACCTTCTGCAACAGAATTTATCCTACTGCTTCTGCATCACCTGTCTTCTAAGTTCGCCACCTCCTTTGGACGCCAGAATGGCTTCCATCTCTGAACTCTTAATGCTTCTGGAGCTGCCCTGTACACCCTCTTTTCTTACATTCTCTGCTTCTTTTATTGCCTCCCCTTCCTCTGCCTTTTTAATGCTTTATTTTTTCTTTGCTCCCTTTCTCCCTTCTCAGCTCATCCCTTGGCAACTTTGTTCCTCCTTACAGCTTTGTTTTCACCATCTCTATGAGGGTGGCTACCAAATCTGAGTTTCTGTTCCTGAAGCATCCTTCTTTTTTGCCTCTGGGATTCTCAGATTTCACCTCTCCAGTCTATCCAGTGTGCAATTGCCAACATTTTCTGGCTAGGACTCATTACAATTTTCTCACTGTTCAAATGAAAGGAAAAAAAAAAAAAAAAAAAAAAAAAGAGAGAGAAAAAGCAAACTTAGATTCTCCTTTCTCAAGAATACAAGGATGTTTCTATTCTTGGTAGCCTACCAGGTAATAAAGATAAACCTCTCTTTATTCCGAAGTGCAGACTAGACTGCATATATTTATATGCAGCTGCTATGGTGATATTTACAACAAATCATTATCATTCACATGGAATAATCTGTCAAATATGCAGGGATTTAAATATTTTACCACTAAAAATTGCCTATGCTTTTCTTAGTTTTATACTGAAAATTCCACATAGCTCTTAAAACAACTCTTCCTCCTCCAACATATATTTTCCAAAGCTGTATTATTGTAAATTGCTATAAATGATCATCATTTGTGTGGGAGAGAAAGATGGCAACAGGAATGCTCATTCTACCCAGACAGTCTTTGTTTGAACTGGCAGAAGACAATCAAGATCCTTCTGCCTTGTGTGTTGCACAGAAGGATAGAAAAGAGAGAGCGAAAACATTTTCCAGTGGTGATTTGGCTTCAATTGAAGAGATTTGCAAGGCTGAACTGGGAAGGTGATTCCTCTCCAGAGAATAACTGAAAATAATTCCATCAACTTTCATAGATAGTGAAAAGCCGTGGACAGGACATATAGGTCAGGGTTAGGAAAAAGGAGGGACACGTAGGGAGGACAAGCAGATAGAATAGATCAAACAGTTGTCTTTGCTACTGATGATGGGAATTGTCTACTGGCTCCAAAAGGAAGCAGCTGCATTTATTTCTACAGTATGCTGGACACCAAACTAGGTAATGGAAGCTGTCCCTCTAATATGAAAGCATTTGGATTTCTGCACAAAGATCATACTAGTTTATAGGTCTGATGACCTTTTTGCTACGGTATCAATTCCTGAATGCATTCGGCCAAATGTGAGTGATGGGATGCCACACACCGTGCCCTCTTGTGGTGCAGGGAAAAGGACCAAAGAAGGGAAATACAGTGTAGGAGGAGGAGGACAAAATTAGAGTACACACACACTTCATTGTCATTAAAATACAGACAGAAGTATATTACTTTTTATGTTGTATTAATGCTTTGGACTAATACCAGAAACAACAATTCTTTTGTCTGAATTGAAAGCTCTGATTTTCAGCTGCCAAAAATCCAAGATTTTCTTTTTAAAATTGTGGTGAACTGAAAACAATAAACGTTCTGTTGCTTCAGATCTACTGATGGAGAGCTGACATGCCAAAATCATCCTTCTTTTCAGTAAGGATTTTTGCAATGTTTGTCTTTCCATTAGGGAGGTCAGTAAAACTGAAAACGCATTATAATACATACTTCACAGAACTGACATATTTAACATCTTCTGAAAAATCTGGAAGAATATGTTGGGCTAAACTCTGACCATGCATACAAATTCTGTACCTAACCTAACAATGTAGAAATTGTTTTTTTTATATCATTTCATATAGCCAGAACACTACATTTCTGCATGTCCTATGTGAAGGAGACCCAAGGGCAGCTGGAAGAGAGGATGGGTAGAGGACTGTGGTTTTGCAATATGTACACATTGCCCCTACATTTAGCTAGGGTCTCTGAACACAATGACTTAATGCTGGCGTGCCTGAAGCGTGACCTCAGCTCACTTTGGCTTCAGTTTGTGTTGAAGGTTCTTAGCAGGTGCTGGCAGCTCTATGGATGTGACACAACATATATAGCTCTCTTTTCATCCAAGATCCAGGATCAGTTTCATGCTGACCCTGCAAATTACATTTGCACTATGCGGAGTTTGTCCTGTTGTTGTTGTAGCTTGGATGATCTAAGTTTACAACCAAGTCAAGGCTTGTAAGAAGAGGTGATATCTTTTACTGGACAAAACTACAGCAATGAAACCCAAAGCAACCCATGAGCTTCCAGGCACAAAATTCTGCCTGGGCTATTTCTAACAGCAAGCCAGAAGTGCTGAAGATCCAGTGTGTATACAGAGATGAACCATCGCTTGCTCCTTTGTCATTATACATGCATTTTTTAGGAGATATTTCCCTATAAGGGACATCCACAAGAAAATGATACTGATTTTTCATATAAACTCTTTTTTTCTTGTTGTTCAGTTTTGCTCTCAAACTCTGTTGTAAATGTAATTGGTGGGGAGAAGTAGCATGTGACAAAGCACATTGTATAGAAGTGCCAGGGCTTTCTCCATATTGTTTCCAAGATGCTTTGCTTCAAGAAGCCTCGCCTCTCAACAAATCACCCATTCAGCATGCAACACTTCTTTGTGAGCCAAGCACTGAGCTGGAGCTCTCTTAAACTCAAATAAGAGATGTTACAAAAATTGTGATGAATTTGCACTAATTCCAACCAAATTCTGAAGGTCTTCCCTCACACTCCTCAGTTTCAGCTGCACACTAACTAGTCTGAAGTGCAGCACTTGGCTTTAACAACAGTTTGAACTATAGGAAGGTTTGGAGCAGACAGCAAAAAGTACAATGTGTGCCTGAACACATTGTAAAATAAGTAATGTAAACTACGAGTATGGAAGAAGAAAACAGAAAGTAGATTTCCAATGTCTTCATAAACCATAAAATATGTCCTACAAGTAAAATAAAATCCTTTGTCTATGCCAAGTATTACTCCATGGTAATTTTTCATTACACTGTATCCCTTTGCATGAGCTACTAACTCTCATTTGTAGCAGTCCACTGGTCTAGACAGACAAATCTTTGGAGATCTATTCTTTTTGATGGATTTATCAGATTTCCAGTCCCATTTCCCTCTTCTTTCTAATGTCATTTCCTACCTCACTGTTGTGCTGGCTGCAGCAAAGTCCTGAGGTAGATCCCCATAGCTAATTCCGTGGCGTTGGATATTGCAGACTGCTTTCTTACCTTCCTTTTCTTTCGACCTGGTTTGAAGCAGCTCCCCACCTCTTATTTATCCTAGGATGGAAACTGGCTGCCTCTACTGTAAATTTGAAGCCTGTTTTGTACAACATGCTACTGCCTCGGAGTGCAGCAAAACAACCCCACAAACTGTCGTGCTTTAAGATCTCCAGCTTTGCTTGTACAATGCGCTCTCCTTCTGCGCACACTTTTGTGTGGCAGGCATACCACGCACCTAGCGAGCTTAACGCTCAGCTCTGTGAAAAACTTTGTTGGTTCAGGATCGCCTAAAAGGACTCTAATAAAACTGTTTTCTAACATGGCAGTTTTTGTTTATTTTCAGAGTTCAAGAACACAGTGCTTTGGTAGTTCTGCAGTCCTGGATGTGTAAGGTATTTAAAAATCAATTCCAGAAACCAAAGCAGTTCTATCCAACGTACATCAAGGGCTAGATTCCAGCCACACATTCAGTATAAATAATGTAAAGCCATCAGTCACATTTTATAGTAAGCAAAGTAAAATTGAAGAAGTAAAGACAAGCTAATAAAATAATTAATATTAGTGGAAAATAACCGGTGTACAGTAACAAATACGTTTCTGTAGACATAACACTTAACTCTAAAAAAATATATACATACATATATGATGGCTACAAATGAGCTTGTGATTTTCTTCCAAAAGTATTTGAGCAGGAAGTAAAACATTTTCCCGGTGGATGAAATAACATTCATTTTTGCCAATCTAAGCAAGGCAGATTTAAATTTTATGTGTGTCCAACTGCTTGTTCCCCCTCAGCTAATAACCTGCCTGCTGGAAATGTTTCAAATGAAAAGGAGTTCACAGTTCCTAAGCCCAGCTCTGAATATATCTGCCATGCATGTAAACAAGTAAACCATTATGTTTCTTGTTGAGATAAAGAATACCATGATAAGTGGGGACTTTCACAAAACAAAGGGCTTCCTATTGCGAGTGTGGATAATCTTCCAGAAAACCCTGTGTTTTGGCAAATCACACCAGATTAATCTATTAGGCATCTCCTTTCATCATCAAATTTCCGCTGCCTATCACAGTGGCTGCCTTATCGAGCCCCCTGTTTTCAATAGCGGGACCATTCCTAGGATTTCAGGTGCTGGCCTTCCCTGCTCAGAAAACAGGTGTCCCTACTGTTTTCGGGCAGGAAAGGTCCCTGCACAGAAGCCTGGGAAAGGGCAGGGGTATCAGCCGCTGTTCTACCTGAAGGAACAGGTAACAGGAAACTGTTGATTCAATGGGCTGAACTTAATTGGCACGCATTAGTCAGCAGCAAGTTGCTTTTTTGAATTACAAATCCTAAAACTTTGTCAGGAGGAATGCTTGTAAGAATGGGCACAGATCTGTATCCAGAGGCGTCCTCTCAGAAGTTACCAACTCTGCTATTTTGAAGCTATTTTGAATATGTTTGCCAGCATATATGGGCTTGGGGTTGAGGATAGCGTGTCAGGCTTTGCATGGTTACATGTATGGCCCAAGCTGTCAGCAAATTGCCTGCATTCAGGAGGAAATGGATTTCCAATCTAAACTAAAGGCTAATATTCCAAACCAATTAGTAGGATGGATCAGATTTTCAAGCAGTCATTGCCTCCCCTGGCTGAGCCTTTTTTTCTCTAGTTAATGAAACCGGGCATATGGTTTCTGACCAGGCTATTCAACTACAAACCAGGGTCAGCCACTTGGTCACCCAGAAATGCCACAATATGGAGTGGAGGCAAAACTGTGGACACGGAGGAAGTCATTTTAACATTGACAGAGAAATCTGTTTCACAGGAGCCAGTAAGTCTCTGTTTTGTCTCCCAGTGACCCTCTCCTCCTGCTAAGGCTGCACCCAGTGCTGCTCAGGGCAGGTGCCTCCAGGCCTGTCAGCAGCCTGCAGCACAAAGCCTTCCCTTCCCACTCTGAGCTCAGCTCCCAAAGCACCACTTGTGCACACTCTGATGTAAGAAAACAAAGGCACTCAGGAGGAGCAACAGCAATTCTCTGCTCTGCTCTCTGCTCTGACAGCAGGGACACTCTGAAGCACAGGGACACAGGGATGAGGCTGAACCTGTGCCCACTCATGGGCAGGAAGCATCTGATAAGTGCATTCCTCCACATCCGGTGATCACAGCACGGCCTTTGTGTCATCCGCGGATGATTAAATGGTCTATGGGGCCATTATGAACCAAAGCAAGGAATAGCCAGCTCTCCCCAGGTTCCCTCAGTCAACACGATTGAATTTCTCAAAGGCAGGCAGGCAGGCAGCAGTAGCACTGGCAGCCCCAATGACTTTTCCTGAAAAACGTTCTCCCATTTAGGATTGAGCTTTCGTTTAACTGCTTGCTGTTTCATTTTATTAAGTGCAAATTGTGGCTTAATAGATTTACAGTTGCCATAAACTCTGGCATGATGAAAGCTGTCAGAGTGGCCAGTTGCACAGCACAGGACCAGTGCGATGTTAGAAGGAGCGAGTGGGACAAGCCAGGCATCAGGAGATACTGCAGAGCACTCTGGGGGGTCTGTGTGTGTCCTGAGAGGCAGATGCTATTCTGTAGAACTGAGGTACAAGAAGCAACTCAAGGCAGTTTACTTTTGCTCCTCTCTTTTTTAGGAATTAGAGGTGGAAGATTCCAGACTGTTATCTGCAAATGAATAATAGCGCATTTTGCCTTTTAGGATAAACTTTGTAAATCAACTGCTACACAGTGGTTATCAAAGTCCAAAGACAGAGGTTTTTTTCATGTTTTCTGAGTGCCCATTACACCATAACTCTGTTCTGCACTCTTTACACTGTATTTAGCTCCTCATACATACCAATAAAGAATGTAGACATACTGGAGGAAGTTCAGAGAGGATTAAGGATGATTAAAGGGCAGGAGGGACAGACTTCTGTGAGACAACTGGAAAAAAAAAAAAAAGAAAAAGTTTGGTTTGGTTAAGCAATGATGGGGTGATGGACATGACACTTACAGATGATTTCCTACAGAAGGAGATAGGACAAAATGTACAGGCTGTGCAATTTTTAGCAGTGCATATCCAAATAAACTCCCTCCTTGCCAGGTGATCATAGAGAATGGTGGTTACTCTTCCTCAAAATAGACTGAGGGAGAATGGTTCAAGAGAGGAAGAGAAAATACTATTTCATTTGGTATGGTTTTTTTTTTTCTTTCTTTCTTTTCCTTGTTAATAAACTCTCTTTCAGAATTCAGCCCTTTTCTCACCAATCATACTTTCTGGCAAATACCTGGAGCACCTTTGTGCAACTTTAACAGTTATATGATTACTAAAGAACAGGCTCATTTGCTCAAGCTAGATGCACTACAAAGCTCGCACAGCAGCCTGGATCACCCCTCACCCTGCTGTGTACAGAGAGGTCTTGGTTCTTCAGGTGACTTTGGCACAAGAACAAAGAGAGACTACTACAGCTCTGTCCCATCCCCTGAGCAGTGAGCTCTCCAGTGAAAGAATACCATGGAGTGAAAAATAAAGACCCGGTGTCCTACAAAGGACGAACATTTTCCTTTCATACACACAGAAGAATTTCAGATCCTTGACATCATACATCAGAACATCTCCATTTGCAAAGATGCATCCCAAGTATGATGAGGTAGAAAGGAAAGCTACAAGTCAAGAGGGAAAACCATCTTTGCTGCCACAACATTTGAAAAACATTTGTTTTTGTAGCCAAATATTCTGAGAAGCACTGAAAAGTATTCATGATGCTTGCTAAGCAGCAACTGTATCAGAGGAAAATACATCAGAGGACCTAATAGTTATCTGAGTTGTTTCTCAGTGTCATGATTTTGCCTGAAACAACAAATTATTTTAAACCAATTTTTCAGACAAATAACAGCAGTGATTGTACCGGGCGAGCTAAATTTCTCACAGAGTGTGCATTTAGACTATTAATACTAATGTGTAGGCAAGCATGGACTACCAACAAACAGCAATGAGACTTTTGCCCTTCTATGATGCCAGCAGAGGCAGCCTGCTCCCCTCCTCTCCTGCCAATGGCTCTCCCAGACCAGGGCACAGAGCACAGCAGACGTGCTAGGACAGAACTATAATGCATTAGGGTATGCCCAGAGGTGCACAGATCTTTCTAGGAGTTTGTTAGGATTTTATTGGTAACAAAGTAAAGGTAGTTAGTTTACAGACCACAAGCAGGTCCAAACAGTTAAACTATACTTTAAAGGAACAAAATTATGTTTCTAAGGCAATTCGACTGTACCGCAAAGTTAAGTATAGTCTGTGAAATGCAACCTATTCCATCCAAAGAAAGCCAAACTGTGTGCCTTTGGACCAGACAACACAGCTTAATAGACACTTCTTAATAAATCAACAATAATTTTTTCCACAGTGACTTCACATGTAAATATAATTTTTTTATTTCCGCAAACCAGACTTTCCCATATGAATAAGAAGAGAACAATTTTAAGGCTCTCAGTCCACTCAGCTAACTGGAGCATAAAACATGATGTATGTTTGTTGCAAAAGACAGTTTTGGAAAGGCTCAAATATCTCAGAAAATTGCCTAAATCTTTTACACATCATTAGCAAATTGTTTGTTTACAAACGGCCAGAGCGCCCAATGGTGACCGTGCTAATAGACAGATGCCAGTGCGCTGCAGTGAGTGAAGCCGTTTGTAATTCTCATCAACAGTTCCACCATTTTTGGCTGTATGAAAAGTGATAACACACTGATCTAGCAGTCATTAAGAACTTTTTCTTACTCCTTTAGGATTAATTTGCACTGACCCAGAATTCTGTATTTGCTTAACACAAGCAGTGAGCCACTTTGATGTTATCTGCTTCTATAAACAATAACGTACAGTTCTCTCCTGGGCTAAAACAGCTCTTATTCTACTGAGAATTAGCTATATTAATCATTCTGAAGTCCAAGAGTGCATGATCATAAATTGTGTGCAGGGACCTCACTTAGCAACTCCCAAGACTCTCATTTATCAACATTTTTTTCCCTTCCTGGATACTTAGTATGTAGGGAGTAATTTATTTCTGAGCCGGTGCTTTGTGATGTCTTTAATGTTGAAGTAAAGTTGGAAAACGTTCTGCAAAAAATATAATTTTTCTTATTTCCTTAGTGTAGAAGCAAAAATTGTGGACCACCGCTACAGACTGATTCCCTCAAGTGGCCAGAACAGAGAACACAGGCCGAGCTTCCAGCTGCTGAGCTCCAAATTACAGCAAGTACATGGTGGTGACTGAAAATGAGCAGAACTGCACAGTAAACATGCCTTCTCTTAGTTATTTGGTTAGTTTTTAAAAATGTGGGGCATCTCTAAGCTGATACCAACTAACTTTTCTCACCTTTCTCAAACTAAGTTGTTAAAACACAGTTAAGGTAGAATTGAAGTGAGACGGAATGCTTATAGAACACTGGTCTAGTTTATATTTTTCACAAAAGATCTGGCTTGATAAAGGATATTTTTCTCCTTACTATTCTTTGGTCAGAAATGTAAGGAGGAAAAATGGTGTTTCTTTTCATCTCAGCATTGATCCCATACCATCTATTTCCTGTTTTGAATGCAGCCAGTGAAACACTTCTATCAAATCTTTCCTCGCTTACAGAAAAGATACAAAGTCAAAGCATACAGAAATTAAGAATAGAGGCAGTGAAAAGTGGCCGAATGGATGGAACGAATGGATGAAAACCTTCAGTCATAGATGTCTATCTTTGATCCAAGTGGCCCAGCTTCTTCAGCATTTGAAACTTCCCATTGAATAAACCAGAAGTGGAAACAGAGGCCCTGATTCTACTTTTCTTGAGACGCCCATACATGAAGTATCTCCACTGACTTAGTGGGGAAAGGCCAGATTTAAGTCATTTTTGATGAGAGGAGAATTTTGGCCCAACTTGGGCAGAATCAAACTCATGAGCACACAGACTTCTAATTTTTTTTCCCCTAGTTTCATCCTGAGCTTTACTTTGATTTCAAAGCTCTCACTGTGTTATTGTAAACATGTGGTTTTTAAAATACTGCACTGCTCCAAAGTTATCTGCATGTGAGTTTATTTTACATTAAGTACTCAAAAATGTCTGAACACAAAATGCCAACAGAAACAACAAAACTATAAACAAATCACTACCTTCAGCAGAAACACTTTTAATTCAGAATGTAATAAAGGTAGTCAAGGTTTAAAACATTTATGCCAGAGTGTAAACTGAAGGAGTTAGTAACTTTTTTCCCCCTGTATGCAGCTTTGCTACTGCAGCCAAAATATTCTCACAAGTTGTGAAAGAGAGAAAGAGAGAAAGAGGGAGACAAAGAAAACGAAGGAAGAAAAACATTGTAAAAATGCTTATTTCTCTTTAAATAATTCTGGCTTTTGTGATTTAGTGTAATTCTCAGCCATTTGGAACACTTGTGTTAGTAGAGGCCAAGCACTGCTGTTATATTCACAGATTCTCCCTCTCCTATCATAAATAAGTTTTCAAGAGCTGTGATCTTTCCTCACCTAGGCCATGCAGTCTCTCTGATGTCCATAAAGACTTGAGGGCAGCAGCTGTGGAAGCTCTTCATTCTTCAGAGCCTGACCTAATTCTCCCTGCCTTTCTAAATAAAAAAGAGTTGGCTTATAGATTCAGGTGAAAAATTCTGCCAGCAGTGATATGCAGGCACCCTGGCTCATTCTGGCCCAGTAAGACTACCATCTGGGGAAGAATCAGAATCCTTAGAGTTGGAATGGACCTTTAAAGGTCACCTAGTCCAACTCCTCTGCAGTGAACAGGGACATGCACAGCTAAATCAGATTGCCCAGAACCTGGTCCAGCCTGGCCTTGAAAGTCTCCAGGGATGGGGTATCCATCACCTACCTTTCTGGGCAACCTGTTCCAGTGCCTCATCAACCACACTGTAAAATACTTTTTCCTTATATCTAACCTAAATATCCCCTCTTTAAGCTTGAAAATATTTCCCCTTGTTCTGTCACCACAGACCTTGCTAACGAGTCAGTCCACTTCTTTCCTGTAGCTCCCCTTTGATACTGAAAGAATTCACCTCTTGGACTGCAGACAGATGTTAAACATGCAGAGCAGCTAATGCCTACACAGCATGATGTAGACATGTCAGAGCCAGATCTACCTCGATGATATGAAATTTTGGGCATCCTGATTTGCTGGACTAAGTGATGTGTCCTTTTGCTAGGACTGTTACTCCCCCCCCTTGTCCTTTTTCTCCCTTGCACCTCATTCTGCTGAGCACTGCAGGCATGCTTACAGTGCAGTTAATCTCCATCACGTCAGCTCATCTTTATTTATATTGCTGTGGATGGATGCTTGATGCAATCCTCCAGTTATTTTTGCATCACTCATGCACTGAGAACTGTACTCGTGCCTGAAACAAGGGTAAATAGGGGCTTTCGAGTGCCTTCTCTTCAATGCATGGTCAGCATGCTTATTCTCTACTCCTTTGTATACTGCTGCAGCAGCGAGATTTGATCTGGGTTTATGCTTTGAGCATTATGTACTGGATCCTGTATCTGTAGCCTGAGAGAATAAAACTATCTGCTTAATTTAAGATCTGTTTTACAAAGTTACAGCACTTCCACCGTCCTTGTCACTCGTGCGTGCAGTAACATCTCTGCAGAACTGCTCAATTTGAGTACAAAGTCTTGCTATTGCTATCAACTTTCCCGAGACTTAATTCCTTATTTCAACTTTGCACCTTCCACTAGCTGCCACAAGATATGCATTTGTATTTACAGGGATTCCATCTTGTTCCTAAAATTTGCAATGATGAAATATATACTCATGTATGAAAGCCTAAGGCTCACATTAAAGCATCATCTAAACGTAAAACTATCAACATAAAATTATATTCACTGTTGACTTTGCAAGTAACAAGCAATACATTTCAGAGTCCATTTTAGCCCTTTAATTTTATGGCTGTATCTGGTGTCTTGCATGCGTTAATAATTTCATGCTACAATGAGAAAGACTACATAGGCTCATAGACGTCCTTACCTCTAGTCCCTAGATATCTCCATCAAGACCATCATGCTGACAGGCAAGACAAAAAGGTCTATCAGCAAAATACCGTATTGAGATCATGCCATGCCTATAAAAGTCTTGTTCATACATGTTATACCACTAGCAAAACCATTTTATACCTCCATTCAAGAGAATGGAAGGCTAACTCACCTGGTGAAGAACATCTTTTTAAGAAACTCTATCTACTACTTAAAGTAACATTAGCTATCTACTTAGACTCTAAAAGACAGGCAATGAAATCATATTTTCCTGTAATATCATACCTACGTTCTCTGCAGTGATTTAAGAATGTATCATACAGCATCTGGCCTTTGGATGCAAAGGAAAGCCTTCCAGTTGTCCTTCCCTCATCCCTGCTGAAGGCACTGACATCTCCCGGAGCAGGGATTTCCTTCGAAAGCTGAAGGGCCAGAAAGGAAAGCAGCTGCATTCAATTACCAAAAGCATGTATCTGCTAGTCAGAAAGAAAGGGTGGCTGCTCCTGCTCAGACAGAACAGCTCCCTGTTCTTTAGGAGTAAACTCTGGCAGATCAAAAATAAGTAGTAGTTGATTTTGGTAAGAATGCTGGTTTGAATAAGCAAAGCAGAAACTGGAGGGGCCTCTGCAGAACTTCTGTTTTGTAGCAGTCCCTCTAAAATAAACAAGCAGAATTCCTTAAAAAAATCAGTTTCTCTTTATAAATTGCTGCTGTTGGAGGGGTGGGGGAAGGGAGGGACTCTTTGATCAAGGTTTGTCTTGAACCTATAAAAATGAATAGATGAAATTTGATGGTCTGTGTGGATAATTTGCTCCCCAAACATCCCCTCCTAATGGTTCCCTTCTGGTCCTTTGGTCCCTGGAAGTTTGGTTTCTTTCAAAGTGGAATATCAAAGCGGTAAATGAGGACTTAAGAGATCAGTTGATGAGAGAATGTAGCCAGATTTTAGAGACGGTGTCAAAAGCTTCATTTACCATCCAGTTGTATGTTGAACAGTAGGAAATAAGGAATCTGCTCCCTATTAGCAAGTACTCTACATCCCAAACAGATAATTCAGATGAAACCATTTGGTCAGATACTTTATTCTATAAACCTTGGCTCTGCTTATGACAAGGTGCATCAGGTTGTTCAAGTGGGGGGAAAGAGGCTGATCGTGGGAAAGCTTCAAAAGCAGTCCACAAATACGGTGCTTGTGACATAAAAGTAATGAGCATCTCTGCTTCACATTGTTTTTTGAAAAACATATGCAATCTACTTGAAAAATGGAATTGTGTAAGACCATAAAAATACGCTGAATTTAATAGATTCTGAAAGGGAGTTGGAAACAATATAGAGATTATATGCTGTTTAGTTGGCAAATGGCAGATGTTGTTCTCATAATTTAGGTGATCTTGGTTATTAGTGTTAATATTTGACTTGTGTACAGTCTCCAGTTTATTCACTGTGGGATTTAAAAAAGTAAAAAGAAATCCAGAATACAGAGTTTAAAGATTTTATAAGTAGATGGAGGAGAAGATTATGAAATGATTTACCATTTCCTCACTCTTAATGAGTGATGGGAGGATACACAGTTGTTCTAGCTTCTGAAATGCAAAGGGCAAATATGAATACAGGTTCTGTTGCCCTAAAGCAAAATCTGGGAATTTTATCCCCAGAACATTCTTTCTGAAGCACCTTCTAGTAAGCAGTTCAATAAGCACCTCCCTTCCAGAAACTGTGAAGGTTTTCTAAGTGCTCAACAGGAAAAAGAGGCACTAAAATTTCTGCTGAGTCTCTTTCTGTGTAGCAGTCAGATAGGCTTTGAGTATTTTGCATTGCTATTTACAGATAATAAACCCATCACAAGAACAGTGTCAGGCACTCTGGACAAAACACATGATTGTGTTTGCAGAGGTTCTGTAAGCCTTTCTGGTGGACTGAATGGGACCAGAGGCAAAGTTTGGTGGTGCTTGCAGAGGAGTAAAGCTGGGAAAAAAAAAACAAAACATCTAGCAGCAACATTTGGAGCTGAACAACCACATGGCCAGATGCATTTTTTACTTCACAAAGGAGGAGTGGAGTTAAGCTCCAAGGGCTAACGCTGCTCATACTCAAAGTGTAAGACAATATAAAGAAGTGGTATATGAATGAAATCTTATACTGGGAGCTTCTAATAGAGAAAACTGCTCACTTGCTATTCCCTTGCTATAGGGGAAGAGAAAATGGCCAGCACTGCTTTGGTGGAAAGGGAAGGAACAGATGAGACAGAAAGTGAAGATTGTACCCCTTTGGCCAAGAAAAGTCCATGAATGAGATGCTTGTGATAGAAGACAAATCATCATCTTCTTACATTTGTGTCTTCTGCCTTCACTCAGCTTTCCTCAGATACCAGATTTGGCTTTCCTGGAATTGGCACATGTAGTTCAGTATCTTTTATCACATGAAGGAACTGCAGCCATACTTTTCAGTCATTTAGGACTGTAAGACTGTGTCTAGCTCTTAAAAATGTATACAAATAACTATTTTAAGTTTTTCAACGTAAGTAATCAATTATAATTTGTTCAACGCAACCTTTATTTCTTCTTAAATCAGCTGCTTGGAGCATGCTCCCTACTTCACATCTGTTTCAAGATACACAGATTCCATTTTCTTGTTATTCCATCTGCAGTTTCACAGCTTCATGTGCCTTACGTGCTGCTGTTTTGTTCAGTGACAGCATTTAGATTAAGTTATTTCCTCTTATTGTCTCCATTCTGATATATGTACACGTCTTCTCACACTCACCTAGGGACTGAAATTATATCTACCTCAGTGCAATCTACGACCATTAAGGACAGCCAACCATGCTTTTCAATCAGATTAGTTACTCATTAAATAAAGTCTCAAGCATTTTAATTTTTAAATTAATTCACATTCCTGGAAGATGACAGCTGTATCTCATTTTACATATACCAGTGGCCTAAAAACAAAACTAAAAAGGCTTTGAAATTTTCTACATCCAGAATTAGCCTCAAGGACTGAGCAAAGACACCGAAGTAATGAAGTACTGAAGTTTTTCTCCACGTACAGATGTTTCAGCCATTTCAACATACATGGCAATATCTCAGCCACTATCTGTCATATCACAGCACTTAGTGGAAGTATGCAGTAGGCTCCCAGAACTGAAAAAAAACCAGTATTAGTTATCAGATCTGGTCTGTGGGAGACATATGCTCTCTTTAATAAAACAAAGAAAAATGAAGAGATTTTATTATTATCAAACCTCAGGACACTGCTGCTGTTTGAAGTACCGATTTGACTTTAGGCTTCTCTTTGATATTCTTACTTGGAGAGGGTACATGATGGCCATAAATCTGACCTGGCAATGATTTTCAAGGTCACCTGTGGATATTGTTTTGCATGGTGTTAAATAGACTGTAATGGTGTCATTATTTCTCCAGAAGGAGAAGTGAAAGTCCCATTGGTCTTCTTGCTGTCTCATAAATAATTAACAGAATGTTTTAACTGGATCTAACCTTTGTACAGAGTGATTGAACTTCACTGCATAGCAAAGGTAAAAGAGATGCAGGAAAATATCATCCATCATCGGTGTTACTAAAACACTCAGGTAATCAAGGAATAAAACCAGAAGATTTAACACTCAGTCAAACAGTTTTAGCAACAAGAATAACTGTCTTTCTATACACGCTAATGCTTTTAGCATCCTTCACCATTGAGATTTTTTTCTTTGAATTTTTTTTTTTACATCTTTCCACATGACCATCAGCTAACTTCAAACATATGCAATTTAATTAACTGTAAAAGTCCAGCACTTTTATTTTCTCATCTTCCATAAATTAAAGTCTCAAATAAAAAGGCTAAAATTCTCTTCAATACCAATAAAAAACTCAAAACTTTCAAGAAATGACTGAAAACAATTCCTGGATTTGGATATTGTAATTATTTCCTGTTTAGATCAGCAACCCACTCCAAAATTCTATATTGAATATCTTCAACAGATCTTTATTAGGGCCTAAAATGTGTGCTGGAGACAGTATCTAAAACATTGCTGAAATCTGCTATTCCTCACCTGGAATCTTCCCAGTTTCCTTGGTAAAAACAGCTTGTGTTAGCATGAAAGAGCCAGCTCTGAGCTAATTAAGATGTTGCCTTATGACCAAGTGCAGGGGAGCAGAGGGGAATAAAATGTATTCTTGTTGTGGAATACAGCAAAGATGATCTAGAAAATACTAAATTCTAGCTGTGTAGTTGTAAAAAGGGAAAAAAAAAAAAGAGAATTAGACTAACAGGAGAGAGTGAGAACATAAATCAGTCTCTGAAACACTTCTGTTTCACAGAATAGGTAGTTAGAATTAGCCAATTTAATGAACTTTAAGTCTTCAAACATAAACATCTGTATTCTGTCTGGAACAAATAACCAAACTCTCTGTTGAATTTCAAAGTACTGCCATACTCTTTGGCTATGGTGATAAGATTGAGAAATGACTGTATCCAAGGTAACTGTTTCCTTTCTTGTCTGTTTTTAAACTGTAACTTAAGAAAATGAACTGCACGTTTCCACTACAACCATTCCTCTTGTCCCCTTTGTTCTGTTTTAGGAAACGAAAATATCTTGAGTGCAAGCCATGGCAAGTTCATAAAGAAAAGAAATGGTTAAATAATTTTGCTTTTCAAGTTCATTTCTGTGTAATTGTATTCTCTCTTTGGGCCCTATAGTCTCAGACTGATGAATACATGATAGCTACCGGAAGGGGAAAGCTCTGAGAACCCATCACAGGAGGAGATGCTGTGCCCTCTTCCTCAATGCTTTTGGCAGCTCCAGGAAGCACAGAGTGGAGGGAATATTTTAGAGCAGAAGTAGCAGGAGACTCCAACAGCACCTTTGAGACACTTGATGGGAATATCATTTCCTTCTCCAGTAGCTGCTGGTGCCAACATGTGTCCGAGGAAAATAAGCATCAAGTAGCTCTTCACATGGAAGCCAGAGGACATTCAGAACTCCTTTGCTCCTCAACTTCATGGGTACTAGAATATTTGCTTGTCTGCCTTTTCTGCCATGAAAACAACCCTTTCGCTTCCAAAAGACGACATTAAATATTTTTAATCTGAATTTTATATTAAAAAAAAATCTCAAAAGGGGAAACTTCCCATGGATCTTTCTGGAAGCTCTTGCAATATTTGAGGAGAACCCTACTGCCTTAAAGCCATCCTTAAACTATATTCTTTTTTCATCTTTCATCATTTTCATCCAAATTTTTCAAATAGTTTAGGGGGAAAACAAGAGAATACAGAAGGCCATGTTCAGGCACTTGCAATAAGCAGCTTCAGTGCAGTGGTAAACTGCTGTTGCATACTGTAGAAAAAGGCAAAGGACACATCTTCCAGCTGCACGCACACACACACTCCTAGTAGTGGGAATGTCAACATGTGAACCTTTGCACTGTTGTCCTGTTTAGCAGTCTTCAGACCAGACAGGTCCAACCCACAGCATGGCCCCACTTGTTTTGTGACTGTTCACTGCCCCGCACCACCACAGCAGCAGCTCTTCCCTGACAAGAAGCTTGGCCCAGCTCTAGGCACACATCATTCAGTCACAATCAGACATCAGTGTGCAGTCAGCAATGTCTGAGTTGAAACCAGGACACAGAGAGGGCTCAGTACAGTGCTAGATCAAGTTATGGCAAATAGCTGTATGCAGTTTGACACACTGGCTAAACCTGCAAAAAAAAACACACAGGTGTTCTTCCCCTTTTGATAAAATAGAGAAAAGGTTTCTAGATTTCTGAAATGATCACCAATTATTGATATATTTGACCCCATTTTTTAAACAAGAGAAGTTAATTTCCTGCAAGTTTTCAAATGGAACGTATAGAGTTGTAATCAGATATTCAACTCAAAGGAAAACTTGATCATGTCATCTTACCAGACTTGTGTAAGCCCTCTCTTAACACAGAAAAATAACACTTTCATCACAGTCAGATCTTATTCACATTATAGGTCTTTAGCAATACATGCATACATGAACAACTGTTCAAATTACTGAAAAATACTGGCATGTAGCTGATAACTGTCTCTATCATATAGGGTTACTACGTTCTCTGTATTTGTTGTTTCCATGGAAATAAGAGATGTTACTTCCCAAGCAACCTATATGCAGCCTGAGACAATTGCTCTTCACTCCATACAGCCCAGGTGAGCAAGAAGGTTGGATACCCATGCCTTACCTAGTAGTAGTCTAGTATTCTACAGCCTCTAGAGAGATCTAGTATGTTTGAGTTTCACAAAAGCCTAGAGGCTTAGTGGCTTTCTAAAACTGAAGTCCACCAAACAAGCCTATCCACACTGTATTTATAGACAAAACTTTTTAAGCCAGTGTCTTCCAAACCTGCCCTCTTTATTGTATTTGGTTAGTAAATGATAATTCTAATACTGCTGAATTATTCTGTTACTATGCTTCTACTACTACACCTTCTGGGCAAGTTCTTTTTGACCTTCTGGAATGACTTTTAGTATTACAATGAAGGTGATCTAAGAACTTATAGACCTTAGATTTCTTGGCTAGTTAGCAGCATACAGAAAACATCCTGATTGCATCCACAACTTAGTTGCTTTACCACATCCTCAATTAAAGGATACTATGTGCTTGCCACCAAAATTTTGACCATAGATAAGGATAGAGCAGATTTAAAACCAAGGCAACCACCAATCACTGCTTCATCCATGAGACATTCCGTGATCACAAGAAATAAATCTAGGCGGGCACATATCTGCATCTGCTTACAAGTCACATGGACCAGTGTATCCAAACCATAGTTCAGTCTTGGCTGAAGCCATTTAGTACCCCAAGAATAAGAAAATTCTGCCTTATTTACATAGGCAATCATCAACTAACAAAATGTAACGAGATATCTGACTGGCAGAGCTCAGAGAATTATGATGAGAAGCACAGTATCTTGGAGACTCCTAATAATCATTAGTACTCCATAAAGATCAGTGATGGGTCTGAGCCTGCTAAATATGTACAATGACTTAAATAAACAAACAAAAATACACCCTCAACAAGTTTGCTAACAATATGAATTCAAGAAGACACCAATAACTCAACTCCTTACCCCCCCCCCCCCATCCCCCAAATCATACCTCTGGAGCATAAAGAAATAAAGGTTAATCTATTTACAAGCCCCCTATTTATGGGGTAGGTGATCAATTGTCTTCAGCTGTTGAAGCAGGTGTCTTCTATCATTGATTGAGACAGCTCTGTGTTCTTAATTAGTCTTATTTTAGAGGCTATTTTATAAGGACTGTTGCTTTTATGTTTGCTTATATAAAAAAAATATATATTTTTATATATACATATAAGGGTCATTTTTGTAAGGTTGGGGAAGTTGGGGTTTGGACTTCGCTTTTGGTAGCACTTCAGTTTTTTTTATTTTTTTTTCTTGTACAAACACTGATGAGTAGGTTTTTGGCTTTGTTAAATTCATTGCTACGGAGTTACTTTATAGTACCTTAATGAAAGATACCTATGCTCCATCTTGCTTCTGTTCTGTTTTGCTTAAGTATTCTGTGTTCCTGACAATTCTACTCAGATTTTGTGGCTTCATTATTTTAGACAGATATTAAAGTTTCTTTTTTTTTCTTTCATTCCTAGCTGGAGTAGTCATTCAACATTTGTTGAGTTTGGTCATCATTACATCTTCTCCAGGATTACTTCATTTTGCCTATTTCAAACGCAAAACAAACAGGTGTATTAGCAGTGTTTTACTCCAGTCATTTTCAAGTTATTTCTCATTAAGCAAAACAGAAGATCAATTTTAATTTAATGCATCTGTGAAATGTCATCCACACCCGAATGACTCCTACAACCAAGCGAATCACCATTTCTTTCAACCAATGCTTAAGACTTATCCTATTAAATAACAAATACTTGGTTTTGTACTAGTTCTGTATTGGTCTTCTCTGAAAAGTCTGAAGAAGTCCTGACACCTCCAAGTAAGCAAAGGATTTTTATCATGTTTCTCAGATTCTATATTCTAGAACTTTATCATAAGCCTTTATTGGGTCCTTTTCTGCTGAATGGAATAATGTAAACTCATAAGATCATTTTGATCTTCCTTTGTATAGTCAGTCATTTTGTCAAAAAATGCTATACAGATGTATGGCCTCAGCACTAAATAAAGCAAAAAGAAAACAACAGTTTTTATAAGCAGAATGAACAGTATGTGAGTGTATAGCAACACTCACTGAGTATGAATATTTACTTACATTGGCATAGATGCACATGACAAAGACTTTAATTCCCTGTGTAATCTCAAACATTCCTGAAAGCTGTAGTAGTAACACTAAACAATGTTTAGATTACCTCAATGCTAAAATATTCAGTAACATCGAAAAATACGTTTGATACTTATGTACATAGTTCTGAAGTCTACAATTGTGTTTAGTGTTATTAGTTATTCTAGAATTAAAAGTTAAGGTACAGAAGTTTTTTATTTCTTAAAAAAGATTAAAAAGAGAACTTGTTAAAAAAAAAAGCAAAAAAAATACAAACAGCATCTGCTATATCAGTGTAAAAAAATAAGAAACTTCTGTATGGTTAAAATAGTGAAATTTCCCAAACTTATTCAAGTTAGGAGATTAACACTTCATTTTATATTAGACAAAAAATTAGCTTTACTTCATTTTATTAGTGAAAACCGCAGCGGTAAATCATAGAATTTACAGAGCTGGGAAGAAGACAGAACAATGTTGTGTGTGTTGAAGAATGAGAAGGGGATTTTTTTGTAATGACGTGTCTACAGCATTTCCTTCATTATATACACTACTACTTGAGTAAAATAAGATTCCATGGCCTGCTTTATTTTAAATAGAGATTTGAAAATCACAGTGCAATACGTCAACTGTCCACTAGTACATTCGTTTAGTTTTTCAGTGTTCAAATCGCACAGCAGAAGACATTTTGATGTGCTATAGGCTGATTGCTCAAATGCAGTTGCCTACTGTAGAATTTATTTTTATGCAGAACGAGTATTTGCTCTATCCAATGGTGTTACTGTGCTCTTTGTATCTGATGTAGTTTCTGTGGAAATAAGCAGGAGGTATTACTTTCCATGCTGCCCAAGATGATTTCTCTTCACTCCGTGCAACCCAGGCAAGCCAAAAGGTTGGACACACATTCCTTGGGTACTGCATGGGCACATTCAAAACTTCATAAAAACTGAGGTCTTTTACTGACTTCAGGAGGTCAAACCTCACGTGTAAGCAACTTGAGGAAAGAGAAATAAAACCCTATTAGTACTTGCTGATATTTTTTAATGCCCTGAAAAGTTTTGTAATTTCTATTAATTCTGTGTTAAAGCAGGCGTACATAAACCTAAAGGTGACAACCTGACTTTCATCAGCAGCCCAGTGGCAAACATCAGCACTTACTGATCACGCCTTGGTGTTAACTCACGCGCTTTCAACGCAACCTGAAGGTACAACTATAGGCTGTTTGCAATATCCCAAATTTCCCCCGTGGTCTCTAATGTTTACTTAAACTCTAGAAACTAAGATGTGGACTTCCATTCATTTTAGCTTAGAAAATATCATGCTTTTACTGACTGTTGCTATTGTCTACTGAATGAGTTCCTGGGTTAGAAAGCAAACAAACCCTGAAGATGCAGGTGTGTGATGTGTTGAAATCTAATACCCTTCACTGCCTGTCAGTAAAATAAACAGAATTGACTTAAATTAACTTAAGCATTGACTGTAACCTCAAAGTCATTTTTTCCTTTTATCTCTTGCATGTATATATTTTGGTGACATTTTAAAACCCTAGATCTTAATTAATTTTCTGGAGGAGTTCTTACTAAACACACAGGGCAGATTATGATTTTCTTTAGTGTGTGGTGGGGTGTAATGGCAGAGGAATGTCATCCTATTTCAAGAGATTTTACAAATTTTCCTTATGTTATAACAATTGTATAACATGAGACCTGGATCTGTCATCTCACTGCCAGATAGCAACCATCGCAGGTAGTTTAAAAGAAACAGAGTCAGAGGCTACCTGTTCCTATGTGCAGTGACCACAAACTGCCAAGCCTGTATAGTCAGCCCCTGAGTTGAGTTTATATTATCACCAGCAGATTAGGAAAATCAGGTCCTGAAAAAAGTGTACTGTTGTTAATAAGAAATGGGGAAAAAATAAAAATAAAAAAATAAAAAAATCTGATTAGCACATCTGTGATTAATCAAAGCAGTCACAAATGATTCAATGAAATGTAACTCTGCTGAAATGTATTTTGATTCAGTTTACAACAGCCTTAACAATTGTCCTGCCCTTCAGAAAATCAAACAAACAATTTCCCTGGCAAACACAGCAATATTATTTTAACCCTGCTCTCAGTGATGACTTTTCTGTGTACGTTTTACTACAAGTCACAGAGCATAGAACGTTGGACTGTATTGCCTAACCAGTAGATTTATGTATTTCGTAAAGATCTGTAACCTCAGGATGATGGACCAGGAGCTAATAAATAATAAAGAAAATTGTATTTTGTTTTCTGTGCACCTGGAGGAGATGCTTCTAAGGGCATGCTGGAAATGTTGCCCATAGTATAGCATACTTCTGGACTGTATTTGGTCAAACCTCCTTTGTGGTTTCAGGAGAAGCTGCATACAAAAGGAAATCTTTTTTTCATTTCATTTTTGTTTTGTTCTATTTCATTCAAATGTAAAATAGAAGCTCTGACTTTTTAAACCTTAAAGATTCCTTACAGTCTTTACAAGAAGGTATAATATCAATAATGACTCTCTGGCTTCCTGAGTTTCCATCGAGGCTTTCTTGGGTTCATTATTTTCCTCTTTGCAAAGGAAGAAAGCTGGCTCACAGAATGAAAGCCCCAGAAGCAGACAGGTTTTTGGTAGGAGCAAGCCATTGCTGACAACCCAGGGAGGCCATGATCTTGATACACATCTCGTGGAGGAAGACGAAAGCACAGAGCTTTGATAACAGCAATCAGATCCTCATGTGTCAAGTTGCCACCTACAAAGGGAGCATCTGAATGCCACCAAAATTGTTACATGCAGCCCAGTTTTGCTTCTCATGTCTTTCATTGTGGCTACAGTAAGGGTCTGCTACTTGGCCTCCCTACTTCCACATCAGGTCAGAAACATGCCTGCACATCCACCTAGAAATTTCTTAGGCAGGAGACCCAAGTAGTAATCCAAAGAAAGGAGGTAGTAAGGATATAGTGGATGTGTTTTATAGCTTTAACTTCACAGAATCCAACTGAATACTCCTATGTTGACTTTAATGAATCATAATAATGGATTTATTTATTTACAGACAAAATGTAAACAAACAAATTATAACAGATCTCTTAGTGTGTTAACTTGATATGATGGAGTGCAATAAGGCTGATTATAGTGTTACACTTCTCCACAGCCACATCCTTGGATTTTATAAAAGTCTTGGAAATAGCTCTGCTTCATTGATAATAAAAAAAAGGTAACAATGAATATCTGATCCAAACGTTAGTGGATAATTATTATTATATGAATATTCCCAAGAAGGAGGCTTTTATCATTGCTCATGGATAAGTTCTATTACTTTTATTATTATTATTTTTTTTAAATATTGCTGGCAAAATATCTAGAGTGGAAAAACATAGGTAATTCACATCAAGTAAATGTGCTGGCCAGGAGTTTTGCATTAATGTATCCGCTAGGCTGCAGAGAATTTATAACCCCTTAAAACTGTACAAAGGGTTTTAGTATTGGATATAAATTATGTATAAAACACTCAGCGTGAACTGTTGTCCCTGTATTAAGGCAGGTACACCAGGCATAAAAAATAAATGACAAAATCTACATTAATGTTAAGAGGTCAACTTTAAACTGACAAAATCAAGGAAATGCAGAATTACTGCTGAATCCTCACGTCACTCATTTTACCCCCTACTCAGTTCACACAGTCATCCCGTTTCTGTCTGCACCACAGTAAAACCTGTGCTAACACAGAGCAAGGACTCATCAGCTTGAGTATACATGGGGCAGACGATGACTGAGGACTGCTGCTACTGATCTTCTTGGCCTTCTCAAGAAATAAGCTGTCCACTGATGTGATACGTCCCTTTCCTATCACCCTACCAGTACCTGTTTTACTCAACATTTAGCTCATGAGACCTCTTTAATTTTATTTATTTATTTATTTATTTATTTATTTATTTATTTATTCCTGTCAAAATTGAACCCCATCACGTCTGGACCCTGAGCTATGAGTATTTCTAATAATTCAGAGACATTTGAGGGTTCAGAGAAATACGTCTGTTTCTTCAAATCAGAGGAAAACAAAACAAAGGAAACAAGCAACTATTGCCAAAAGAGGGAAGATATGGTATTTAATAGCAAACCAAAACATTATTTCTAAGTGCAACAGAATAAATTTGGGAGTTGAACAACAAAAGCAGTGTTGGCAGCAACAATTGAAGGGTGAATGCAAAGCAAGATTAGTAAGGAAAAGTAATTACAGGTTGTACCCCAATAATACAGCTAGGTCATTGCAGTTACACTATCTCTAGCCACTTGCCTATCAGCATTTACATTGGATCAAAAAAAACATCATATAAACTTTAGAACTAGAGGGTGACATTGCTTTCTTTTATGCACTCTTAAACCTCCCTAAAAATGAGCTTGCAAACATAAAAAGACACCTACAGAGAATATAATATGTATTTTTAAAAAAAAAAGTAGAAAACTTTGTTTCAGACAAGTCACTGGAATATGGGTTGCATCCACAAATTTAAATTTCAGAAAGGACTAATGTGTTCGAGCAGCATGGCAGGCAGTTCCTTCCAGAAGGCAACATGTTGTTCTTTTCTTATAAAAAATTGCTCTCACTTGTGCTATCCTGATTGGCAATAATTAGATCAGCACCTAAGTTAATGAACATTATCAAACTCATTAACTTATGAGTGAAGAAGAAAGATGTTCAGCTGAAAGGCTTCAAGTGACAAAGACCACATTTGTTGTTTTGCTTCAGGGATCAATTACAGACTTAAAAAGGAGTTTTAGTCCCACCTGTAGTCATTTGATTGCATTATGTTCTAGCTTTGGAGACTAAAGAGGTCCCTATTGCCACATAATTAGAGATTGTGATCTAGTTGTTTTTGTGAACCTAATAATCCATAACAACCTCGCTGCCAGTTGGAAGATTTCAGTTGTTTCTTACTGTATCTAAGTCAAACTACAACCTTGATTTTTTATTGCTGGGACACTGTGGACTCACTCAAGATTTCTAAGATTTCTTGCTTTTTTTTTTCCCCTTTGTAAGGACAAAGAAAATGTAGGTCTTACTTCACATTTTTATAGACAAAATAATGCTGACATTTGTAGGGTTAGTTGCTGAAATTTCTGTGAGAACCTGAGCATGTTATTTGGGATGTGATTACCTGAAGATGCAGTGATAAGTTGCTGTTTTTCAAATGCTAGTTCAGGCTAGTTACATCCAAATGTCTCTTCTTTCTGTCGTATTTCTACATGGACAGATAGATGTCTGGCACTACCATCATTCCAAAGATCAGTATTCAGAACATGAAGATCAGTCTCAGTAAGTGTCAGATAAACCACTTTGGCCAAAACCAATCCAATTTCATTGTCAACATGACTGTGCATTGTACTGACAGAGGCTGTGTGGATGATCAATATGTGCTTCCTTATATCTTCTGGTTTTAATGGTATTTCCTATGTGAGATATTTGTACTTCGGCTTTTCAACTCTTTTGCCTTTCTCATATTGCTGGTTGAAAGGTGTGTCCTTTTCATACCCTAGAGGACAGGATCAGGGTAACCTGGGGATAGGATAGCAACACGGAGGATGAGCACAACTGTTTCAGCACATATTTCTACAGTTATTACAAATGTGTTGTCTCACGCAGTAGTGCATAGAAATGAAGGGTGCATTGTCTGCCTGGAGAATCATCAGGTCATAAGGGGTGCTGAACCAAAGAATCACACAAGTATGATTTCATCAAATTTACTCGTGAAACTCGACAACAGCAAAATCTGCTCTCTTATATTCTTGTGACATTGTAGGAAATCTGTTGCTGAAACTGGAAAGAGACAGTACTGAGTAATAGAACTTATAGCTTTTTTTAAAGAAAAAAAGAAGAAGAAAAATTTTATTTTCAGACTGCTTGTTATGAATATAACATGAGCAGAAACTTCAGTGTTTGCTGAGAACATTTGTGCCTTTTCAAGTTTCCAAAGAAGAAGAGTTGCTTGAACTGAAGAGTATTCTCAAAATAATTAAAATCGATTATTTGAGGCTATGTGGGCCAGTGAATTATGAGAGGTTATGAGCAGGATTAACTCAATGAACATTCAGAACAAAAAGTGAAGCTGTGATTTCTATCTAAAAAGAACAGGCAAGGCATAACTTTGTCAGTAATTTGAAAAAGTTTCAAATTAGCTCTTTCTACCAAACCTAGAGGTCATTGATTATTTAGGAAAGAGTAATAATCCCCAGTAATAATAGTTATATAGAAAAGATGAAAAAAGCACTGTGGTAGAGGAGGAATTATATGAATACTGAATTTGCTGACAGTAGGTGATACAAATAGCCAACATGGAAACATTCAAAATTTGTTACTCTGTAAGTTATGAGTGAGCACAAAGATTCAGCTACACTTTTGACTTTTCTTATTTGAAATGTAATAACACTTTAAATGCTGGAAATCAAAATCTGTTCTACATATGTCTATTTTGTTACAGTCTTTCATGAGGGCATTATGACTTTCAGGTGCAATAAACTACCTCTCTTTGTAACAACACCCCTTTATAAACACAAAGCAAATCATTATGTGGAAAGGGGAGAAGTTAAAAGCCCTAAATCTTCCATTCCCAAGGATTGTGTTACATTCAGTTAGAATGTATTTTTAATGTATGTATTTACTGCTTAAATGTAGTATAATTCCATTGGGCTTAACTGACAAGATTTTAGGGAGTTCTTTATTACTGATTTATATATATAGATACAGACACATATATGTTCAACTACCCATACACATTTTTGCTCCTGTTTCCTAGCATAAAATTATTACTTTCCCCGGAACAATGAAAATGCAATTGGTTTCTAGTCGAGTGACTATTCCTTCTTTGAAGAGGCTCATAATAGGATGCATGAAACATCTGGAAGAATTAAATCAAAGGGTGATAGAATTCCCACTGGAGAACACATGTCAAACAAGAAAAAGAGTCCTGTGGAACAAATGAGATTTTGCCCTTAGAATTAGCAAGTACAACAGCTAGGCTTAGCTTTGGATGGAGACAAAAACTCCTAAGAGGCCTGTTGATAGAATTTTAAAACTTCCATTCTACCTAAAAAAGAACAAAACAACAACAACAAAAGAAAAAAAAAAGGGAGAGAAAGAATGTGAAACAGTCTGTAAGCAAAAAAAGCATAATGTCTATTTTCCCCATCTCCATCCACTACACAGAGCCATTCCTGAGATCCACAATGATCTACATGTCTCAAAGAGAGTCTAGGAATGAGCTTGCACCTACTAAGCATACCAGTCAATGAGGTCTGTATCTCTACAGCTGCAGTGGGGAAGGGGTCACCAAATTCAGTAGGCATGTAGGGTCATACAGGAAAAGAAAAAGAGGTTCTAGCAAGGAGGACTTATTTTTCATTTCTGTGATGCCTGCTCACCTATCACAGTATGAAAAGCCACTTTGAGAACAGAATAGAACTAAGAAATAAAGGTCTGCAACTCACGTTTTGGCACTGGTGCAATTCCAGTTGCCATGCCAAGACTGAGTTTCTTTCAGTAGTTCTCTAAGGAAGGGAGAAGATTAAAAGCAAGTTAAGAAACTGATAGTTTCACAAATGTGCCTGTTTGCCTCAAACAATCATATTTGCATCTCGTTGTCTGCAGTCTGATGTGGTGAAGTGGAGCATTTAAAGAGGAATTTAATGAGAATTACAATATACTTTTACTAGGGAAAATAAATAATTCTTCCTCTACATCCCAATATTTCCCTCCATCCAATCTTATTCTAACTTTGCATTCTTATAAACATACAAAGAATGGGCAAAACTATTTCCGATCACATGTGATTTTGGATGAAGCAAGGAAGGATTCTAACCCTTCTATTTCTTTCTGGTCCAAAGGTGGCTTAGGAGAACAGTAATGTTTTTGTACTGTTGCTGAAGTTGCTTTCACCCTTACTTAGCAGAGAATGCTCTCCTTGTGGAAGAGGAAACAAGAAGAGATGTGACTACAAAAATCTGAATTTTTGATTAAGTGGATCTTGATAGGATAGGTGATTCGATTACTTGATGGTGTTTTATTAAAATATTTTGGGATTTTTTGATCTATTGAAAACATAACTCCAAAAATCTGTTGCTTTCTTCAATACAAAGTTTTGTCTTTTCCTTACAGTTGGCCTAGGAAGCTGGTCTGCTACTGAAGAACATGGTGAGAGGGCAGGTGTTCTAGTCTGGATAACACTGAAGGTAATACTACAAAATATGAAAAATCTCATTTAATCGGTTTCCTGCTTCTTCACAGAGAATGTAGGATTTATAATCTAAATGTTTTGGTGCATTTCCATCACCTTGATCACATGGAGAGGTCACCAACTGTTGCATTCATGGCAATCTTTCACTCTTGGGCTTTCACTCAGATCTCTGGATCAATTATATCAGAGAAAGAAGATGCATAGCAGGGTATACTTTAAAGATCAAACTGTCTTTTGGAATCTTCTTATACATATGTGAGAAAAAAGTTATTTTCACCTCATTTCAATATTGATACCATAAAAATAGAGTTCTGAACAGCATTACTACAGTGTTATTTAGAAACTTCATCCGACAGCAGTAGTTCCACATACAGGTTTGTACACTGTACCCTTACTTCTTTTTAGCACACCATTTTCTTGGAGTTTCATTCCTAAGACGGTTTTATTTTTTCCTCAAGAGAAAGCATTCCTTTGTCTTCTGCTATTCTTCTTGCAAATCTGAATTATTTTCACTTAGCAGATCTTCACAAGCATGTTCTTACATTTATAAAATTGAGTTTCCAGATACACTGGTTCTCTGCCTGCCTCTCTGCAAGTGCAATTTGTGCCAGAAAGGCATGTGATCACAAAATTAATTGTATTTGTCTCATTTACTTCTCCAGTTCAAGCCACAAACAGCTAATCAGTGCTAAAAGTGGTGTTTGACAGGTCAGTGTAAGTAATATCTTTCACTGATGCTTCATCTCCACAGAATCTTCGCGTACTCAAATTGTCATTAATTTCCTTCTGAATTCTTCATACTTTTCTATTAATCTCTTTTCCTGTATGTTTATTGTTGATATTTTTTCTCTCATTTTAAGGACTCAAAACATTGCTAAGATTCAAAAATAATATAATTCATAATAACAAATTTTTGCCTTCAGTGTCAGCAGGTGCTGTGTTTGAATTACATACACATGAAGTGCAGCAGAAACTCACAGCCACAACTGTGAAGTTGTGTTTACAGATCCAGCGTCTTTGTTACCTGACAGTAATAGAAAGTGTAGAATCATATCATAGAATAGCTTGGGTTGGAAGGGGCCTTAAAGATAATCTAGTTCCAGCCTCCTGCCATAGGCAGGATTGTCCCCCACCAGCTCAGGATGCCAGGGGCCAATCCAACCTGGCCTTGATCTCCTTCAGAGATGGGGCACCACAGCTTCTCTGGGCAGCCTGTGCCAGTGCCTCACCACCCTCTGAGTAAAGAATTTCCTCCTAGCATCTGTCCTAAATCTCTCCCTTGTTCTGTCACTATTAGACTGCGTAAAACTCAGATGTCCCATTCCCCCCTCCCCCCTTTCTTTTAAGTTTCCTTCAAATTCTGGAAGTATACCATAAAACAAAGCTTATTTAAAAAGTTAAGAATTTTGACTAATTCTGCAAGTTAAAAATGAAAGGTTACATTTTCTTTTTTGGAAAAACAAAACAAAACAAACCCCAAAAACAGTAATATTCATAATGTCAGCTGCCAACAAGTGAAATATGTTAATGTGTTTCAGTAAAATGTCTTTCAACAGAATTTCTGCTTCCTAATTTTTCTGAGCAAGAAAGTATCTGAGCTGCTTCAGCACAGAGCACTTCAAGCTTATTGAATGGCATTTAAAACATGCACATGCACAGCCTACACACTCAACTGTAGTTCTCCTTCCCTCGTGTGTTAAAGGTTCTCCCAGCAATTAAAGTAAAACCTGAAATCTTGACCACTGTGGTTGCTAAAGCTCCTCAGAAGAGGAGGGGCAGTAACCACAGCTTCCTCAACAAATTCCTCACCAGGTAATTGCCCTCAGCTCGCCTAAGCATCTCTCACCCAACTGCAACCAAGTGAGCTGGTTTCACTTCCTCATTTGCTCATACTGTCTGCCCTGCAAGTGCAGGACGACAGCTGGGTTCTGTCTTAGGGCTCTTTGCCCTGCTGAATATGAAAACAGTGCTACCAAAACACAATAAAGTGAGCCAAGTGACAGAAATACATTTGCCATAAACTTTAGGAGCAGCAAGCAATCTAATAACAGCATTTGTATATCAGGCCATTAATCTCTCTGAAAGATAGCCCCCTGTAATAGGTTATCCCCTGTAGCAGATAACACAGAGGTGAGGTGAAGAGCTGATGCTCTCTAGTTCACACATTCAACTGTGCACATGTCATCTGGATTAACTGGGGCAAGAAAAAGAACAGCCTGAACTAATTTCAGATGTCACCTAAACAAATAAGACAAAGAATTAGCAAGCAAACTCTACCATTTACCCAGCTGTTTTTTCAAACTTAGTGAAGAAATGGTTTTCTGGTTTCTATCTTCGTGTAACTTGATGGGAGCCTACAGGAGACTGAGAAATTCAGACAGAAATTCAATGATAGAGCTCAGAGTAAAGAAATGCAGCTTCCCAGATACGCTCCAGAGATATTTAATAGGTTCTGTCATAATCCATATGTTCTCTTCAAAAAATTAGAATAAAAACCAGCTGTCTTACAATAAATTCTAACTGCAGTATGAGTTAATTTTAAACTGATGTAACATTCAGTCAGTTTTCATTTAAAATGACAGTGGATATCTTTGCCAGAGTAAGTGCAGATTTGTAAAAACAGATGAGTGAGGAACGGTAAAATGTTTTTCCTTCAAGACAAATGCTTCTTTTTAACATGGAGCTTTTCAATAATAGAATAAGTGTTCAAGCAAAGAAAGCCTTAACATTCATCACCACGCCAGTGTGTTTCTAAAGTACCGTGCACTTGGAGGCTGTCAGTAGCCCCTTGGGAACACGACAGAACAGAGGGAACAGTGCCTGATGCCAACCAACCCTGCTGGCACACACCCCAGGACAGCCTGCCAGTTCGGTATGCTGCCTGCTAACTTCAAACCCAGATGTCAAGGAAGCCCAGAAAGCAGCAAGCTCTATTCTATTTATTTGTTTATCCTTACTCTTTCAGACTGAAAGAGTTGCCTCTGTGAGGTTGGGCATTTTCAAGGATCACTCTGTACAAACAGAAAAAAAAGACCAACAAAATTCCAGATTGAAGTAACCAAGATCCACATTACTAAATAGAACAAGCAACCCACTAATAGTCCTCATTTCTCTCATTCTAACTGCTCTTGACTTCTCAAAAAACCACAAATGCCCAAGGAAGAAAATAGGCTTGTAACGTGCCCCAAAGATCAACAGAGTTTGGCTACCCAAGTCCAGGAAAGCAATGTTTGCAGGAAAAAGTCCCAATAATTGCCATGTCAGAGATCACTGATTGGGACAGACGTGTAATTTAGGCACATTCTGATTTGATCTAGCATGTAGTTAAATTATCGTGCTCATTGATATAGGATGTTGAGAAAGTCAAACTGGCTCATAAAGGGACCAGACAAGCTCCTAAATGAATGCTCCATCAGTATAACAGTTTATATTTAACCAGGGAATCAGGAAACCCCTGAACTCTTACTCCTGGTAACCGAAAACATACTAAGGGATGGGTTGCTTCCTGTGAGTTGTATATATATACTCTCTCCACATACTCTTCCTTACCTATCTGCAACTGACACTGAGTCAAGCAGACCTTTGGTACAAACAATATAGAAAGTCTTAAGCTTTTGAGTGGGTGGTGGAGGTGTAAGAATGAATTGAAAAAACATCTGTTCATGAGGAGAAAATACAAAACCAATGGCAATTTAAAAGAAAATAATTTTCAGGGATAAGTAAAAAGGGGCACACTATCATGGAGGACCTTGATGTCCCTAAAATGACACGCAAATTTGGCTTCCCCCCATGACAGGTTAACTTAACCTTGAATGGGTGACCTATCTTAACTCTAAAACAATTGTTATTACTGTGTAAGCTCCTGACTACGCAAAAGTTATACACATGCCTACCACCAAGCATTTGAGTGCTCCCTCGAGAGCCATGTATTTTTTTCTCTGCTGTTGATATGATGTCCACTGGTTTCCTGTTCAGAGTTTGGTAAAGTGGACACATCTCACACATAGAAGGTCATTACGCAACACTCTTTAGCTGGCTAAGGAATCTACTATAAATCTTTCCAACCAAAAACAAAACAAAACAAAACAAACAAACAAAAAAATTCCAATTAAAAAAAAATTATTAGCAGTGCCATGACATTTAATACTGAAGCAGCAGCACTGTGTCAACGTCAAACTAGGGGTAACACAAATAGTGTTATTTACTGGATCAGTAAAACAAACAAACAAGAAAAAATAATGTTGAGCAGAGGTAAAGGCAAGCTTTGTTAAGCTATTGTGCTGCTTGGCAATGCAAAAAGACTTATTTCCCACTTGTTTCCTATCTCTTTTATCTCTTTCTGACTTTTCTTTCCCCTGTGCACTACGTGTCCATGCAGCTTTGTACCTCTGGATCACATAGGAGTCTGGGGTGACACGGGACACCTGCTGATTCTTTCCACCCTTGGTAGAGAACTGCAGAAAAATGTGGCTGTTTAAGACATTTTCTTGCTTCTATTCAGTCCTTTTGTCTCACAATAACAGAATGTCTGTATTTTTCATAGAACCATAGAACATTAACATCCTTAATTACTACAAGAAAGGAAAATTCTGGGCAAAGGACAGCTCAATTCACACTGAAACTGACACCTTGGCAAATACTCTGGCACTACTCTGTGAAGTACTTCTCAGTCCTTTCTAATGGCCTGCTGGATGAATACGATGTACATAGTCAAAATACAAAGGTCAGTGAATTAGCACTATTAGGTTTAAATAAAGGAATCAGGAAAATAGATTGAACATTACTTGAGTAGGACAAATACTCTTTCCTACAATTAGATACATTATGTTGAGGTTACATGGAAGTGACTTGGAAGTGTCATCCTTCAACTATTAGAGGTTTCAGATTTCTTCCAACAGGAAGCCTGCTGAATGAGGTTAGTTTGTGCTGAAAGGCGCTGTCTGAAAACGAGTGTCCTGTACCTGCCTGGTACCTTCTTAACAAAGACTGAGATGCACTGTGCAAGTATGCAAGAGCACTGTGATATGGGTAAGAGTTGCAGAGACATGCAGCAGAGACAGAAATGAAGGCTGTAGTGGACATTCAGGGAGTTTTCAGCAGCTGGGAGAGGACCTGAGCTCAGGACTGCCAACTGCTACATCCATGCTTCAACCAGGAGACTCTCACTCCTCATCATCTACCATAGGTGTTACATTTTAGTATTTATTGAGTGCTAACTGTGCAAACAGGGATTCTGTTACTGCCTTCCACTACAGTTAATTAGTTCAGGGGAGGGCTGTAGCCCACGTTACAGAGGAAGTTGGATGATACCCCTACAATGATTCCTTTGACCTTAAAAGCTATAAATCTTTGAGAACTGTAAAGAAAGCCCTCCAAACACCATTAGAGAGCTTAGATAACACAGGGAACTCTGAATGTACAATACTGTTCAGGTTAGAGCTGTCTTGAACTTTGAACTACGTGGTTTCCAGGGCACGATGGTCATCACACAGGAAGAAACTGAGTAAGTGACCTTGTGATGCATCACTGTTCTCCAGACTATATTTGTATCTCACCCTCTGGCTAGCAATACTTAGCTGTTCTATCTCAGGATAGTAGCAGCACCTACTCTTCCCATTTCAGTAGAGCATGTAATGAGTGGAGCCCAAGTAGATGTGTACATGTGTTGACAGAGACAAGGGTTGATATCATAGTTGATGATATCACTCGAGTTGATAAGAGAAGCTTTCAATTCTGATTATGGCAAGTCACATAAAGAAATGTCAGATGGTATGTGAAGCATTGCCTGTGCCTGTTATGAGAACAGACTTCTGTCCTTGAAAATCCAAATGAAAATGTTTACAGGGAAGTTAGTAAGGTAGAATAAATCCCTCTAATTGAGTAACCTAATCCTTCAAACAATCTTTCTGAATGCAATGCTATTTACTTTGGATTCAGAGTCAAAAGGGAGTTAAAGGACTGATGGGGCTTTAGATTTCCCAATAAACTAGTGGCACTGTAGAAAAGGGGCAGAGTATGAGGTGGTATTTATAGAATATAAAACATCTGTTAACAAAGCATGAAAAGACAGCTATGCAGCATGATCACTCTCTTACTGTGGGAATTCCAATGGATACAGAGTTTAGATGTAAAGAGAGTAAGTAGATGCTATAGGCTGATAGAGTAGAGGGGGCAGTCAGTTTGAAGATACCCTTACTGAGAAACCCTTTGCAGAGCTCAAGGAGGCAGCCTTGTGTGTGTGTGTGTGCTACCTTGAACTGATGAGCTGTAAACACTAAAATTCATTACTTTTAGCTTACTGTGCTTTCAGATATTTCTTGCACGTCCAAAGGCTGGAGACTCCAGCACCCAACCCCAGGCCATGGCTCTGCTGCTCCTTAGTGTCTCCTGCATCCCTGTGTTCTTCCTCCTAACTTCCCCCTGCAGCACACACTGAGTGGAGGTTATTTGAAACAGAGGAAGAGCACACATACCCAAACCCAAATGGTGCATTTCTTCTTCCTGGACATCTACTTTGGCTCTTGTTCTTCTATCCTGCCACATCACAGCGATCACTTCTGACTTGTTCTCCTTTTTTCGTTCCACTTTGCATTACTTAAGAATGTTTTTCTCACTGGTTGTATCCCTCTGGAGGCAGCAGTGGCAGCATATTACCCGTTTGTGTGCAGAGAATCAGCAGCTTAAACTTTAATTCTTCAAGATCTCAGGAGGCACCATTTGGCAATGCTTTGTTATAGAGGGAAGATAAATAACAGATTCTTCCTTCACTTATGATCAAACAAGGACCACATTCAGCTTCCCTTTCTAGTGCCGTAAATCTGACCCATGCACTTAAACTGGTTGGAACTATTCCAAATTTACACCAGTGCAAGGGTGAGTACCTTGACTTCGCATGTTTATTAGGCACTGCTAGCTGCAGTTTAGCTTTAAGCACATTCATACCACCAAGCCTTTTGTTTGACCACCCACTGTTCACAGCAGCATTTAAGCTTATGTAGATAAATACTACCTATTCTCTTTAGTCTGTGCTCCAGTGCTACTTGGATATTAAAAACAATAATATCAAATAAGGTATAAACAATGTGAACTAGAGTGATCTGTGGTTCACAATAAATACCTGCCATGCAGTTATAAGGATTAACTGACAATCCAGTGTTTGTTTAAATTGCCTGTCAACAATGTTTTGTTCTTCTTTGAAGGGTCCAGTATGTGTATAGTACCTTCTGTAAAGTCTGGATGACTCTCTTACATTGAAAATCCATCCTTCTGACCTCATTTGAAATAGCTGTTTGGACTAACACAAATTTACTGCAGAACCATTTACATTTCCTAGCTGTTCTTTCTACACTATGTTTACTCAATGTGACAACTTTAAGTAGATCTAAAGTGGATAATATTTTTCATCATTTTGTTGCTTTAATTGTTACTTTTCTGACTGCTTCTTCATGTCCAAAATGAGCATGAATGCAGTGTTAACATAACTTACTGATGTGAAGCTCTCTCAGGCAGCAGTCTCCTTCCTAAGCAATGAGAAACTGTTCATTCACGGCATACATTTTCATATTGGTGTTCATAGATTTCCTGTAAATTTGAGAGGCCCAAATGAACCGTGACAGATACTCTTGTTCAGAACAACAGATGCTGCTGTGAGAAGGAGGCTTCACCCGTCTGCTCAGCCTGTGTGCTTTCCTGATTGCTTTCCTGAGCTTGTTGTATGATAAGTCCCCAGAGGACACACGGAGCTGGTGATATCTTCGCTCTAAGAAAGAATTCATTTCTAGGGAGAAACAGTCCTTCCTTAAAGTTAGAAAGAGTGGTAGATTTGCTGATGTTAAGAGTTGCGGGAGAGGACCTCAGAGAGAGATGTGGGACCTTCCCCTTACAGCCCTCATCTGCAGTGTCCACCATGGGATAAAACCTTACAGAGACATGTCTGAGAAGAGTGACTGGCCACAGGAGAGAGAGAGCACATTTCAAACCTCCTAAAAGCCCCCCTCCCATCCCCCAGGTTCTGTCCCAGAAGTTCCCACTGACATAGAGTGGCCTGGGTTGAAAAGGACCACAATGATCATCCAGTTTCAACCCCCCTGCTATGTGCAGGGTGTCACCAACCACCAGACCAGGCTTCTCAGAGCCACATCCAGCCTGGCCTTGAATGCCTCCAGGGATGGGGTATCCACAGCCTCCTTGGGCAACCTGTTCCACATAAGAACTTACTATTTCAGCACAGAACATTTTCAATATTCTTCCTAAAACTCGCTATGGAAATGACTATACTAGCAACGGAAACCTAGTGGCAGAGATTAAATGCCAATATACAAAACAATTGTGGCTCCACATTCAGGACATCTATTCTTCAGTACAGTTTTTAAACTTGCTAACGTTTTTGTTTATGTCTTCATGAAATGTTTGAGGCATCACATGTAGCATTCATTGTAATTTTTAAAGAAATATGGGTTTATTTCCATTTCAAACATTTTTCTTTCTCTGTAAAATGCAAAATGACTACTCTATTCATTGAACCCTTTATGAACATTCCAAATATTTAACATAAAAATTTGCTAACAGGCTGATTTTCCAAAGTCTGTCAAACAATGTGAGAATAAAGCCATCCTATTAACAAATCTGGCTTTCTAAAACCCAGAAGATCAAACAGTTTTGTTGTGTGACCAGAAAGAGAAGAGGCTCATGATATGATAAATAATAATAAATTCCACAACTGGAAAAGCCTTGCTGAAAGCTCCTTGTCTTTAACCTGTTAGTTGAATTAGACAGCTGTAACTCTTTGTTGCTATTGCAGCTGTTGTTATGAAAAACAACTTATGTTATCACATCAGTCAGGAACAGTCATCGATTGTGACTGCACCCTTTTTCCTGCATCTGAAATCCAGTCTATGTCCCAAAGTGCTCACAATCCAATGGCAAGACAGCGCTAAGTAAGTGAGATCCTGCCACACAGCTCATTCGTGGAGCCACTCTGGTGTACAAGACTGCAATTGCATACAACCCAGTGACTGAATTTAGTGGTGAATGAGAGGTATAGGTAGGCTGTAGTCTAGAAAGTACCATGCCCTCGAAACTAAAGGCTAGTATTTTTCATCTGACACATAAAATAGAAGTCAGTGATTCCACAGAGAAGCTACTGCAGTCAAAGAAATAAACTAAACAGATAACCACACCAAACTAAAAGAAATATGGTTCAAAGGGTAGCTTCTCCAAGCTGAGGAAGGAAAAACTGAAACAACCAAAGAGAAAGCTTGAAGGATTTTTTTTTAAGCTATTTGGCTAAACTGGACAGACTACTGGAGCCTACAGAAAAGCAGTAGAAAACTTAAGATAAAATCTCCAGTAGAAAGTGTAACAGTGTAAGTCAAGGGGCAGTAGCTGCTACAGCAAAGACCATTTCTCTTAACTTCAGTAAATCTGATTAGCTGATAAAATGTAAAACTATTTGCGTTATCAAATCAATTAGGAACAGTCACCGACTGTGACTACCCTCTTACTATCTGCACTTGAAATACAACCTGTGTCCCAAAGAGCTCATAGTCCCATGGCAATGTGATGCCTTTTTAAAGCCTCAGGAAAAAATAAATAAATAAAATAAAATAAAATAAAATAAAAAATAAAATAAAATAAAATAAAATAAAATAAAATAAAATAAAATAAATAATAAAAATAAGAAAGCAAAAATGCAAACAAACACAACCAACCAACCAAATGAAAAACAAACAAAAGAAAACAAACAAACAAACAACAAAAAAAAAAAAACCACCACCACCACCAATAAAAATGAACCAAAAGGTTGCAGGTGATATAAAACGTGCATGCAGGTGATGCATATCAGCAAAAATGCATTCTCATGCCTGGACAGAGTTTGAAAACCTTTTCAGCTTAACAGTATTGAGGTAACAGAAACTGCAAGGTGAGAGATTTGAGCAGGACAGGTAAACTAAAGCGTTCATTTCAAAGAATGTTTATATTTTCTTTAGTTGTTACTAGCTGGGTACTATAGGCCTGGTATTTTGGCTTAGAAGGAAATAAATATTTTTGTTGTCTGGTATTTGAACTATTGTGGCAGCAACGGAACTTCTCCCAATAACTAGCTTAGAACTTGATGTGTATATGCTAGCAGATGATAAAGAATCTACAGCTTCAGTTTGGTCTTAAGATATACAATATGTGACTTTTCAGTGCAGAGATGAATGGTACATATATGATTTATTTTTCCCAAGGGATAAAAGACTCTTCTGTCTTTTTCAAGCTCTTCAATTAGGCAGAAAGGAGGTAAGAACTGCTACCTACTTATAGAAATGTGGAAAAGATCAAAACTAATACTAAATCTAATGTAGAATCAAAGTAGAAATGATCAGTGAGGCTGACTAGTGAGTTCAGCTGAAAGTGGTGAAACGGCAGCAGGGACTATGGATACGGTTGCAATTTGCTTTGGTCTCTGGGAAATCTGCTGAAGCTGGAAGGCATCTGATCTGTGAGACAAATGACAGAAGTAGGCCATAGGGAGGGTGGTCTGAGTTTTTTGTGGAAGAAATGACTTGATTATTGCTGGAGAAAAGTGATAATTGAAAATACAAAAGAGTTTTCAGGATTTTGAGTATGTCATTAAGACTTAGTTGCCATGGTAAGGTACAACCTCAGTTTCCCAGACCTGACTGGATCTGAACTAATGTGTTAGAAACAGTTGTTAAAGGAAAGAACCTCTCCATTCCTTTTCTCTGAGCCACAGCATGGCCCAACTTGGTGCTGAAATAACCTTATTGCTGAGGCTCCTCTACACTGAGCACTTTTTCTTTTTGATTTCTATCTCAAGTTATCAAAACAGTTGCTTCCAGTGAAGGATCTGGAATCAGAATCAGTGGTAACTTTTGGCCAATGACTAAAGAAAGCTTAATTAAATAATAAAAGAATCTTTGCCACCGTTCTATGTCATTTAAAGTTTTTTCACCAGTCATTCCCAAATTAAATGTGTATTTTGAGGAAAAAAGATACTTTTTCATCTGTAGATGACCACTGAATGGAGGGATACATTTGTTTGTGATCTAGAGTGTTGAACTATGTCTACATTCGGATTTAAAGCTGATGATGTAGAAGAAACATTTTTGTATTTATCTCCAACTTAGAAAGACCAAATATGAGAAAGTATGGCATTATTGCTTGAGAATTTATTGCACCAAGAATATTTGATGCTATTTCATGCCCCGGTTAATAGATCTTCATCTCTGAACCTCTAGATTTGAGTGGCTTCCAAGACTATGTAATCCATCAGATTAATTCCAAACCATAGTTGCACAAACTAGTACAATGTAATAACACCCATACAATAATTCACTTCTGATGTCACTAACTCGCATGAGCTCTGGTCTTGCTCAAAGATGTGTAAAGGAGAAATAAATCCAAATCCAGTGATACACAGTTTTAAAGGGGTAAGAGCAAGGCTACTTGTACTTAAGCGTGTCTGCAGACTTATATTATGTCCTTGCAGTTGAAGCCTGTTTTCCAGAAATGAACTGTCATAAGTTTTTCATGTTTCAGTCCAGTTTTGCCAAGAGAAAACCATCCTCAGATACGTACTGCGCAATGACAAGGCAATTGTAAAAGTTTACATTGCATTTTACACTCTTATGAATTATATTTTTGTAGGAACTGGGGCAGAAAGAACTCTTCTGAATACAAAGATATTATACTGTGATTGCACTACTGTTTTATTTTGTTTTTGTTTTTAATAAAAACAACAACAAAAAACAAAGCAACAAAACTGTCTGTGGAAAACAATGCCCAAAATTGTGGGGTATTATAAATGATGTGTATTTATTTGCTTCTCTAAAGAATGAATAAACACCATATTGAGGCAACTGGAAACTAGGAAAAGTACACAATAAAAAGAACAAAAACACATTTATTGAATAGGCCTATTGTTCTTTAAAGTGAGAGGGGAAAAAACCATGTCCATAGTAGCTATTCATTACTCTCTACAAAAACAAAATGTTTCCATTATAAAGAAAATAATTTCAATGATTTCACTTAAAACATTGTAAGTGACAAAATTAGTCCATTTTTCTACTCCTTAAAATAAAGAATCTTAAGAATTACATAGGGCGTTAATTTTATTATATGAAAAATCTTGATATTTTTGTCTCTAGAGAGTTCACATTTCTCAGGTGATGAATATACCTGTATATGAGCAGGTATGTTAACTTTTCAATAGCATTTTCTGGAGACAGAAGGTAGGCACACTATGTCTGTATCTTGGAGCAGAACTCTCATTGGTATTACAGATGAGTTTGTCATAATTTTAGCTCTATAGCCAGGGCTCTCCTTACTACACTGGGGCTGGATTGTGGGAGTCTACACAAAAGAGGATGAACAAAGGCAGGGAGGAAAAAAGACAGTCCTCTTTGTGTGGCCATTTCAATTGCACTTAGTTTAAGGAAGGAAGTGAGGTCTGTGACCCTGCCTTGCTGCACACAGTAGAGGGTACACCATCCTGAAGGCAAGCATTAATTGGAAGTCTGTTTTAGTTAGAAAAGGAAAGATGCCAAAATCAGTAGTATTTGAAGGAAGCAGAAGGAAAAGCAAAGGGTGAAGCCAGGGGGAGAGAATAGATTGCTGGGAATTGCTGAGTATAATGTCTGTGCTATTCAGGGCTGTGGTGAGGGCAGGCTTTGAACGTGATGTGCTGGGACTACATGACAATATTTAGCAAATCTTCTGAAGTTTTTTCACTGTGAGATGCTTGAATGCAGATTAACTCTGAACAGGTTTGAAGAGGGAAGAAAGAGAGAAAGAATGGGCTTATGTTCACTAGGGCGCAGGGCACACAGGCTCTTGCTCTTTGATGGTCTTTTAGGTAATGTACCTTTGAAATGGGTACCTGATAGACCCTCCCTGCTGCCCAGCATCCTGACCCCACCATGGATACTCACCAGCTGGCTCTTTGTGCTGGAATCACTCAGTATTATATACTTTTCTTTTTTTTTTTTTTTTTTGCTATTGGTGGAAAGGAACAGCCATTAAAGTCCTTCTAAAGCATCTGTTTTTGAGTCTCTTTCTTGATGGTTCTGGTTTTGCTGCTGCTAGTCTTCCATTCCCTCTGGAAAGGGTTTTTAGACCAAGTGCCTTTCATAAAGTGGGATCTCTGAACTGAAATATTGTTTAAAGAAGACAGCCAGTTTATTGTCCTTACTTTATATGCTTGTCCCCAGGTACACTGGCCTATATGTTACACATTTAAGTTACAATTTTTTCTTGAGCTTGTTGAATTTTGGGATATTCTGCAGGTGAAAAGAATTTCCAATACTATAAAGGCACAATGAGGTGTGAACAGTTCAATTGCAATCAGGGAAGATAAACTATTTTAACTTACATGGTTTCCAAAGCTTTTTATTGGAAAATGATATACTCGAACCTCAGTCTCTCCAGGTAATTAGTTGGGGTACGAAGCCAGTAGAGGAAGTGGATGGCTTTTGATACTCGTACACTTGAGGCATTTTACTTCCCACATGTTTACATCATAGCCAAAAGCACGTGAACATAAAAGGTCCTGCAGCATCTTCAGAAACATCAGCAAGACTCAATAAAATAGCTGAACCTTGACTCAGCCCCTTAGGAGCTGTTATAAAACCATTTTGTGAAGCAAAGTAGAAGGATGGGTGGGAAAAAGAAAAACAGATTTTGTCACTCCCGAAATATGCTCAAATTCAACCTTCACTAACCCCATTGTGTAAAACATACTGAAAATTATTAAGAGAAAGCTTGCAAGTGTAAATATACTTATTCTCAATGAAATCAACACCATCAAACTGATTTGTAACTATTCCCTTAATACTGCTATAAACTTTACTGCAGTGAAAACACTGGCTATACAGATTGCTTTCCTCTTCCTCAGGATGTGTTTCACCTTTGTGGCATTGCCACTATAAATCTCATGGTCCAACAACCCCTTGTCTGCAAGTGATTTCAAGCACTATCATAAAAACGAAACAGACAGACTTAATTTGAGTTCCAGACTTAAGGAAACTCAACTAAAATATTAGCATAATTTCACTGAAGACGGAGGAAATTGTTAAAATATGTGTATTAGAGAGTGTCTGCAATTCAATACCCCCCTTAGCTGGCTCTTGGGTGCCACCCAGTGATTGATTTAACAGCAGGTTTGTAATGGTGGCTGTGGTGCACCACAGGCCGTGTTAATAAGCAGCGCTGATCACAGGAGATCAGAAACAAGAATGTTAGGAAGTATAAGGAGATTCATGACATGTTAAATCTGAACCTGTGAATAATAAGCTCTAAGTCTGACGGATTTAGTGCTCAGAGAATTTCGATGCAGAACAGCACTCCTATTTCTGTCGCACAGGAACTGACTGATTAAACAAGCACTGTGCTTCTTTCTTCCTGGAAGAAATTATGGGAGCTTGTCATTCTTTGATTTTTTTTTTTCTAAAAATATTTTTTTTCTTCTAAAAATATGCAGTTATTGTTTTGGGATCTTAGCATTGTTCTGCTAATAGCAATAGCAAATAGCAAAGCAGTTTTCACACAGAAAGAGTACTTGATTTTCTGCTGATCATTCATTAAATAGTGTAGAACCACTGAAAAAGTGCTGGTTAAATACTAAACAGGAAGCAGTGGCACTCTGCTAAACCAGCAGGTGCTGATGCTGAAATGTTCATTCTGGTGGTCCCCAGAATGATGACACTCTGACCGCTGTGCTGGTTCGCAGGTCTTCACAACAACTTACAAATATTGGCATGAAATAGATTTATCCTGAGGACAGCTATTCAATCCAGCAGGAAAGGCACCGTGACTTCTAATTGTTGAGTTAGGAAGACGAGGTCTATTTTTCGAAGCAGAGGAATCACAGCGGCCTCTCTCGCAGCATGGCTGAGTCATCAGTGCTGGGAAGTCTGAATCAAGAGGTAAGATGTAGCATTAAAAGATCAAAATCAGCCCTTTTTTGTCTCAAAATATATTGCTCTTTAGAGTAAAAGGATTAAAAAGTGCCAAAGGAATTTTACCGTATGTGTCAGCACAGTGCCTTGGCTGCTGTACTACAACAGCATCTCTAGAACTCTGTTTCCACAAATAATGTGTAGAAGCTTAAATTTTCCCATGCTGCTTCTGATTGGTTCTATTTCCAACCATAAGATAAGAATTCCTTCCCCTTGCTCTTTTTCATACGTTAACTGGAGTAAGTAGAAGCTACCAGATTAATGAGTTAGTTAAACATGCATTAACACTACGAAATTAGAGATCATGGCAATAATTTCATATCCTATACTGCAGAGCACTGTGGTTTAAAATTGGACTGCTTAACAGAGTTTACTGCATAAGGAGACAACTTCACCTAGAGTTTTAGCACTAGATATCATGTTTTGTATGGTATTTTTCATCACAAAAGTCAGTCTGGCAGAGGAAATTAGAACTGTGTTTCAAGGTAAGTTGGTAAGTGATGTTAGCACCTTCCTCCTCTAAGCAGTGAAGGAGGTTTTGAACCGAATACCTCTCAGCTGTGAGGAGAGAACAGGATTCTGTCAGCCTAATCTCATTATACTTGTAGCCATTACAGTCAAAATGAGTTTCCTCTGCCTTAGTTTGGGTTGGAGTCAAAACCAGTTCTCAGAGGAAAAGGGTCATTACATTAAGGTAGAAAGTTACTAAATTGAGCTTCCTATTATGCTAGGGTATGTGCATTCATGTTTTCTTTAACTGCGGAGAGATGAGGTGAATAATCCAGGTATTGTTCAGCAGCTGGAGTCCTACATTTTATTCTGATGAATGAAATAAGAATAGACAAACAAATAAAATTTATAGCATGCTAATTGAACTAGAAATGGCCTGGAACCAAGATCTTGTTCAGAACACCCCCGCTCTTTGAGGAGAAGCAGCATTAGGCCAGCACTTTGTGGCTCAGCCTCGTCTTAAATGAAGTGAAATGAATAAATATATGTCATGGTAATCAATATTCTTTTGGCCACGATCCTGCAAACATATGTGAATAATTCTGTGCATGTGTGTTCAATTAGATTATTCATATGCACAGTGTTAACTCAGATATGCAAGTGTTTGCGTTATTGGAACCCCAGTTTATGGATTTTCATGAAGAGCCAAAATCTACAAGGAAAAACTCAGATACCACAAATGTTCACACAAGTGAGTATTTACGCAGAGAAATCCAGCCCTGTTGTGCTCACATGCATGAAGTTACACACATGCTTCTATGCACCCCTCCGCAAACAAAGGAGGATGTCTCACATGTTATGATACTTTACAAATTGGAAGGTTTGGTTTGATGGACAATAGTTAAATGTTCATTAATTCTATGGCAAACATAGAAGCTTTTTATTAAATCTGAAATGTATTTGATATGCCAGTCCTATGTTTGGGGCAATTCACATGAGCTCTGAATATCTTTTTCATTTTTTCCCCTTTGCATCAGACTGTAAGAAATTCTGAGCTGTTTCAGTCTAGACTCAGTGTACAGAACTGTTAGTAAATGAATTTCTAATTTAGATGAATACCATGTTACCTAACAGCATCTGACTACTGCAGTATTCCTTTCCATACTACCTCACAAATGTGCAAACAATTGCAATATCTTAAGTAAAGCATGGCACATTTTTATATTGATGAAAATGATATGGAATTAATTATATGAAAGTAGTTCATCAAAGTACCTATTTATTTAAGGCTTTGTAACACCATCCGCAGGTTTAAAATAGAAATCCTCTAGAGAACAGCTGGGGGATAAAGGCACAGCACAAAGAACTTGCAGGCAGAGCTCAGTGGTGTGTTGTAGCTGTGTAACCCTGCAGAGGTGTCAGACCCCCTGGAACTGGGCAGCCTTATGCTCCCTGTGTCTTGCTACAGGTTTGGACCTGTTCTGGTGCAGGGAAGGATGCAGCTTTCACGTATAGAGGGGCTGCGTGGTGTGAGATGAGCTGTGCTGAAGTTGAGGCTCCAGCTCTAGGGATGAGCTTCCCAAGGGGGCTGGAAGGAAAACACCTTTCTTTGTTACCTCTTTCTGTCACTGCCTGAGAAGTTCAAAGAGGAAGATATTTTAGTTAGACGCTGACTAAAAACGTATAAGGTTGTGTGTAAAAACTCTTTGCTTTGGTCTTTGACTCTTATATGAAGGATTTTTGATACTCTTTGGAAGTGAGCAGAAACAACTGAATTTTATCACGTTCTTCTTTCCAAGAGAAAAAAAAGAAAAAAACGCAAAGAATTAAATCTGTAGCAGATACTCCAGAAAAAAGCATCACGTCAGGCTATAGAGGATGTAATGGATCAGATGCTACAGGGCTGTCAGATACATGCCTGCTTCGCTCTTTCATCCACTCCACCACCATTGAGGGCTTTCAGTTACTCTCCATGGAGAAGCAGGCTGAAACTGTAGGCAGCTTCAAAAGCAGGACTGCTGTGGGCTTCCTTTGGTTCAGGATATTCTCAAAAAGTTCTTGGCCTCAGAGTACTTCACCTCAGATGCATGTAACTTAAATAGGTGTATTAGAGATACTGTAAATTCTTCTGCAGAATGTGCTTTAGATCAAGTTGTTGTTAAATCATTGTTTATCCTTGAGAAACACTTGGTTAGCAAGAAACTTTCCCTTCTATCTCTCCAACATCTTCTAACTGAAAATGCTGAACTCATTTTTTCCTTTCCCAGTCTTTCAAACTGACATCGATTTTGCTTCAGCTAAAAATAGCTCAGTGGGAAAATGTCATTCAGAGGTGCCAGCTGACTACAGAAGAAAAAGAATAACATCTCATAAAACACAGGCTGGAATTGAAAATTAAATTTTGATACTATTCATCTACTCCCAGTGGATTGTTAAATTTTACATGCAAGGAGGTATGTATGACAAAATGTTGCTATGATTGCTTTTAACTCTACAGCACAGCAAAATTTTGTTGAAAAGACTGTTTTTAAAACCGTGATAAAACATAGCAGATTTATTTTAGTTTTGTCTACCAAGTTCCCCACACTTCATTGTAACTTTGCAGTGAAGCATACTGAAAAGGCACCAATTTCAACAGAGCCAGATCCTCACTTATACATTTTGGTTTATACCAACATATATTTAAAGCCATACCCATTTTAGTAGAACACAGTGCTGCATCTGTTCCTACCTCTAGGACAATTGTAAACATACAAGATCGTGAATCTCCTGCTGTTAAAAGTTCCCTGTGTTTTCTATTGAAACCTTCTTGCAAAACAAATAACCGAGAACAGTGCTTCCTCACCCAAGTTCATAAAATCATAGAATCACCAAGATTGGAAAAGACCTCCACAATCATCCAGTCCAACTGTTCACCTCCCACCAATATTTCCCCACTACTGTCCCTTAGTACAATGTCTAAACATTGCTTGAACACCTCTGGGTTTGGTGATTCCACCACCTCTCTGGGCAGCCCATTCCAGTGCCTGACCACTCTTTCCAAGAAGAAATTTTTCCTAATATGCAACCTGAACCTCCCCTGGTGCAACTTAAGGCTATTCCCTCTCATCCTATCACTGCTTATGCAGAATAAGAGGCCAATAACCAACGTGCCACAGGCTCCCTTCAGGTAGTTGTAGGTAGTGATAAGGTCATCCCTGAGCCTCTTCTTTTCCGGACTAAACAATCCCAGCTCCCTCAGCTGCTCCTCATAAGACTTGTGCTCCAGACCCCTTATGAGCTTTGTTGCCCTTCTCTGGACACGCTCCAGGGTTGCTGCACTCTGAGCTGACTCGGGTAGTAACCTTACTGGAAGAAGGACAGAAAGACTTACTCAAACCATTTTCTTTTGTCTACTTGGAACACAGTCACGATAATGACAAATTTAACTCTGTTCAGGTCATTACAGCAGCAAGTGAAGTGATTCCCAGCAGTATTTTGTGTCTCTTGACCAATGTCTCTTAGGTTTGCTTTGCTTTTTCAACTTTGTTCCAGAAAGAGAACTGTGAGCACACTGTGGTTTTGGTATAATTTTATTTCAGTGTTCACAAAACTGCATTTGTCTGATGTTACCAATGGCAATGGAGGCAAGGGAGTGAGATCAGAATAGGACTTTGTCTTGTAACATTGAAAAGAATTCTTCTCTCCTTGTAGATGAGTTTTCCGACTATGTAGGAAGTTATAAAGTTATGAGGTATAGCAGTACTAGCAATTACCTTGTTCTGTAAAACACTCCTTAAGAAATGGGGAAATAAACACATTCAAAACCTTAAATACTAACATAGTTTGCTCCAAAAGTAATGCTTCTTATTTATTTCCATACCAACTGCAACAGATACAAAGAGCACAGTGTCGATGTCCGATAAATTCTCAGCCACATAATACTATTTTTCAACACAGTCACCACCACTAGCTATGCATTTTCAACAGCAATGAACAACATTCTGCATGTTCTGATTGTAAAAGTCTGCACCAGCAGAGGTGACCCACTGTTGCCACAGCTGAAATGCCCCCCCACCTCCTCACTGTGCTCACATCCACTGTTTGTTCTCCATAAATCTTCAACAAGCATCAGTGAATGTCAGTGGGTGTCATTGTTTCTGCATGGAGGAATTCCACCGCACACCTTTCCATGTCAGACGCCATTTTGTCACTCTGCCCTCTGCTGCCATCTGTCACATGGCAACAACATGTAATGGAATATTGGAGGGAACCTTCAGCCTCCACTACCGTACCACCAACATCTGCCTCTGATATCTGGGCCAACATAAGAAATTAGGAGATGTACTTTTGGAGCAGCCCTCATATGTTGCTGAGAATTTTAAGTTATAAGAACCAATATTTTCCTGGGTGCTTTGTAAGAACTTAGTATCTATGCTGGGTCATATCAAAGGTATGCTACATTTACTAGTGTCTATAGCTACTGAATCCTCTAGGCTCCTGTAAAATGTCAGGAGATGAATGCTTAGGAATGGCACAGGTATCGAGTGTTATTTCATATCATATCGCTCCCTTTCCTACGGTTTCTGGCAATTTACTGCTTGGGGACTTCCTGATCTGGAAGCTGGAGCTCTATCATGCTCAGTAGCTGTTGGCAGACTTCTGTTACATACATTTGTTGCATCTACTTACTGAACAAATGATACTTCTCATTCTTATTATGTCCTGAACTAATTTATTTTTTTTAAAGTACTTTTAAGGTTGTGGCCTTTTTATGTTTAAAAATTTGTTATTTGTCATTTTTCTTGATGTGCACTGTTTTTTTTGCATTAAGACACTTTTTATACTGGACTATCAGCCTCATGCTTATAGCAGATGGCATTGATTGAAAGCTGCACTCTGGGGTTCTGCATTTAGTTTTAATTAACAAATTATTCCCTGTGAATTCCCTGAGAAGAGTCTACAAGGAAAAGAAAGTGGAGAAATTTATGTTGCTTAGTCTTCAATTTAAAGTAGAACTGAGAGTTGCTTTAAGCAAATCCTTTGTGCTCATAGATGGATTAAATGATCCACCCCTGAACTTGCAAGATCAAAATCCTTGACTGCATTTGAAGGCATGAGAGAATTCATTTAAATAAAACTGTATACATGGAATACTGTAAGACAGTATGACTTCTCACCAGAGTATCAGTGAATTTTCCATATCAGAAGTAAGTCAGGCTATGGAGAAATTAATACTCACTGCACTATATTTTCCTGCGAAAACCCACAGCAGACTATTTTCTATTTGTCCTAATGTAAGTCAGCCAGATTAAATAGCATCTTGCTTATCTCCTGCTCCAACCAAAGATACTCCTACTTCACCTGAAAGCACAAGAGACCAAGTAAAGTGCACAAAGTTTACTGTGCTTCAAATTGAAAAGGGAGGATTGGTGTGAAAAAGATGTGAATACTTATAATATTTATATTTATTGAAACAGTATTGAACTAGATGTATTGAGTGTTTAGTGAACTACACAGGAAATCTGCCTCTTTGAATGCTTTGGCTGTGAATCCTGAATGTAGTCATTCTTAGATCCCAAGCACAGATACATGATGGATGGAGAATTGCTTGACAGCAGCCCTGAGGAGAGAGATTTGAGAGTGTCACTTGATGAAAGATTCAGCATGAGCCAGCAATGTGCACTTGCAGCTCAGAAGACCTGCCATATCCTGGGTTGCATCAAGAGAAGATTGACCAGCAGGGTGAGGGATGCGATTCTGCCCTTTTAATCTGCTCTTATGAGACCACACCTGGAGTACTGCATCCAGTTCTGGGGTTCCCAACACAAGAAGGACATGGAACTGTTGGGGTGGGTCCAGAGGAGGGCCACGAAGAAGGCTGCAGCACCTCCCCTACAAAGGCAGGCTGAGAGAGCTGGGGCTCTTCAACATAAAGAAGGATCCAGGGATAACTTAGAGCGACCTTTGAGTACCTGAAAGGGCCAACAGGAAAGCTGAGGAGGGACTTTTTATAAGGGCATGAAGTAACAGGACAAGGGGAAAATATTTTAAACTGGAAGAGGGTAGAGTTAGACTCCATGTTAGGGAGAAAATCTTTACTGTGAGGGTGGTGAGACACTGGAACAGGTTGCCCAGTGAGATTATGGATGTCCCCCTCTCCCCCCCCCAAAAAAAAGCATTCAAGACTAGCCTGGATGGGGCTGTGAGCAACCTGGTTTAGAGAGGTCTCCCTGCCTATAGCAGGGGGTTGGAACTAGACGAACAGAAAGGTCCCTTCCAACCCAAAGCAGTCTATAATTCTATGATTTATTAAGTTTGTTCTTCATAAGGCTCTTCTGTCTGTTTTATAATATGGTATCACACAATTAGAAGATTGCCTTTAAAAGGAAGTGGAGCATGCTGTAAAGCATAAATTCATTTGCATATGTTTGAAATCTAACTGTTTGCGAAGACATGCTTAAGAGTGCATTCATCAGTATGACCAAGCATATGTAAAGTTGGGATGATTTTTGTTCACTTTTACATTTTTTGTGGGAAGAAAAATACTGTCACAAAGTGTACGTCTTTCCATATTCCCAGACCAGCCCGTTGAGCATACATCAAGAGAACACAGGCTTAAAAAGAACTAGCATATTACAGAATAAGCTATGAAAATATATAAAAATTTGCTCAACTTTTATGTTTATGAAAAACTTTTATGTTTATGAAAACAGACAGATGTTTGTGTGCTGAGTGATATTGAGAACTTGCACCTTTGAATGTTTTGGCTGTGAAACCTGACAATGATAAATCACTTTCCAACAGCTGTGGACAGCTGTTTAAGTCTGGGGTCTAGAGAGCTTAATTGGGGAAGTGTGTTATAAAATTAAAGTGCCAATGGCTCATTAAGTTATGTGGCTATTTTGTGCAGCAGGCCCATAATGCTACATTCCTGGCTTTGGGAAAGGACATGCCTAACTCTCTGTTAATTAAGGCTTGTCTAAGAATGTAGTTTTGCCACACTCCAGTGTTTTCATAGGAGAGCATCTGTGAAAGAAGTCTGGGAGAGGAAAGCTATTTACAAGCAATAGTTTACTGTGGCTAGAGCAAATTTCTCACTCTTCATATTTTGATGCCCTGGACATGTTTACCTTGTTTATGAGCTAGTGTGATAACTTAGATGGAGATAGAGGACCATCAAACTTGCTGTTATAAATAGCCTCTTCTCTGGACAGACTGAATTCCTCCCAAAGCAGACGCGTTTAATAAAAAAAATAATAATTATTGAATCTTAAACAACAAATAAATCATAATAAGCTTTAATACAGAATAGGGAAAAATGAATTTTCCAAGGTGATCAGAGCATTAAAAATTAGAGACACAAGTGAAGCAGAGTGGAGGATGGGAAGCATATTACAGCAGTAAGGATTATCATCAGGAATTCTCATCTTTTAAATACCTTGTTTAAATTCATTTATTTATGTAGCAAGTATTATAATTATTTGGCTATTTTAATTTTCAGAGTGCTACGGAACAAGGGTATGTCACACTTGCCAGTTGTCATTAAGTGTAGGATGGGAATACAGGGGCTGTTAACTCTGAGATCATCAAGGAATGCAGACAGCTTCTAACTCCTTCTTCTTTGCAGGGACTACAGGGCCACCAAACCTGGTTCCTCAGAGTGCCACCAAATCTGGGTTGTAAGAGGGCTGAGAGCACAACCTCAGGTAACAGTTTGACTTTGTTTATGGTCATAACATGTTCTCTGTTGGAATGGCCCTGCATGAGTCCAACAGTGGTAAATGAAGAACCAAAATATATACAGAGTGATTAGAGGGATGCCCACACTGGATTATGAAGCAGTCTCAGATATCAGTGTGGAAACTTGAGACACTCACCATTTCTTCCATTTATCTGCATACATATTTTCCTTCAAGTTTTAATTCACGGTTTATGTAAAATTGTAAAGCATTCATGCCATCTTTTGTAACTCAATTGTAACTCATTCATGCCATCTAGTTCTAACTCCCCTACCACAGGGAGGGTTGCCAATCACAGATACTAGAGACTAGACAGTATTCCCACTTATGTAATCATAAATATGAAGCAATCCACTGATTTCAGTACAGTTACTTTGAATTTGCATCAGCAGAACAGAGTTTGTTTGACCTCAGTAAGCAGTAGCAAAAAGGATACCCCGATGTGTTTTAATGAAGATATTTTAAATAGCTTCGGAGCATGGCTGTCATTCTGTCAAACTGTAAGGATGGATTATTTCTGCACATATCAGGAGGATGTTCTCTGCAAACTGGTTATCGAGTACATTGCTAATAGGCTGTACACTAGTTTGATTGTTGAATACAAAACCAACTCTATTACTGAATATCAAACATAATGCTCCCAGTAGGGAAATCAGCAGGATTTTTTAATGCTGAATTAGGTATTCTTATATTTAAAACCAAGTTACAGTACCTATGGATTGGTTCTAATTTATATAGCCTTTTCTATAGAACTGACTAACTCTTTGGAGTCAGTTTCTCCACAAGACCAACTGATGTGTTTGTTCACACATTGTTGTTATATGAACTATTTATTGCTGCATGTAAAGTGATTGAAAGGATATAGAGTAAATATTTTCAGAGAAAATAGTCTTTTTACAATATCTAATTAAAGAGTTTTGTTTTCTAAACATCCTTGAGAAAGACACTGTGCAGAATGAACAGTAATGCCAAAGTATGTATGTTTTATAGAAAGAAAATAAGTATTATCTCACTGAGGGGAGAATTAATTTATTCCACTTTTTCAGTTCTAACATTTCTACATTATAACAATCATCCTTGGGATTGCTAAGAGCAGGTTGAGTTCCTTCCCTTGAGAATTCATTGATGCATCTCATTAATCAACTCGAGATAATGCTGTTAAACAGTATTAGAAATATCCATGCCTCTAGCAAACATCTGGCAGAATTATGATTTCCCATGCTTTAGCTATAATGTTTGGTACTGGAGCAAGAAGCAATTCTTCTTTCCATTCTTTCTGAGCAATATTTTCAAGACAGAGATACAACTGTGTTTTTATCTTCACTGCTGTTTAAACTTTGGTCTGATACCACTGCCTGACTTTCCAACATCCGTTCATATTTTTATTTGAAAATCTCCTGGAGGACACCCCTGGTCCCTCAAGGAATAACGAGAGCTCTGTCGTTTCTCATGTAGCTACCATCAGCTCCAAGGGTACCCAAACTTGAAGAGTGAGAATTTCAATTCTAAAGGTGTGTCAGATCATTCTTCTGCATCCAGTAGCCGTTAATTAGCGTATTTTCAGAAAAGAAAAGACTGCTGTCTGCCTCTCTTTCAGTGCAAGTATCAGTCAGCTCAAATCTCTCTCAGCAGTGAATTAACCTATCTTTTCTATGTTGCACTGACATAGATGAAGAGCTGTCACAGGGACGTGTACTTCATCTCAGGTGAAGGATTATAATGAACTGATAAGAGGCTGTAACCTTTTAAAACACTGCTGCTGTTTTGCAAGTTAGCATCTGTCTACAGCTTGAGTTTCCATGTGGATCACTCCATTACTTTTTATTCACACGGCCTTTGAAGAGTGAACACGCATGGGTTAGGCAGGTCTGTACAAGCATGGGGCTTATGCTTGCAGATAGTTCTGATCTGAGTCAAAATGTGTAAGAGGTAGAGAAAGGTTTGATGTATAGCCAAGTATATTCTGTAGATGGTCCTATGTATAAGAGGTCCTATATTACCATTTCTCAGTGCTTGGGTCATCAAAAGCAACAAAGCACCGAACATCCCTCCACATAAAATATTACAAACTATTCTCAGTTATATTTCAGTTTACTAAAGAATCTGTGTTGCATTCCACATAAGTCATGGTTTCTGAGTTCTGTATTTTCCATCTCACTGTAAGCTACCAAGGGGATCTCAATGTTCATTTTCAGAAATACTAAAAAGTAGTATTCATTCCAGCTATTGCAATGCATTGTTAAAAAAGACCTCAGAACTCTCTATGATTACAACAAAAGAATTTTGCAGGTTCTTGGGCAGCCTGACTATACCCAGGAATATAATAAATTAGATGATCAAATAAATATGTCTGGTGTTCATAAGTGAGTTTAAATATGTATATATTAAAAAAAAAATAACTTGAAGATAAAAATACAAGTTGAGAATAACACCAGCAAAATGCATATTAAAAGTAAAAAGTTCAGTAATAAAAGGACTAAATGTATTTTCCAGCTTTGCCAAGTGAATAATAAATTGGAAAGGAAAGTAGGGAAAGCAAAAGAGTTATTTAAAGGTCAAGTTCAACATTAGGTCTGTAACCATATTCACGTTTTGTTATGTTTGCTCTTAAAAGAGAGAACTTCAAAAGAGCAGGCTGGTGACTGACATTGTGAAGACAGGGGCATTAAGGCTTCTTAAGCAGATTTTGACAATATTCAGCTATTTGACAACATTCTCCTATTAACATACTTTGCAATCAGAACAAAAACAAAGAGGATTTTTTTTTTCCTTTTTTCCCCCAGCATGGCTTCCTGGGAAAATGCTGCATTTTTAGTTGAATAGAATATTCTACCATATCCACACCACAAGTTGCTGACACGTTGCATGTGTTGGCTTGAACAGTAATCCTTTTCACATTTACTTCTTTCATTCTGCACTTGGAGATTTACACAAAGAGATTTTTCATGGTCTTTCTGTGAGAATAACACTACAATCCATCCCTACACAGAGAGGAAACCTCAAGAGAGACTGGTTAAATGTGTTGGCCATTTGCTTGACCTGGAGCCTCATCCAAGTAAAACCCTTATCAAACTCATCTGTATATGCAGTAGGACACATGTGCCTAATGTGACACTCCTGATAAAATGCCTTGTTGTATTTAGAATAATAGAGCTGAATGTCAGTCCATGGTCCCAACCACAAAATTGCATTTTTTCACAGTGGTTACATAATTTCCTGCTAGAAATGTTCCTTCTGTACTGGAATGAGTAAACTGCATTGAAGGAATGGAGACATCCTAAGCCATGCATGTATTTAAAGGAAAAATATGAACCCACAAAAGGATATACGTGTTGAAACAATAGTTCCATGGGTATGTTAACCTAACAAATTTATAGAGGATATTGACTTTCAAATGTTGATTTTAACAACCAATTCTTTTTTACAAGTAAGTCACAATATTTATGTAAGCTGAGAAATTTTCTATAAAGCCAGTATTTGAGTGCTATCGAGTTTTGAAGGACTCTTCTGTAAACTAAAACTAAATCTCTTCTTCATGCTTTTACTGCTATTTCTTCAGCACAATGTCAATCATTCTTCTCTCAGCGGTCACTAACCAGATTATTTGTGTGTTTCCACACTGCTGCATCACAAAACATCATGCCCACTTGCCTCAAAAAGATAATATCTAACACATATGGAGACTGCCTTTGATCTCCACGGTCTATCTAGAGGTCACAGACCTATCTTCTCCTCTCCCTCACTTCAAATAGCCCCTTTCATTTACTGTGAAACTAAACATTGGAAGGACAAAGGCAGGAAAATAAAGGCCTTGATTTACTAGTGCTTACATGTTTGGCTATTTCAAGGTAGATTTTACTCTCTTAGGTCACATCATTAATTGCCCTGCATTTTTGCATCATAGCGTATTGTATTTGTTTTCATGCATGCAGCCTTCAAAATTCAAGCTGCTTTTTAAATCAGTACTTGTGTTGTTCATAACTAAACAGCCATTAGGAGCCTGCTAATCAATTTGCAATACCCAGCACTGAATCCAACTCTGTGCGAATTGCATGGGAATGTTCAGTAATTTGACTTGGCTGCTGGAAAACTGATTTGTCTTTATTCATGTAAAGTTGTTAATGCAGAAGAAGTACATTGGGTAATCTTTTGAACTGTGGCTGGGAGGGTGAAGGCGGCAAATGATTTAATGGCGTTTGACAAAGGAAAAGAATATTTCAGGTGCAAATGTCAGATATGTTTCAGCTACAACCACTTTGCTTTTGCTAAGGACTGATTCAGAAAAACGTACCTAAAGAGAAATTTGAGCAACGTTTTGTGAGATCAAGCCTGTAGTCTTGAAAATCACTGCTCAGCTGTGACTCTGCCTTAAAGGCCCCTCACTATTGATCCTTCAGCTCTGCAGGCACCTCAAGTTCTCTGAGATCTCACTGTTATGCTCAAAACCTCCTCCGTTATCAACACTCCAATTACTGACAGCTTGTAGACATTCGTAAACAAGGAGTTCACTTGCTGAACTTTCTTCAAGGAGACAAGCCAGTACAGTTTTTCTGAGTATATATAATAAATGAGAGTTTCACATGAAGTATCAGTATGCAGTAACAGCTACTGGATTTTTTTGTTCTTATGTTTCGTTGTTTTTTAAGAGGTTAGCTGTGAAAGAAGTGATTGACCATTTTTTTTTGCTTAAATAATTAAAAATACTTAAATACTGTCAGAGTAGTCAGCCATCCTCTGCTGTCTTCAATGATGGAAAGATCCAAAGTTCCTCAAAAGAAACCCTGAACATGAGGTCACTGTTTGCATTGTAGGAAATGATACGCAACTGTTTCTTTGCCATTAAAATTTTCTAGAGACAAAGAGCTTTGTTTTCTTAGAGGCAAGGGGAACTGCATGACCTCACAGTTTAGTGATTAAGACATTCAGAGCGCGAACAGGAGAGAAGCCATTGTTCTGTGTTCATTTCCCCTACAACTTTTCCAGGATTATTTCTGTATGTTAGGCTAAATCTCCATTGAAAAAAAGAATAGTTTTACGAAATGTCTAGAAAGCAAAGGTTTTCCACTTTTCTTAGGTGATTATGCATTCTTTCTCTTACACAAGTTTGTTCTGGCACCATCAGAAAGATGATTTTTATGAAGTGGACAGTAGAAACAGGAGAGGTGAGCTCCAGAACCGTCTGTTCATCTTGGGCACTTAACAGGAAGGTGAGAGAATGAAGCTGGGCCTCTGGACCTCTCACACCATGTATGATGATTTCAGTACCTACCATATTCATAGAGAGCTGTAGCCATCTCCTTTTATCCATCTAATCGTTATTCAAAATAATTATTCCATCATTCTCTTTGACTTTAAAAATGTGAGATGTCATCTTTGGGAAAAGATTTTGCATTATTGTCTGAAGTAGAGGGAAAACAATGTTGGAACATGGTGAGATTTAAGATGTGACCTTTCCAATATTTTCTCTAACTCAGTACCTTCTCAGAATGATGACTATTTTCCATTTTTCAGTTTGTCCTCAGGTGTCTGTATCTCCTCTGAAAATCAAGAATTAAGTACAAACAGTTGGAACAACACATTTGGAAGCAGTTGCCTGGAAGCAAGCACAACATATTCAGCACAATATTGCATATGTGACATTTTGTATCCATTTCTAAGGGGCCAAAAGAAGGACACAGATATGTTGTGTTCAGAGGAGAGAGCTCTGTCAGTCTGTGCTCTTTCCAAGAACCTGCCCTCCATCGAATAAATGAGAGGATAGTCTCTCAGTGAGCAATATGCAAAGATACAGCTCTAGCATAGAATAAAAAAGTTAGTGTACATGTAGATATGCGTCTATATACTCCATCCTTTAAGTGGAAATTTCCCTTGCAGAACATTTGCATGCTAAACCTCCTGCTTCACATACAGCTGGATACAACTTTACACCCCTTGGCCAACCAAGAGTTATTCATGCCTGTCTCTTAGCAATCTGCTAGGAAACATTGTTGGGTGTAATTATAAAGCTAGACAGGACTGGAAGTTCTAGCTTGCTTCTGTGGTTATCATAAATTTCAGAAGTACTTGCTTCTCATGACAGAACTCATTATTCTTTCTTTAATTTACATCAGGCATCTCTTGTTAACTACTAATCAATGTAGTTTGGAGTCCATCACTTCTGGATTAAGTTATGAAAGAGGTGTCAGCTGGTCCTAATGATCTTTGTATACACTGACAATTTTTGCTGACAAAAGCAAAATCTGAACTAACATCAGTACTTTAAGTGGTATGGATTATTCTCTGTGATATTTAAACACATTAAGGGAATGGCTGAAGAAACAGTTGATAGGTTTAAATGTGAGCAAATGTTAAGCGATGTGTTCAGGAGCTAAAAATACAACTGCTACATTGCTGAGCAAAAAACAGAATGCAGAGATAAAGGGAACTGAGTGAGATGGAAGAGAACATACGTGAGGATGGAATACTCTGTTCAGTTGTAGGAAAAAAAAATAAAAGATTAATATAATGAAGAGAAGTTCTGCTTGGATAATCTTCTTTCAAAGATTTTTCTTCCAGAAGTATGAGAAAGCATCTACAGCAAGACTGGAAACTGTATAGAGGTTAGTGAGGCAATGGCTGACTTTGCAGAGTTTAAGCCTAATATGCAGATTACATCCAAAGGAAAAATAACAAAAATAATTAAAGTCATGGGAACTAGGGAGACCTCAATATCAGGAAAGATTAAATATGCTATGACTATTTTTTTTGGAAAGTGAAAGGAAGTAGGACATCAGAATTAAAACTAACAATAGCTAGAAAGCAACGTAGTCCTTCCAAAATTTAAAGAATGATAAATAATTAAAGGTCAGCAGATAAAAAATAGTGAACTTAGTATACTATTCATGCAAAGAGTGATGCAGCTCCTTACTTCTTAAAGTTAGTTTTAAAAGTTGCTCAGTAAAATCAGAAAGAAAATTAGACATACATGAAGAAAACAAATATTTTCTGCTTCTGGAACAAAACAGACTAATCTAGAAGGGGCAAGAAAAATATTCTTTTTTCTCCATGCAGGAAAAAATTACATTTAAAGGCATTTTCAAGCATGAGATGATATTTTTTGACGACAAGAAGGCTGGAGGAAATAGGGCCAACATTCAGACATCAGAAATTAACTTTCCCATGTCTGAGGAAAGGCACCCTTTCATGCTTTGAGTCATTCAACATCATAGATTAAAACTATTTTGTACCATTACTCAGTTAATCCAGATGCTACTTTGATATCCAGTGTCTGCAGACGTTCCCAACAGACAGTGACAGTTGACAGGAGGAATTAAAGTGCTGTCTGTGAGCCCTTCACATCTTTCTGAAAGGGAAATGTTCAATAACAAAAGTGAAAACAGCATTTCCAGGAGTAATGAAAAAGGCAAAAGAAGTTGATATTCTGTGCTGGAAGAGCAAATGAAAAGGCTAACACTACATCACTTTCAATGCGAAACACGCAAGGTGCTGAGTACAGTTCAAGGTGGTCTGTGGGGAGCTATTTCCAGTAGCTCTAATTCATGTGGGAAGGTCACCTCCTCTGGGAATCCTGTTATACAGGATTAGGCAGAAACCCTATGCCTTCCTCTGCCTGCTGCTGGAAAGAGAAAATCAGCTGATGCCCTTACTAATGGGCACCCTACACCTTACTGTCTGCACATTTCATGTTTGTGACTCTGTGTGTATTTATTTGTGTGCCAGGCTAGCAGAAGCCTCATGTCTTAAGGATGACAGCTGAGAGCTTCTTTTTTGCCTGGTAAGGCGGTACACAATGAAATGACTGTTAACAGTTCCCTTTCCAGAGAAGCAATTAATTGAACTGATTAATGAACACTGCAGAAGAAATGCAATCAGGTGACTCTTCTGGGTGAGAAGGGCACACTGTCTATGGCAAGATGGTTATTAGTAAATGCCAAGTACTATGGGCACTGGCACCTTGCTCACAAGAAAGGGAATTTCAAAGGTCAAAGGAGTATCTCTTCTTTTTGCTCCTGATTTTCTATGCCAGTAGCTATGCCAGGCTACTACTAGTGTAGTTCCACTTCTCTCTCTCTCTCTCTCTCTCTCTCTCAATTTCTCTTATCATTTTATAGTGATAAAAGTCTTCATCATTTTAAGCTGATATACTGTGGGAGTCAGTCTTACACAACCATCACGGCTCTGTGTGAATGTGTGTTTATAGCTGTATTCTGTCTTCTTCATACAGCAGCTTCTGCACCTGCTGTCTGATTTCAGTTAAGACTGGCAAATGAATGGCAGTCTTCTGATAATTAAGTTACTGCAAATATTACATGCAGGTAGAGAAGAAAGGAGTGATAAGTGCCCAGACTGGGGGAGAGCTAGCAGCACAGCTTATCAGTCACAAGAGAATATGCTTATGGCAGAGATCTCAAAAACATGTCTATCAGGTTTCTTAGTCACCAAGTCAATCAAAATCTAGAAGAAAATAAGCCTCATTAGCTCTAGTGCAAGGGAACTGCCTGTTCTAACAACAGGCTGTGGCTGCCACAGTTTAGGCTCAATTTCCCTATTAGGGATAAATGAAGAAGCATAAATCTCTCTCTTTAGGCCACAAGTGTATGCTGATAATGCTGCAGTGATGTTCTTCATATCCACTGCATGTCCTAAAGCTGAGCATGTAAATAAACTGATAGTACAGAAGATTGCTCTCAGCTCAACCAAGGGGCCTTCCTAAGAAGTGAAGAGCAAGAAATGCGCATGCTCCAGACTGTACCAATTGAAACATGTTATTGGGGTGATAACAGTCAAAGGAATGACAGATCCAAGCATATAACATTAAAAAAAAAAAAATAAAAATGGTGGTTTATTGAAGAAACAGCTGCTATGTAAATTGCTTACTAACAGGATTTTATTAAAGTGGATAAATTTCAGCTTAGTAATGAAGATTTACAGAAAATCACTTCTGAGCCTGGAGATTTTTAGTTTTCTGATATGGAAAACCTCACGGGAGGCTCCTGGATCATCAAACTCACAACGACTGCACGGCCTCAGTGCCACCTTCAGGAAACTGCTCAGCTCAGGTCATGACAGACAGCTGCCAGGACACACGAGATCTGCACACAGCAGCCAGTTGACACAGGGGCCTGACTGCCACTGCAGGAGGGAGATCGGCACACAGCAAGAACCCCAGCTGCCCGCTCGGTGTGCTGTCCATCCCTGGAGATAATACAGAAGGTTTTCATTCCTTATTCTTCTCCACAGCAGGCTTGTCAATATTTCTGTTGTAGTTAACAACTATGAGCAGATCAAGCTGTGCTTATGACCAAAATTACACACAAAAAAAAATCCCACCATGGTCTTTTTAATACACCAGAAGATCCCAAACCCACAAGTTTACCATGTCAGATCTTTGGAGCTCTGTGTATTGGGTCACTCCTCAACTTAGCTGACCTGGTTTGTACTTTAAATCCGAAGCAGTCAAATAGGACAGCCTGTGACATATGACTAATTGGTCTCTGGAATAAATACTACACTTTGGGTTCTTTCCAAGCTCCTGAAGCCAGATTATACAGACAGACTTATGCAAGGGAACCTGAATTTTGTTATAAGCAGCTGAGAGGTAATTCCTGCTTACAGGGCAAATATCTGCTCTCAGTTACAAAAGGTAGATCTGCACAGGCCATCTGAAACATTGCAGACCATACACTCACTGGCAGATAAGGCCTGTTTCTGGTGGGAACCTTTTTAAAATCATCTCCTGTACACAGAGGTCAGTATTCACATGGGATTTTGCTGAGTGGCTGCATAGTATTTCTCTTGCTGTCTTAAGAGCTAACAGCAGATGTGTTTAAACTCACTGAAACGTTGGACTGCAGAGGGGATGTTGGAATGACAAACACTACAGATACTTTTCCTAGCACATGACTGTGATTAAATCAATACTTAGTCATCCTCATCTCATGCCCAAACGTGCGTCCTCACTGCAAACATGTACAGAGAAATACCTGTTAGGTGATGGAGATGCCTTTCATTTTTGGCATGGGGTACGTACAGTCCCAGTATTCACAAGGATGGCTATCAGCTTCTTGTGAGATGTGCAGCAGTGAGCAGGCTATGGGACAGCCCAAAATTCAAGCTATGTTAACCTACTAACAGTGTGGGTCACCTCGTAGTCCACCGCTTTACTTACAATAACAGCCCCCCCAAATCAAAATAATGGTCCATATTCCAACACACAATCTCCACTCTTAGAAGTTCTTACTAGCTTCTTCTTCACTGAGAAGAGATAGAGTCAGCCTATCATCACCCCTGTATTGTCATCCTCAAACACAAAAGATTGTTCCCCTTCCTGTCAGAAAGATTAAAATAAGGCAGTTATTGTTAGCTAAGAAATTCTTGCTCATTACATTATTATTACTCAATGAATCAACTCTTTATGTCTTATTTCCTGACATTGAACTGTCTTCAACAGAGCACTGTCCTCAAAATGAAGAAGAACATGGCAATAGAGGAAGTTATTTTTACCACTCAAAACATATTACTCATTTCAAATATTAATTGAAGAGGAATTCTGCTTATTTTGTAACCCAGTGCATGGAAAAGCTAGTTCTGTAGTGGGAGAGCATATTTTACAGAACTGTTTACCAGAACCAAAATTGAAAAAAAAAAAAAAAAAAAAAAAATAGCTGCAGATAAACAATTTCCCCATAGCTACAAAACTGATTTGTAGAAGTTAAATTGTTCGGGGCTAATCAGGCTAATCTGAGGGAGAGGAAGTTTACCCTCCATTTCCCATCAGATTCTCTTTAATTTTGCAGTCACATTGACAGGTGGCCTCATCACTCAGGCATTACAGACCACCTTGAAGATATCAGCACCGCTGGCCTTTGAAGTCAGAATAATCAACAAGCCATTTGATACTCTATCAGATGAAATGGCTCTGTCAGAAAAGGCTGGCTCTCAGGTGTACTGATTGTCTATCGAAAGAAGATAACTTGATACAGTTTACCATGCTACAGATTCATAGACCTTATGGGATGGTATAACAGATGTCCTTTTAGAAACACTTCTTCACAGAGTCTCTTAAAAAATATTCCCAAGCCACTTTATACATAAATTACCATACTCCAATTTCTTGTGTACAATATTCCCACAATACTCCAAATTCCTGTAAGTTATGCAAACATATTAGCAATGGTTAGGGTTGTAGATGCACAGATTCACATGACATAAACACATACAAATCCTGCCAAAGGCTTAATTCAGATATTGAGTAGAACACTATTGAGAAAGTCTCTATTGCTACAGTTTTCAGAAGGTTAATTTATTATTTTTTTAAGGATTATCCATGATAGAAGGATTTTTTTCTTGGGCTATTCTGACTTCTCAGTACATGTCGTTATCCTTAATTCTAATAATATTACGTGTACTCAACAAATATAGTATCCTAAAGAAGCTGTGTGGTTTAATATTGAGAAACTGAACCTCTTTCAGATGTACATATATTTATTTTCATAATTATCTGTTGGCTGATAAGATTGAAGTACTTTGTAAATCTGTATGAAAGTGAGACTGAAGGGTACAAAGGTATTCTGCTTTGTTTTGTTTTTAAAGTTCAAAGAAAATTTCAGCTATTGGGATATAGCAATTAAATTCTTCCTTATCGAACTATTATTTTATAATACCCACAAAATCACAGGAACAGTTAAACATTATCCATTTATGTTTATGTGAAATAGGAACTGAAAGCAGAAAAACTAATTATAAAAGTACCAAACATTTTATTGTTTAATTGAGTTTCTGGAATAACCCACAAGGTTTACATAGGCAGAAATGAATAAAAATATTTGTTGCAATGTTAGAGGTAAGTCTGCACTATTTTATGTCAGTAGTTGAGCAAATCATGCTATAGCTTCATCACTACAGGCAGGAAACTCACTTTTTCATGAATGACACTGGCTTGTTCTGATAGTAATTATTCATCAAAAACAGTCCCAGAACAGTCATTCTGTAGTGAATGGTCTATCTGGTATCATTAGTGCAGTCAAGGACTGAAGAACATCCTTTTCCTAGTTCACACCAGATTACCTGGAATAGGACAGCTGTTAGGGTTTATTAGACCTTTGGAAACAGTATTGCTCCAGTTATATATACATAATTCCTTACATTTGTTTGACAGCTAAAGCTTGAAGCAACATCACTGGACAAATCTTCATTGTCCAGTATCAACTCTGATGCTGACAATGAATACAGAAATGAAAGGAAAAGATAGGAAAGAAGGAAAGCTTCAGGAAAAAATACCAATCAATCAAACAAACACAAAAAAATCCCACTAAAACAATAAAAAAACATGGACCCTAAATATAGATCACTTTTCTCAAGAGAAGATTAATAAACATTTTCACTGAGTTGCATTAATGATTTTTAAGCAACTTACTTCTGTTAGTAATTATTCTTCATAATCCCATCTTTTGTAACAGCTGCTATCATGGTAAATGATCTATTGGAGATTTTCTGTGTAGGGTAAAAATAAATCAAGCAAACGTACACAGGAAAAGCCTCCATAAAGATGGAATACCTGGAGCAATTCCATAGAATGACTACAATTGAGGCTTGTCAGAGAGGCCTTGAAAGATGTAGTAGCTGACTGAAATGAAGATTTATAAGAGGTGAACTCGGTGCAGTATGTGCAATGCAACATGCTTGACAGGCAAGACATGAGCCCCAGTGCTTACATCCTCCGGTCCAAGTGATGTGCATGACAGATAAAAAGGAATAAAGAAAGTGGGAAGAGTTATGAATGTGTTTTAGAGAAACATTTGTTGATGCTTCAGATTGAAATTTTTTTTTGTAATGAAATAGAGAATATACACATACAAAATATAAAGAGGAATGCTGTATGTCACTTCTAAAGACTGTGACCCATAGGCCACTTTGGAAAGGTAGGCAAAATGGATGAGAGAGGGGATATTCTGTCTTCACAAAGGTGTGGTTTGAATATATAAAACATTTCTCCTTTGTTGAGAGAAGGCTCTGACCTTATAGGTCAGGAGCCAACAAAAGGAGGTGGACAAGTCTTACAATCACAGTACATGGATCTCAAAGGTGATTTCAACCACTCCAGTACCTGGAGGATGCAAATATTCCAGATTTACGGAGAGGGTCAGAGACAATTTTTTAATTGCAACTGCTGGACTAAGAGAGATGTATTTATGGACTTGTTGCTCATGAGTATGGTAGAATCATTTGGAAACATGATGGTCATCTGTGACAACAGCAAGGAGATGGTGGAGTTTAAAATCCAGGGAGAACAGAGCAAGACAAAAAGCAGCCAAAACAGCTCTGATCTTCAGAAGTCTGGGTTCTTGGTTGTTCAGGGAACTGTAGGCAGGACTCCGTAAGAACCAAAAGAGCCCCGGAGCGTTTTGGATAGAGTTTTAAAGGATAATATTATTGAGAATTATTCTGAGAAACTTGACTGTCTTCTATGATACTGTTGTTATCTTTGTAGTTGTGGAGAATGCAGCGAATGTCACTCACTTAGTCTCAACAAGACCTTCATCATTGTCTCCCATAGTGCTCTTGTAGCCAAATGGGGGGGGGGGGGGGGGAATGGATTGTGTGCATGGACTATAATGTAGCTGAAAAATGGGCAAGATACCCGAGTGGAATCAAGCCCAGCTAGTGCTTTCTAGTGAATGCCATCCCTCAGGGTGTGATATTAGGACCAACACTATCTATCTGTATGTTCTGTTAATATTCATCACACTCCCTGATATCTTCATCAACAGGTAGAACTGTCCCCATGCCAGGTGTATGGATGGCACTGATTTGTGGTACAGGTGATGAGTGGGAGTGCAGGACTACCATTCACAGAGACCCCAAGGGCTGTGGAAACAGGCTGTCAGGAGCATCAGGAAGTGCAATAAATGGAAATGTCAAATTCTGTATCTGGGATGGAATAACACCATGCACCAGTACAGAGTACATGGAGCTGATTTATGGAAACATTTGGAATCCTGGAGAGTGACAGTTTAAACGTGCCAGCGGTGCACTCTTACAGCAACAAAGACTGCATGCATGCTGAAATATATTACAGTGAGCACTATCTGCAGGTTTTGTGAAGCTGTTCTTTTACCTGATGCTGGCGGGTCACAATTGGGATGGTATGCCTAGTTTTGGGATCTTCTGTAACACAAAAGAGGTCTAAAAACTGGAGAACCCAAAGTAGGCCCACTCTAATGATGAGAGGGCTGGTGAATATGAGATATTAGAAGAACCTACACAAGGAAAAAATACTGTCTAATATGGGGAAAAGAAGGCTGACATGATACAATTGCAAGTTTATGACTGCCTAAAGAGAGGCCGTAGTGAAAATGAGGACAGACATTTTTCATAGGCATATTTCAACAGGATAAGAGGTTATCATTAAGTTGCAGGAAGGAAAATTTTGAACAGATGTAACAAAAAAAAATCCTTTACAGTGCAAGTGATAGAGCAACAGAAGAGGCTGTGGAATTGCTGTTCTTTGACCTTTTGAACATAAAGCTTTGTTTTGAGTAGAAGGCGGCGTTCAGAGATCCCTTCCATCCTAAACTGTTCTATAATTCTATGGCCTCATACTCTTCCTTATTCACTTCAGGATCTAAATCTACAACTTTACTGCAGACATGGCCGAGGCTTTTCCAAAACGATATATTTAACACATAGAACATTATATACAAAATCATCTCCTTCACCCTAATACATTTATATCAGTCCTCTCCCAGAGCCTGTTTCCATGTTGACTAATTACTACAAATCCACTTGGTCAAATTAAAACATAAATATTCATATATCTGGCAGAAGTCACCTTCCAGTTCAGTTGGCAACAAAAATAAGAACATTCTTGAGGAGGTTGTACTTCTAGTCTGTAGCTTATTCCATCTAAATTTTCTCAACATTTGCATATGTGCTCATCACCCCCCATTTTGACCTCTATTGGGTTTCAGTGAAAAATTCGTAGTATTACAGAATTTCTATTTTATTTTTTTTGTTCTTTTCTTTTAGGCTGAGTTTCAGCCTGCATCAGCACAATCTTGAATTCTGCATGAGTTCAGAGTGTGTAATTGACTGTAAGCTTCAGTGAAATGCCAGCTGTCATCTTTAATAATGAATCAAGCACAACAGGCAAATAGAGAAGTTTCAATAACAAGCAAGAACAGTCGAACTGAATTTATTTCCAGATGTGGAGAGGGAGGCTTTAACTTCTTCCTTCAACAGGACTGGTACTCTAATGCCTTTCAGCATGATTTTTAAGGCATTCAGTAGTTATGTAACATCCATCAATTATAAAATATATTTATGAGGTCTTGCTAGCAGTTGCTAACAGCAGTATTGTGGGATCACATTTACAAGGCCTAATGAAATGGGAGAGGAAGAGTAATTGGATTGAAATTGGTAAATGAAAGCTCATTCCGGGAGGAAAAAAGGTGTAAAATTGATGAGGTCTGACGTGTCATCAAATGTTGAGGATTAAATTAAATTCCAGTGGAGACATATACAGTGCTTATTGTAAGTGTTTAATTGCAAGAATAACTTGCAATTGAAGAATAAATGCCTTACAAAAATGCACAGTTAAGCATTACTCTTCATTCTACAACTCAATGTTGTCATGGATAAATCTTTTCCTATCTTCAGATGTGTATTTGCCCCACATTTTTATGGCTTCTTTTGTCTATTTGCAAATATAAACTGTTTTGCTTTTAAAGACAACTTGGTGAATTTAAATCAGGTGCTTGGAAATACTTTATCTGTATTCTTCGAAAATAAGTAGATGCATTCCAGCTCACTCTCAGGTAAAAAATTAGACTTCAGTAAAACTGGAAGTACGAAAGGTTTGAGGTTTTCCTTTTAGGAAAAAGCAGCTTTTACTAATACAAATTGTTAGCCATTGAGTTGAATTTTAACATCTCCACCTACTGCCAGTTCTCTCTGGAAAAATGCTTCCAATAAGATAAATTGGACCAAAAGTTTTGGATGTTGGAAAGAGGGTAATGGATCCAATGATGAGTTTATAATAATAGTTACATGTAGTGCCAGCAGGTTCCATTTCCACCCTAATCTAAAAACACACATCTATGCCCCAGAAAGAGAAGTTTGAAATCAGATTTAATGCTTAAAATTAAATAACAGTAAGTTGTTAAAGCTGTGTTCTCAATTTCACACGAGGTGAAGAAGATCAGTTTTATGGGCTCCTAGGTCTGCTAGAACCTTTCTTGCTAAAAGGCCATTTTCAGCTCTCATATAAATTGCTTAACTAAAATACTATGTATGTAGTTTCTTTACCAGAAAAATAATACCCAGAAACTACTCTTTGGTTCATGAGCAAGATATAAGAAATATTATAAGAACACTTGATAAGCAATCTCTGTACTTTGTCCTCTGTCCTGTGTCCTGAAATGATTTTTATTGCAAAGTACAGTCCAAATAATTGATGTCATAAATCCAATTTTCATTATGTTAGCAGCTACAAATGATGCAAAAGAGCAATAGCTTTGTAAGGAGTAGCACAAGATGTGCAGAAGTGAAAATTCTCTCTTAGGTGGCCAGCGGGCTGTAGTATCACTCCACCTTTTCCCAGAAAAAGGCTACAGCTGAAAATTTGTGTAGATAATGTATTCTGAATGCTAAAAATAAATATCAGAAATAAATTAATTTCTGCTGCCTGAAAATGATCTTTATGAGAGATGCGTTGCATGTTAGGATATATCACTTTAAAATAAAAAGCCACTTATGCGATGAGCACAGAAGGAAGTGAAGATTTCTCCTGCAGCAGTCAGTGCACTGGAGGAATGTGTCTCCTGCAGAACCTGCACATGCACCCAAGTTACTGCATAAGCCATCATGTGAGCTTGTGCAGTGATGTAAAGGACAGACTGTGGGCTTCCACGGAAATTTGTGCCTTCCAGTTCTTAGTAGGTTGGCTACATGCACTTTCTGCAGGATATTAGTAGTAGTTGTAGAAAAGACTGTTTTAATTATGCAACTTAGAAGAAGTTACTAGTCTGAACTACTCATTGTGCAGCCAAAGTCTGAAAATTTCCACACTGAAGGTTAATATTTTTCCATACAGTGTAACAGTGCAATAGTTCATGGTTAAAATGGACCATGTAGTTTAGGAAGACAGCTGACCTCGATTTAAAGATGCTAAGTGACAAACTTACAACAGCCCTTAGAGATTAGATTCAATAGTCAATACCCTTAACTTAAAAAGCTGTATCTCATTTCCAAATTTAAGGGAGATTGGATTCTATAATAGTTTTGACTCCCGTGATGAAGTTCCCACAGTATCAAAAATGTTCTCCCTGCATGGGGATTTTCTCTTCTACCATGATAATGTTTCTATGGAAAGGAAAAAAACATTTCATAAAGATGCAGATTTTGAGACAGAGGGTTTTTCTCAGCAGGGAATCTGTAGCATCAATTACTTTATTCCTGAAATAGCCTTGAAATCTGTCATTTTATGATGGAGATCCAACTGCCAGCACTGGAGGATAAAAGACAGAAGAAAAAAAAAATCTGTACCTAATTTAGTAGCTGATATTGTTACTACTACTACTGTATGAGAAATACTTCTTTTCTTTACAGATTTTATGTCCATGTAAGGTAGAATGTGCCTCTTGCTCACTTGCTAGGTGACTACCTAGATAACCCAGAATAGTCTCTCTGCAAGGTCCTTCTCAAACTGCCTGCTTTTCAGAATGGTTGTATCTCATCAGTATCAGTCAGCAAGATAGAAATAGCACAGACAATCTCAAGTTGTCTGTTTAGATCATACTGAAGTATTTTTTTCTGTGTTTATTTCTCCTCCATTTTCAAAAGAACACAGCTATTTTGCTTTGTAAAATCATTATTTACCAATTGTAACAAATTGCGGGTAGCAAGGGACAAAACAGCACTAAGTTTACAAGCTGTTTGATTTCAAATTGGATGAAAGGAAGCACCGTGGCACTATCCCAGGCTACAGGTTGACATGTCATTCTGCAGCCTCCAGCCTGACCTTTCCTTCACATCAGCCGAATAACAAAGAGACTATGCTGTCAGAGCAGCTGCCCTACCTCTAGGCAGGTAACAGTATCATCTTCATGAATGACATCTATGTCGCATTTGTGACATGTCAGGAAGTCCCTAAAACTCCACAGATCAAAACAAGTGAGATTTTGATATTGACCTTGAGGTGATGATCAAATATGGTCACTTGCAAACTGCAGACATTTGGAGGCCAGCTGTGAAACAATGAAGCTGCTAGATATTTGTGTTATGTCAAAGACCCATTCATGTTCTAAGTGATATATTCATCCTGTTTTCAACAGGGGAAGCCAAAAAAGTCCTGCCACCTTTGATAATGGCTTTTTCTATAAATGTACTTATATGTTTTGTTTTAAACATTCTTGCATCTTTGTGGAGGTTTTCACAGACTTCTCAAATCATGACCTGTTTAACACAAATAAGTAAATATTTTACCTCATTCATTCTTTCAAAATAACACTGACAATTAATAATTAGAAACATTTAATAAAACAGGACAGAAATATAGTCACAAAAAACAAAAACAAAAACGAACAGCACAAGTATTTGCTTAACTACATGCATTTCTGAAAAATAGAAGTGCGAAGAGAAAAAAAAGCTGAAAGGAGTGGGAGTTGTATAACTTTACAAATTTAACAAACTGCTCTACTCCCTCATCTGGAGCACTGATATAACCAAGCAGGAGGATTAGGAATGTACCATTGTTTCACCGCCTACAGAAATGTGTAAATAACTAAACACTCTAAATTGGGCTTGGCAGTTCTTTTCTCAGAATTACTCATAAAAGCCAATGCAAGCTCCTTAAGGAGCTGATAGAAGTACAGAAAGAGGTTGTATTTTAAATGCGTTGCTCTCTTGAGGCTACAAGCCCTTGCTGACTATAAGATCTTTCCCAATTGGCTTTTGCAATCTTTGGTCTTCTGGATCTGGACTTCTGGAAGCTTGCAGAATCATGGAAGCATTCAGGTTTGAACAGACCTCAGAAGGCCACCAGTCTAACCTGCTGCTTATGATGACTTCAGCGATTGAGGTACCCTGATCATTACAACCTTCCTGAAATCTTTGTATCTTCAACTCCCATCATTTGGACAAATTCCGTAAACTTGGGAATTTTTGATTCTTTCAGGTTTTTTTTGTAAAGTAATGCAAACTGGTATCTCAAACTGTTTTTTATTCACTATGTATTGTATAGATGCTTAAAACCTCCCAGAACTGGAAGTAAAAATTCAGCTCCAGCATGTTCTAGGATGACAAAGAGAAAGTAGTCTGGGAGAATTTAGGTGAAAACTAAGGGATCAAGTGCACCCTCAGTAAGTTTGCAGATGACACCAAGCTGGCAGGATGTGTTGATATGCCTGGGAGTAGGAAGGCCCTACAGAGGGATCGGGACAGGCTGGATTGCTGGGCTGAGGCCGAGGGGATGAAGTTCAACAAGACCAAGTGCTGGGTCCTCTACTTTTGTCACAACAAACCCGGGCAATGCTATAAGCTTGGGGCAGAGTGACTGAAGATTTGATGGAAGAAATAGACCTGAGAGAGTTGGTCAACACTCAGCTAAACATTAGCCAGCAGTATGTCCAGGTAGCCAAGAAAGCCACCGGCATCCTGGCTTATATCAGAAATAGTGTTGCCAGCAGGAGCAGGGAAATGACCATCCTTCTGTGCTCAGCACTGTTGAGGCTGCACCTTGAATAGTGTCCTCAGTTTTGGGCCCCTCACTACAGGAAAGACATCAAGACCCTGGAGACTGTCCAGAAAAAGGGTAATGAAGCTGTGCAGGATCTGGAGCAAAAGTCTTATGAGGAGCAGCTGAGGGAATGGGTATTGTTTTTTCTGGAGGAGGCTCAGGGGAGACCTTATCACCCTCTATGACTACCTGAGGGAGATTGTGGCAAGGTGGGAGTCAGCTTCTTCTCCCACATAGCTAGCAATATGACTAGAGGGAATAGCCTCAAGTTGTGCCAGGAGAGACTGAAGTTGGATGTTAGAAAAAATTTATTCTCCAAAAGAGTGGTCAGGTGTTGGAAGGGGCTGCCCAGGGAGGTGGCAGAGTCACCATTCCTGGAATTGTTCACAAAAGGTTTAGAAGTTGTATTAAGGGGACATGGTTTAGTTGGAAATATTGGTGGTAGGTGGATGGTTGGACTGGATGATCTTGGAGGTCTTTTCCAACCCTGGTGATTCTAGGATACTATGATTCTAAGATTCTATGATACTATGGAACAGGGGGTGAACTGAGACTCTTTGGTGTTGTTCAGAGTATGAGAATAGAGAAGACTAATACTAATTTTCAGTATACCTTATGGTTTTACTTTTGATCAGAATTCGAGTAAGTTAGAAGTTTTTGTTACAATTTATTGCTACTGCACACATTACAGGCTTTTCAATTACCATCCCTTTTTCCCAATAAATTGCCATGGCATTCTTATATAATTTTGAGATAGATCAGATAGAAAATGAGTCGTAGTGAATACCACAGTTTTGGTTTCCATAGCAATTGTAAACACATAGAAATGAAAAGGAATACAGAATACAAGAACTGCTCCCAGGCCAAGTGAATAATCTGTGTCATTAAGGATTTATAGTAAAGTCTGTCTAAGATATATATTTTTTCATATTTTCCAAGAGATTTTAATCTATGAAGCTTCAATTTTGAAAACCCTGCTCTAAATGAGATGTTATTTTAATAAGAGTAATTTCTTAGGTCAAGATTGATACCATATAGGGAAATCAAATACACTCAAAATCACAGGATGGAAAATGAGCATTTAATCATAGAATCACAGAATCACAAAATCGTAGAATCATAGAATCACAGAATCATTTGAGCTAGAAGTGACCCTTGAAGGTCATCTGGTCCAACTCCCTGCAATGAACAGTGACACCTAGAGCTCTATCAGATTGCTTAGAGCCCATCCAGCCTGCCCTAGAATGTTTCCAAGGACAGGGTATCTACTCATCTCTGGGCAATCTATTCCAGTGCTTCACTACCCTTATTGTAAAAAAAAGGTCTCTGTATAAACAACTTAAGTCTCCCTTCTTTTAGTTTGAAACCATTGCCCCTTGCCCTATTACAACAGACCCTGCTGAAGAGTCTGTCCTATTCCTTCTTCTGGCCCCTTTTAGATACTGAAAGGCCACTATCAGGACTCTCCAGAACCTTCTCTTCTCCAGGCTGAACATCCATGGCTCTCTTAGCCTGTCCGTATAGGGAAGGTATTTCATACCTTGGATTATTTTTTGTGGCTTTCCTCTGGATGCGTTCCAACAGGTCCATGCCCCTCCTGTACTGAGGTCTCTACATCTGGACACACTACTCCAGGTGTGGTCTTAGCAGCACAAAGAAGAAGGGCAGGATTACTTCCCTCTCCCTGCTGATCATGGTTTTTTGTTGTTGTTGTTGTTGTTGTTTTGTTTTGTTTTTGTGCAGGTCAGGATACAGTTGGCTTTCCGGACTGCGAGGGCACATTGCTGGCTCATGTCCAGGTAGCCATTCACCAGTTCTCCAAAGTCTTTTTTGTCAGGACTCTGCTCAACCCTTTTGTCCTTCAGCTTGTTCTGACAGTGGGGGTGGCCACGACCCATGTGCAAGATCTTGGACGTGGACTTGTTCAGTCTCATGAGCTTCTCCTGGGCTCACTGCTTGAGCCTGTCTAAATCTCTTTGGATGGGTCGTCTCTCTGGATGGTAACACTTAGGTAACAGCTAGAAAATAACTATTTGACGCATTGATCTTCTAAAACAATACAGAACAATGGGACTTTAAAACTTACTAATTAAAGTTTTTTTTCTTTCCCTCAGAAAGAGAGAAATTAAAATAAGAAAATTCTACTGTAATGTCTTCATGATCAGAAGAAATAATGAAACCCCCCCCTCACACATTAGCCTTTTTGTAAAGCTTGGATGAAAGCTGGGCCTTGGCAGTTTGGGATGGGGAAAAAAAATTAATTGTGTACTGAGACATGAGACAGTAGTAGCCCACACAGGCTTCGTTGCTTAATGCCAGATAAAATAAAAACAAAGCCAAGAGAGTGAGAAATGCTGATGAAGTTAGTGCCATCCATTTTCTCCCCATGAACTAGAAAGATCAGAAAGAGGAGAATGAAAATCCTAGATATAAGATTCCGCACTCCCCATGGCTGATCCAGTTAATCTGAAGAAGACATACAGTTAATGCTCATAGGAAATATCATTTGAGTTGGATACATACATGAATCTAGGTTAGGTGACCAAAGTGGGAATCTTTATTTGGAAAAAAAATTTTAACTGTGTTTTGTATGCAGTCTTCAGAGAGTTACTGTCCTGTGAGAGCCAGCTGATGTGGCATACTGATGAGGAGAAAGATTGTGGGAAAAAGAGTTATCTTTTATTAGGAAACTTCTGGCACTTAAGAAGAACTTTTCAAGACACAAACACATGTAAATATGCACATGCACATGTCCACATGTAGTACCCTCTTCTTGATAATTTATATTTGCTATTTATTTAACTTTAAATAGATTTTCCAGATCTCTTAGTATAAGAAAACATGTAAGAAAAAGTAGTGCATAAAAAGCGTATTTTTGTTATTACTTGTAAAGTAATAATCATTAATTAATAACTAATAATTCCAGTGTCTTTAACATAGTCATAGCTGATAAGTCTGTTAAAGTTCGGTCTGCTAAGAAATTGTGACAAGGGAAATCTGCAATACTATCTGACATATCATCCTTGCTAGTAAAAACTCAGCAAAAGAACTATAAACTTGATCACACCTTTATTTTGAATACAGTTGAATGAACATCTCATAGCTTAAACTTCCACTCAGGTTTCTGCCATTCATTTCGAACAGAATTCTTGTAGATCAGTAACTGTAAATCTCCTCAAACCTCTTCTTTACATCTTTAATTTTACTAAACATGTATATATTTTGTATGCGAATTCTTACTGTTGGCAAAATATGTACATGAAGGCATACACACATTTTAAGACAACACACAGATAAATTCATTTAGTGTAATTCAGTAAGAAATCTAAATACACTAGAACTCATGCAACTCTCGGAGAAACAGAAGTCTTTATCTAAAGTCAATATCGACAGAAGATGCTAAAACAACTGAAAAAAACAGATTTTTTTTTATTCCTCTGTACTGAGTTGAAAAAGCAAAATGTTTGTTGGAAACTTGTACTAAAAATAAACTTGTCTTAAAAATAAAAAATAAATTAAAAATAAAGAATATAAGAAGCACAGTATATTTCTAAAAGGCAGAAAGAGTAGTCATATTTATTTTTAAAATGTTCTTAACCCTTCCCAGAGTATCCTGCAAGTATAATTAAACCACTATTTACAGGGAAACATCATCTCTTCAGATTCTTTCCTGAAACACTTAAGGTATATTTTGAAGGTAAATGTAGTAGTGACATAGCTGTAGTCTCAAATAAAACCATAATCATATGATTATGACATACCTCAAAACTATCACAGAAATCCAACACATTTAGGGTCTCTTCTGTCATGTCTTTTTGATGATTTACTTAGTTCCTACTTTTACTGAAATAAGCATGCAGTAGGTTGTTGAAAAATAGCCTGAGCTCCTAGGAAGCTTTTCGTACTTCTGAAGTGGCTGCAGGGAGGCAGAAAATCTACAGCTCATCAGGGGAGGAGGAAGAAATTTTCTAATAATGCAGCATCAAGTCATACATAAGAAGGTGTTGAAGTGTTGTTTTTAAATATCTTTAGCAAAAAATGAGTGACCAACTCTATCTTCACACACACAAAAAATCCAGTAATAAATAGGTACATAAAATTCCATTACATGAGAATACATACAAGGAGATGTAAAAAAAACCAAAACACTTATAACCAAGATAGCTCTGTTTTTTATTAATGTAAGTACTTGAATCCATATGCTTATGTGTCCGTAACTTAGAGACATTAGCTCTCTTTTCATGAATTCTGAACTCTCAGCAGTTCCACAAATGGGCTGAGGTTGCTTGGTGGAAGATTTACAGAAAGACTTTTTTGCAAATGACCTTTTTCGTGCCACGGTTTAAGCTGGAGACTGTGATTCTATGAGCTCAGAATATACCCCTGATGAGTGTGACCTGTATATATCAGTGGTTCACAGAATGGCCTGCATTTCCTGCAGCAGGAACCCTCAGAAAATTTATTTAAATGTTGCTGTTTCCCTGTCAACTAATTTTTTCATTTGTATGTTTGAGAAAAGCCCATAAAAACTCACCACAGCCCCCTGTAGCCTTTGAATTATGCTCTCGGCTCTCATTTCAGTACACCTGAAGACCTGACAGGATGTACAAAAATGAGGCTCCAGGTTGTTTATTACTTTCACTTTTAAATAGGTCACTTAAACTAACCCTTACACCAGAACCCCACCTCTTAGATACCCTGCCACGTTTTGATATTTCCAGTTTTTATAAGGTGAAAAGATTTTCTTAGAGCTTTCTGCAGCTGCAGCATTTCTAAGCAAATGTATGAGCAAAGGTGCAAACACAGGAGCTTTATGAACCTCACCATCCCTGGATGTATAATTAAATTGAAATACTTCTGAGTTTCAGAAACACCTATTGTACCCTCCTCAGATACTGCTGTTTCCACTGCTTTTCAAAATAGAAGTGGCTAGAGGTCTCTATGCCAAGTTTAACTGCATTTCTGAGTGCTTGGCATACATTCTGGCCCTGCCTTGCAGTGCCAGCAGCCAGACAGGATGCGCCTGGCACATGCAGCCCATGTGTGGAGCAGCACCAGGCTTCCCAGTAGCACAAGAGGAAGGTCCTGGGTATCCTCAGGCCCCCAGCAATGGGAACAAGTCGCACACTCTGAGTTGTACTGAGAGGGGCTGAACGAGCAGACAGTGAAAGAAGAGGAGCAAGGTCAGAGCCTGGAAGGTTCTGTTAGCCCATGCCCACGTGGTTTGCAGTTCACTTGACTGTTTTTTGACACGTTCTTTTGTATGTAATGCTGCCAAGGGAAACATTAGTGAGGGAAAGAGATGAAAGAGGTGTTAAAGGTAGTACTGATTGATCTCCAAGCTAACACTATCACTCTTCCAAGCAGCCCGCTGGGATCTTTAACAACCAAACGGGACTCAGCTTCACATTTGCTGTCAGTATCAACACTATATTGAGATTTCACTAATACTGAGAAGATTTGGACATGAGGAATGCCATGCTAGATCCAGAGAAGGGAAAATCTTCCCATTTCTTCCTTGGAAAGAACAAGCCATCATTCTATAGAAGGTATAAAAATATGTGATCAGGGTAGACACAATACATAATGTAGAAATAACGATGTCCAAATTTCAAATAGCTCTGTTGAAGCATTCACAGCAATGTAGATATGATGGACAGTGTCTTTGTCTAAAGGGCCTCCTTGCTCATACACAGCTTTAAACCACTATCGCTGTGACAGTGTAACTAACAGAATATAATTTATTCTCCCTGTGCTAAGCTGTCTTTGCTCAGACTTTCCCAGGAAAGGCTCGATATGGGCATCTAGAATTTAAAGCCAAACAAGTACAGACTTGGCAAACAGAAGAAAACTATGTATTTTATCAGAAATTTTTAGCAATTTTCAATCAAGGCAATGTTATCTACCACAGCCTTATAAGTAGGTTAAACAAGAATACAGTACTACAATTCCTAGTGGAAAAAAAGAAAAAAAAAAAAAAAAAGGAAATTTGTTTCTAAAACCTGTGCAGCAATACTGTGTTAAAGGAAATGTCCAAATTAATCTACACTGGTATCACTTCCAACAGCGGATCTATAAGGATATAAGGAAACAACCTATGGCATGCAATATATTAGCTGACCAGGTTTTACAGGAAGCACATACAAGGAGTGCTTATGAGTTCAGTAATGATCCCAGCTGATTAATAAGCCAAGCAGACATAGCATCTGCTTGATATTTTCAGCTAATACATTTCACCCGTGCAGCCACAGGTATATCTGCCTTGAAAGAGAACATGTGCTGCTCTGTGTGTACCATGGTAGATCCATATGTGTTACGGACTGTATCTCATTTCTGTATTCAGTGACATTGAGATGTGCATCTTCCACAGATGTTCAGAGAGGTATGACAAACAGTGCTCACACTGTGCTCTCTTGTCTTCTATATGAGGATTAATTCAGTATGGTTACAAATAGATGCAAGAAAATCAGAACCAAGTATTTTGTTGGAACATATACCTAGCAAAACTGAAAAGTGCAATTGTGCAAATAAAGGATACTCATTTTACTTGTTTTCTAATTTTTCCGGATTTTAGAATTCTATAGAAGTAAAATCTGAGTTTTCTTTGAAATAAGACATTTTGGGTAACCTTTTCCATTGATTTCTAAACTGTCTCTTCAGCTTCAACTTATAACACAAAATAAAAAATCAACATGGAAATCGAATTTTTCTGTTTTTCAGAATTCTGTGTTTCACATATATCATATATGTATTTGTACATATATTTTTTACATATTTAAATACTTGAAAATTTTGCTTATTTCTGCCTCAGAGTAGTATGTTATCAAGAAAGACATTCCAGTTACTTATGTATTATATAAATACATCTAAAATATGTGTTTATTGATGTGATTACATAATTGAAATTTAGGTTGTCTGACGATTTTGAAAAGAAAGGTGTTTTCTGTCCACCTCTTAGCCAGCGTATGACAAGTTAACCATTAAGTCTGTGTTTTAACTATTCATCAGTGAATTAATTCACCCTTGATTCCTAGGAGAGGCACAAAAGTTCCTCTGTGCTCATTAAGACCTACGCAGTATCCTCATGAAATGTCCCTCAGAACTGCATATAAGTTGTGGAGTGGGAAAGCTCTTTCACCACCCTTGTAGAGCTGGGGAGGCTTCAGGGAGGAAAGAGAAGCCATACAAGCAATGAAGTTGTATGGCTGGTGCAAGGAGGACATGAGTGATATTCCAATAGTACAAAATGATAACCCTATTCCCTGCAATATGGTGTAGGCAGTCAGCCCACCCACACAACATCTGAATACTTGAGGCCAAACATTTCAGCTGTTTGAGTGCTTAAATCCTGCACACCTGCTGTATCAGCGTGCACCAGAGCAAAGGCAGACCCAGTTCAACCCCCACCCCCCCTATCGTCAGTGGGAGTTTCAGACCTTAGCGTGGGCCATGTGGAAGCCGCTATCCTTAAAGAGAAAATTTCCCTTAAAAAATGTGAACCCTCTTGCTTTGTCACAGTTGTGATGTAAATTGAAATTGCTATAAGCCGGGCATATTCTAAGCTGGAATTTCAGCACCTCACTTATATAAAGCAAAATGTAATGCTGGCAGCTAAAAAACAAACATCTGCCAACTCAAATAGACTGTAGAAACAACTTTCTGAAGCACAAACACCTTCTGACAGTTTAGGGAGTCTAGGCAGAGCTGATAGTGACAACTACAGCTGAGCTGCCCAATGCCGACCATTATAAGACACTCTTGTTTATAAAACTTTGCCAACTTTTAACTGTTTGGACTGAATTTTCCCAGACAAGGTATCTGTCTCAGGCTGACTTATTTTGGAAAGTTTCATTAAAATGATTCAATCATTTCCAAATAATTTAGAGAAAAGCATAATGTTATGTTCCTACTAAAACATAAACAAACTTTACAACATCCTTGCTGAGAGGTTCTAAGATAGCTGTGCTTTGGCAAGAGCACTTCAGAACTGCTCAGTATCCAGGACATGCTTTCTGCTGTTTCTTAAAAATTTCAGATCATTTTTTGGCAGACCAAGATTTCTGAAAAATCTTGGTTGGTTTTATGCCTTGTAGACTGGTGGCTGAACTCACATCAGATCTCATTTTCACAGAGCACCATCCCACCTTCATCCTCTCCTCAAGCAGAGCTGTGGCAAAGTGCCCCAATAAGGCACTTTACCTATAAAGACAGCTCTGCTTAATGTGGGGTTTAAAGCTCAAAGCCAACATTTTACAGTCAGTCAGAATGTGGGCACCCACTTATTTTCTGTCCCACCAAGAGTACAAATCCTACTGGTTTCAAATAAAAATGTGTATGGGGCAGCCTCACAAGTATTTGAATTAGATTCAGAGAGCAGGTCCCCATCAGGGAAAGAATGCACAGACATATGCAGCTGAAGACAAGTACCTATTTATCATGTTATTGAGTACTTTTTGGCACTAAGGGATGTAGGAGTGGGTTGCTACTCACAGTGCTGTTCCTCAGCTACTAAACCCAGCGTCTCTGTTTGTCATGTTGGCATGGGCCCAGGATGCTCCTATTGCCAAAACAGCTATATAGTTCCCCAGTCAGAAGTTGCTTGTATATGACCAGTCTGAAGCTTGAACAGAGGAATTCGGGAGTGCCTTCATACAACAGCATGTGCCTATCTTTCATGGTGTCTTACACACCTCATACTGTGTGCAAATGTGGAAGCATCAGCAAAATTCTAAGTTTTTCATAGGCTTCAGTTCAGCCATAAGTAATTAAGTGTGGATCAGATCTGCCTGGATTAGGTTCTGTGACTTACTTTTCAAGTATCAAACTAAATGCCTGAGAGTTTTGTTTTTTCTTCCCTTCCAGTTTCCTGTCAATTTTGAAATGAATGACTATGAGTTGTTCTCCAGTTTTATTTTGAACAGCAATGATCAACAACATTGAAATACTGCCTTGTAGTGTGCATGTGGAAGGTTTTACTTCTGTAGCATCTTCACTCTATATATCATAAAGAACCTTAAAAATGTTCATCAAACTCTTTTTCTAAATAGCCTATCAGGCAGAAAATATATGATCTCTATTCCTTTCTTATAGGAGTAATATTCCAGGACTTTGAAGATCCATGGAAAGTCAACAGAAGATGTTGCCTCTTGTTTGCCACTGCTGTCACCACACTACCATTCACCTGAAAAATGTTACTACTGTAGTGATTTACAAGACAGATAAAATGTGGAGTTATTATATACATCATAGCTCTCTTGTAATCATAGTTCTCTAGTAATAGCATGAGATTACTTTGATGCATCACGGAACAACGTGACAGGAAATAATTTATGTCAAATGGCATTAGTTGTAAGCGGTCAAAGGTAAAACTTTCTGCTATGTGTTTTGCTGTTTAATCAGTACATCCTTGGCAGGATATGCAAATGTTTACATGCATTTACAAAGCTAGAAATGAAATGGCAGGTTGGGTGTGGTTACGCAGCCTGGACCAGTGTGTAAAGGACTTACTTAGAGGCATTGCTTGCTTCCACATCCGCTTAAATAAATCACATGCTGCAGTATGCTGATGAGCCCAATTTACCTGAGTTCATATAGTTATACAATTTTCAGTACTGACTGCTTGTCTGAAGCTGGCGTTCCTAGTGAGAAGATTCAGAGGGAAAAATAGAGAAAAAGAGCAGCTGATCATCTGAAAGGCAGTTTGTTCCTAGAGGAGAAAAAGTCAAGTGGTTGAATCTTTAGCTTAACATCTCCTCCAGAACATAGTCTTTTTAAAAACTACAGTTCTCTGAAAGGGCATCACAAGATTTAGCATCCCTAACAAACCAGCTTAATCTATTCAGACGTGACCACCCAGAACAGCCAACTTCTGCTTCTCCTGCTACAATCCGATAAAAAAATATTCAGAATGCTCTTTCAGGAGTGGAATTAGTAGAATTTTTCCTGAGTATAGAAGAATGATGGGAAAGTCACTGCAACTTTATAACCATTGTGTTTCCCTAACCACATTGAGTCAAACATACACAATGTCATACTGTGAACCCACAGTAAGAACACACTTTTGCTTGAGGTAGCTTGCAAATCAAATGTTATCTGCTTTCCCAAAATTCAGAAATGATCATTTTGCTGCTTTCATCATTACTGTCAATATTTTGAGGTCTTCAGCTGCAGTTTTTGATAGACAGAAAAAGCTGATTTTAGTGCCTCATCTTGAAAAATATTGAGATATCTGCTCATTTGAAGCATATGCTTTACCCTTCCACCCACTCACCAAAGTGCATAAGCCACACTTGGAATTCAATAGCTTTGTGTTAAGCACTGACTTCAGTGTGTTTGTGCAAATGAAGCCTTATAAGTTGGGTATGGTACAGAGTTCATATCTTTCTGGTGCGCAAAAAAAGCCTAAGCAGTATAGATACATCAAATAAAACTCTGTTGTGAATGCACAAATTAAGCATCAACTTGAAACTGAGATTTTATAGATACAGGTTTAAAAGAAAAAAAATGAATTTCTCAAAAGTTAAGCACAGTAAAGTCAAGGGAGAGCTATAAAATATCAAATTCCTAGCAGCTGACCCTTTTTCCATGACTAGGTTGGCAGCAAAGAAAAATAATGAAGAAATAGACTTTTTTATTTCAACGCAATGAAATTTGTTCCATCTCATGGAGCCCAAATTCGCTGACAAACACTACATGAAGAGAGCATGAAAACTTCTGCTAGATGGTTCCATAAGTGAATAATTTTAATATTCCATGTCCTTACAAGGGCATTGTATTTACAGAAAGAAAGACAAAATAAGTATATTAATAAAACTGTTGTGTATATGAACAGCAAACTCAAATTCAGAAAGATGAGTCTGTATGCAGACTTACAGAAGAAGCATCTGTAAAAGGTACTTTTATATCTCGTGATAGTCAATAGCAATTAACATATAAGGTTTTATCAGAACACCAGTTAGTAATTGCAAGAAGAAAGATAAAAGGAAAAACAGAATATACAAGATAAACAGGAAAAAGGCAAATGCTATTTAGGTAAAATGCCCAAAACGGGGAAGTTACTAAGGAGAATTCAGCGTTCCAGAATTTCCTACCTTTAACATACTAGGTTTCTCAATCCATGTTCAGCTAAATGATCTCTTGATCTTTCCTCTTTCTTCTAGAATTGGGAAAGAAAAGAAAAGAAAAGAAAAGAAAAGAAAAGAAAAGAAAAGAAAAGAAAAGAAAAGAAAAGAAAAGAAAAGAAAAGA